>JANFOE010001465.1:0-484698 GCA_025667525.1 Glebionis coronaria | reverse complement strand
GAATGGTCATTTTTTCAGAATAGACGTATTTTACGAATGGTCATTTTTTTTCCGAATAGACAACACTTTCCGCATGACAAAAAATTCCGCATGACAAAAAGTTCCGCATGACAAAAAGTTCCGCATAGACAAAGTTCCGCATAGACAAAGTTCCGCATAGACAAAGTTCCGCATAGACAAAGTTCCGCATAGACAAAGTTCCGAATAGGGAAAGTTCCGAATAGGGAAAGTTCCGAATAGGACTTTCCGCATAGAAAGAGTTCCGAGTTGAAAACTTTCCGAGTAGAGACATTCCGCATAGACATTTTTTTTTCAGATAGTTATTCTATTCGGAAAAGTCACACTCGACTGAAAAATTTATCAAAGACTCAAAAAACCTTTTAACAGACTCACCTTCGCACCCTCTCGACCCTCTCGTCACTGAAACCCAACTCACCTCTCGACACCTCCCCACCCTCTCTGATCTAAACCCCTCCCTCACACCCACATTCAAAACTCCCTCACCGAAACCCAACTCACTCCTTCACCGAAACCAACTCACTCCCTGGACTCCCTCACAACAAACACCCTCACAACAAACACCCTCACAACAAACACCCTCGTCTCATACAACGACTCTCGACCCTCGACTCGACACCCACATCATCTAGACCCTACAAACCATCGACTCAAAACCTTTTACCCGACTCCCCTTCGAACACCCTCTCGAACCACCCTCATCTGACCCACCCTAGAAACCCACTCAATAACAAAACTCACTCCCTCACCTCTCGACTGACACCAACTCACCCCTCTCAAACCAACCACCCCCGACACCCAAACCCACATCAGACACCTTCCTACACTCGAACCCCACTCACCTCTCGTTCCCCTTTCGTCATCTCTCAACAAACCCCCACTCCCTCAATATCAAGACTCGAAAACTCGACAAATAACACTCAACTAATCCTCACACCAGACTCGACCATCGACTCCCTCACCACTCAAATATCATCATTTTGACTCAAACTCAAAAAGACTAGATTTTTCGACAGAAAGACTCAACAGATGAAGAGGACAGACTCAATTAAATAAACATAAAAAGTAAAAGAGTACCTACCAGAGATCATTTAAGATCTTGAAGCCGATTTGTTTTAAGATCATAGCAAGTTTTTTTTTTTTTTTTTTTTTTTTTGGTGATCTGTATTGGAAAGAGACGGAGGAGTTGAAAGAGACGGCGGCGTTTTGGTTATCTGTGTGAGGAAGAGAATGGATTTAGGTTAAGATAAATTTTGAGGCGGATATATCAAAGCAAAAATTAGGGGCGGTGTTTACTAACTGAGGAGAGAGATTTATTTGGACATATTATTTGACTGGGCGGATTTAACAAAGTCACAATCAAGTGGGGCGGTGGATCTTTCTCATTGGGCCACGTGTGACGGAGTAAACAAGAATCCAGCAGTTTTTAAAGCACACGTTTTTAAGTAACTTGTTTTTTTAGTTAACATAATTTTCAAATTCCTTTTACAAAAACAAAATCCGATTTTTTTTTTCTATATTTTCTAAATAAAATCAGTATTTTTTTTAGTTTTATCCTTTTTATTATTATCTTTTAAATTTTATTTCTTTTTCTTTTTTATTTTGAAATTTCTATTTTGGATATTATATTTTTTAATTTTGATTATCAATTCATATTTTTATTTTTATTCAAATTTTTATTTTGAAAATTTTATGATATTTTGAAAAATTGTTGAGGCGGTTATTCTAAAAGTTAACGTGGATAAATCCTGTGAATTTCATTTTTCTTGGTTTATCCACGATTTGTCAAGTATCGTATTGGTCTTTCGACATTTACCACATTTATCTTTCCTCGATTACCAATGGAATCGTTAAAATCGACACTTAAAGAGGGAGAATCGCATCAAGTGCAAGCCAACGCTAGGGAAAGTGGTATAACTTCATTTCGAATGCTTCAGTATCATCTAGTTAATCTTTCACGGATTCAAGGAGGGAGCGAATTTGTGACAATCTTTGGACAAGATCGTCATATATTCATCGACTCCATTTTTACCGCTTTGACCCAACTCGCCGAGGAACTTAACAATAAAAGCTTTAATCACTCTGCATCGGCACTTGCTTATAAGGCTCTTGTGACACAACTCACGCCTTTCCTCCAGTTCAATATCATCAAGCCTGAAAGTTCAATGATTTGCCAATCGTTTCTTCGAGATACACATACCGAGCTTCGAGTTTTCCGTGATACGATTTTGAAACTCATGTCATCGGTCTCGTCTTCGATATATCAAAGATCACAACTTCAGCAAGTGTCTGTTAATGGAGTGCAAGAATCAATGCCGCAGATGCAAGAGGATAATGGTCATACGGTTGACAACTTGGAGCCTAACGATGGCACGAGCACAGAATCAGGAGGACAACATGATGCCAGTGGCACGTCGGGGAATGTTCACGAGATTTCTCTTGATGACACCTTACCCATTTATGACGAAGAGCCTGCAAACATGGTACAATGTGATGTTAATTATGATGTATATGCTGATGACATACCGCATATTGAGCATTCGAAACCTAATTATGACAAACATGGGATGGAAACGAGTGATAGCAATACCACTTCTGATTCATCCGATGTAAGTCATAATGGGGGAGAGATTATTCAGAATGCTATAGTTCATCATGATAAATGCTTTATAACTGCCTCGTTAACTGATTCTGATTCCAAGATTAAAGAGCTCGAAACGATCGTAGCTCGGCAATTTAAAGATCTTGAGGATGCCAAACTTGAATTTTCTAAGAAAACGGACAAATTTGAAACATACTTTGAAAAACTTGAAAAGTCAAACGTTGTTCTTGAAAGAAAATTGGATCAAACTGTTTTAGATTCTAAAGCTGAAAAGGATAATCTTTTGAAACAAATTCAACTGCTTGAATCTAAGTTGGCATCCCAAGATAACGTGCTCAAAGAGAATGAGAATTTAAAAGCCCAAGTACAGGAAAAGGTCTTTGCTATAGCCGCGTTAAAAAACGAGTTAAGGAAAAATAGAGGACCTAGTGTGGACACTAAGCTTGAAAAACCATCAATCTTGGGGAAACCGCCTACAAATCAGTTCGTCAGACAACCGACTGTCAGACAACCTACTGCATTTGGATCCGAGCGATCACAATCCTCGAGACCGCGGTTTGCCTCCCAAGTTGATTTGGGTCATATGTCTAGAACTGTCACTCCAGCAACTAGGCCCAATGTGATCACTCCAGCTTTAGCAAGACCAAATCATATGATTGCCTCTAGTTTCCCTAAAAATATCAAGACCACGTCTAGAACTAGTTCAAATGACGTTTGCCACAAATCTGGTCAAAGGGAAGCTATTGAAAAGACACATGTAAGAGATAGCAATGTCCAACCTAGTCAGATGCCTTCTAGATTACCCAACACTGCTAACCGTAGCATGCCATCTTCTAGGAGCATCGATCAATCATCTAGGAATTATTCAGACATTAAATATGCTACTTGTAAAACATGTAGAAAATGTGTCTTTACGGCAAATCATGATGCTTGTGTCAAGAAATTACTTGATGAGGTAAACTCCCGTGCTAGAATTAAGTCCCAGTGGATAGCTAAAATCAAACCCTTTGGTAAAGTTTGGCGCCCCACTGGTAGATCTTTCACTCTTGTAGGAAATGAGTGCCCTTTAACTAGGATAGTCTCCGATTCTACAAAGACTACTAGGGAGGAAATTGCAAAGGATGATACATCACTTAAGCCTGAACTTAAGATTTTCTATAAAAGGAAACGATTGCCAACTAAGACAAGTGAATCATCTCCTCAGGCCACCTCTGACACAAGTAAAGCCAACTGTGAACCCCCATGTGCTTCTATAATTGATATCGCTAACCCACGTCAAAGCATGCAAATTCCTAATGAGATTGCAGGTACCAAAGTTGATGTTCCAAAAGAACGAAGCGGTCCAATCGTTGTGTACCGTTCAACTAAGGACACTCTTAGAGTTTGGTTGCTGAAGAAGCAGATATCAGAGAAACAAATGTCTCAGGGGATTCATGGTTAAGCTGAACTAGGACTTACAGTCACATAACAGACTGTAACTCGATCCTCAAAGAAAGGAAAGTTCATCCCGATGATGACTTATCCTAAAAACGAGAAATTCATTTTTCTCGGGCATGAGCTTATATCAAAAAACATTCCAAGTTTTTTTTTAAGCTCATGCATTATGGTTTATCATTAAATATCAGATGGTAACCCGTTCTTCAAATAAAGGAAAGTTGATCGCCGATGATAAACTTATCCTTACAACGAGAAATTAAATTTTCTCGGACACGAGCTTACATTAAAACCATTCAAAGGTTTTAAGCTCGTGTACATGACTTACAGTTAAATGTCAGACTGTAACTCGAACTTCAAATAAAGGAAAGTTTATCATTAATGATAAACTTATCCTCATAACGAGAAATTCAATTTTCTCGGTCATGAGCTTGTATTAAAACATTCGAAGTTTTAAGCTCAGAAAGGAAAGTGTATCTTTTAAATAAGAGAACTTTTCCTCATAACGAGAAATTAACCTTTCTCGGTCATGAGCTTTCCGTTAAAACAGTCAAAGTTTTCAAGCTCATGAACACGACTTCTAAGTAAATGTCAGCTTAGGACTCGTTCTTCAGATAAAAGGAAAGTTTATCGCCAATGATAAACTTATCCTTAACAACGGGAAGTTTACAACTTCTCGGACTTGAGCTCGCTTTTAAGATATTCAACATCTTAAGCTCAAGTAATTGTTTTTCAAAACTTTGAACACAATTTTTCAAGAATTTCTCAAAAGGTTTTTTCTAAATCTTTCAAAATTGTGTGTTCAAAAACGTTTTGATAAAACGAGCATGTCTTCTGGAATCGATAATATTTACGAACCTAGAAATGTCATTCAATAATGACACGGGGTTGTAAATAAAGTTCGAGCAGAAGTTCAAATGATTTTAAAACATGCTCAAAATGGTTTGCTATTATTTCAGATAGCAACCCGCTTTTCATAATCAAGTCAAGCATTTCACCGGAAAGCTTTGACTCTACAACGAGAATTAATTTTCTCAGGGACGTGACGAGGTGACCAACATTCGTGAACAAGAACCATGTGCTTCTTTCATATGCTGTTCTCCATTATTCAGGTCCAACCTCGTACATTGCTAATCTTGTGAATTCATTATTATATCTGATCTTTGCACGTAATAAATACCTTACACTTGTGTTTAAAAGGTATTTAATTTACGTTTCAAGTACACCCTCATTAATTTGAGGGGGAGCTTGTTAAAATCATGAAGATAATTGGATTTGCATTTTTCTTCCCAAATTTTCTTAAAATGTTATTAAATCAATTGATATTAAAAACATCGATTGGGTTAATATTTTTAATATGGGGGAGAAAATGTGATTTAATATGGGATATGATCAATCATAAATGGTTTGACTTAACGTGTTAGCTCATCCCGACATGTGCGAAATGTTTTCGGATATCGTAGCATATGTTAAGGGGGAGCAAAATGGATTTGCACTTCAAAATGGATTTCATGGTGACATATACTTACCCAAAACATCTCTATTCACGACGGTGACGATTGTGGTGACATAAGGATGGTAGGATAGGTTAAAGTCCAATGATTTCTCTAGAACCGGAGGAATCTTCCCAAGGACATTCCATAGCTAGAAATAGTAGTCCTTAGGAAAGATGGAGAAAGATTGTGAACGTAGCTGAATGCTGACCAAGTACTTAAGTTAGCACTGGAACAATCACAACAAGGTGCTAGTTATGACGTATTGGTAAGCATTGAAGGGGTTGAAGAATGAAAAAGAATTGTAAAGATAAAGGGTGTAAAGAAAGAAGCCCTCCTTACAACTTTAGGCAGAAACCGGGTCAATACATATGCTATTGAGGTCATTTTTGCTAATGATTCTCGGTATTGAAGAAAGACATCATGGACCCAGTGATGCAATGCACAACCCTTTCCAGCTAACTCAAATATCTCTCAAAAGGTATTTGTTTTAATCACACGGAGATCAACACATTATCTATTGATTTATTCACTCCGAATAAATTAGTATTGAAAAGGTGGCACTCCTCTCCAGCCTCCGATCACAAAAAATCCAAAATGCACGATCGAGTCTAGAGCCATTTGAGATCATCAAATATCTCATTAGGACACACTTTCATATTTACTTGCTTCTTCACACATTGTGAAAAGTAAGAAAGTTCTTAAGAGTCCTACGCAAAATCTTCATGATCTTGCCTGAACATCCGAGTAATACGAAAGTATTTACAATGAAGATGGAAATCCTTCTTGAGCGAATATCAAAAAGCTCATGGTAGGTGACTTGTGCGATTCTTTATGAATCAAACTTGTGATAACTGGAAAGCAACAGTGGTTTAATTCTTAAATGAATTTAAACACGTTCCAGGCCTCTACGCATTATCATATGATCTTGCCAGAACACTCAGAGTGATTCTTTATTGATCACAGTGACGAGTGGAAATCCTTCTAGTGTTAACATCAAACAGCACTTGGTAGGTAACTTGCAAGATTCTTTATGAATCAAGCTAGTGACAACTGGAAAGCAACGATGGTGCGGTTCTTAATTGAATTTCACTTGTTCCAGGAACATGAATTGACGGCTTCAAATCATGCGGATAATATTATCCAAATGATTCACTCTTTACGTTCGCAGTCAGCTTTGGACGGTCGAGTAAAGAGAACGGGTTTACCCGCGAAATCTTGTCAAGGAGGTTCTTAATTGAAACTACCTGCCACAAGTACGATATTTAATATCGTCCAACGGTCTTCACCGACCGGAGGTAAAATGCTACCGAATTAGAATGAAATGTTCAAGGCCATTTCATCCGTGTATATTGTTTGTTGCTAACTGTCTTATGCAGCGTAACAAAAAGGTGGCATTGCGGTGTATAATCCAGAAGAAGTCGTCACCACATGCTTGTACTACATACACTTAGTACGTCAACAAATTCAAGAAAGTCTGAAGGTCAAGTCTTCCGCTGTATCAAACTCTGAAGCTTTCAAGAATTTAAAGGTATAAGTATGTGGAACATGAAGTCACGAAGAGGCAAATTTCACAAGTGATAAATGCACAAGGTCAAGGCAAGGAAACATGCTCAAGACTAAAGTCAAAGATCACATCAAGCATATTCACAAGAACAAGATCGAAGACTCAAGCATAGATGCTAGGTTTAAGATTTTGTAAAATGGTGTGACCTCCCTTAGGGGGAGATTGTTGGAAATGTGTTTTCCCAAAGAAAGTCTCGGTCACATCATTATTAGCATAGATCACGAGCTATAGAATATTTAGAACTTTGTAACTTGGAGCGACCTCCCTTAGGGGGAGATTGTTGGAAATACGTTTTACGTATTTATGAAGGATCGGTCGCTCCAACGATAATTATGTAATGGGCTCGTGATCCACTTAGTTAAGTATAGTCCATATAGCCCACATGTAGGGTGGGCTATATATATACCCCTCCTAGCATGTTAGGAGGGGGTTGGTCATTCATTCATTAACACTTTCATTAATCTAATCTTACTTTCTCTCTCTACTTTTCTTCCCTCTCCTTTCTCTCTCTACACCTAATCCTCCATCTTCCCCATCTCTTCCACCAAATCCATAGATCTATTCCATCTATTACCAAATCCTTAGAATCAGTAGGCCTTCACTCTCTCTCTCTCTCTCTCTCTCTCTCTCGTTAAGTTCTAATGTGTTATGTAAATGTTAGATAATATAAGCTAAAATGAAACACTTACCATTAAACAACTTAACTACTAATGTTTATCCAACAATCAAAATTCAGCCCATTTAAAGTATATGCTGAATAAACAAATTAGCCCACTTTTAATAACCAAAAACCAAATGAACGTTTCTTCAATAAAATTCGTGATTTGAAAAAGAATACGTTTCATTAATAAGAGCCTTTCATGACAGATACTAAACGCAATGTAAAAGCGTAAGGGTACACGTTATATATGTCATCTAGAAATATATAGATTTTTTTTAATTTCGAGTTTGGAAACTATCGATAAGTAAAGAGAACCTTCATTTTATAATTATCCGTAAATATTTTTAATTGCCTTTTGTTTTGCTACTTTACCAAATCCATATACGACGTCAAGTTCATGTCTCACCTCTTAAGATAAAAAATATCGACAAAAATATGCATAAATAACATTCGGATAATGCAACTCTCATTTGTTTGAACAAAAAATAATACAACAATCTTTAACAAATACATTCGGATAATAGCCTCTCATTTGTTTGAACAAAAAAATAGAATAGTCTTGTTTTAACAAACACATTCGGTCCTCCATCAAAGCATTACCTCAAATATCAGCCCATAAAACCCGATCCATAGAATTTGATACTCATTTGACCTAATCTTTATACACTGTCGCCTCCCTCATAACTTCATAAAAAACTCATTCCACCTCTTAGAACACCAAATGAATCCCCTTTATTTTCTTAAGGCATGATATTTGTCGTTAAATTAAAATTAACATGGCGGGTTTATTGGTTGTTCATTATGATTGTAATATTGAACTTGCAATATTTAGTATTTCTAATTTTTAAATTAATTTTTGTACTTTTAGATTATTTATGTTATAAATTCCATAATAAAGCTACAATCCACGACAAAACCCACTCAACATAATAAAGCTACACTACCAACTACGGAGTATAACATTAGTCCTTCACTGTTTTTGATTGAGCCTAACAGCTGCAACTATGGTCAGCCATTCCACACGGTACATGGCCAGAGAACCAATGATTTAGGTATTATACAAAGAATCCATCCGGTTAGGGATTCGAGTAAAGGAATATACGCCTACCACAAATAAATGGTATACCATCTTTAAAGGAAACATAAGTATAAAGATTATTACTGCATGCTCTTTTTTGTGTATCTTTTATTGAGTCAAAGATAGACTAACATTACTTGATATAGCTAAGGTTGACTTATTTCTTAAAAGAGAAACAATAATAACGAAATGAGAAAACAAATAAGTTGATGACTTTATATATACTTAATCGGTGCGATAACAATTCATAATTGTTTTTCTTACATGCTAACCACATAAGTTGGTAATTTTATGTATAATGATTTGATCTCGGTCACGTCGCTTAAAAATTGTTATTTCGAACCTCAAATTTAACCACATATAAAATATAGCCCTATAATTAGCCCAAAAAATCTAAACAACCTATATCAAAAAATATTTTTAAGCTCAATAACCCATAGACCATATGTTTAGCTCAAAATTTTCGATTACTGTAAACCAAATAGCAAAATTCGTGACTCCATAGTGTATCTTTAACAAAAAAATTCGAGTAGGCCTAACGGTTCATAAATTAAAAATAAGCTAAGAAGCCCATTTGATTCTTAACACCAAATATCAAAATTTTAACCTTGATGAGACTGTAATTATACATAGTCTCATCGTCCAAATCGGGCTTAAAACGCTTAAAATATCATCAAAATACCCAAAAATATGCCTGTGTTTGTTCATTGTGTATTTTAGGTACGGATATCGTGAATTCACCAAAAAAATTACAAGAATGAAGCAAAAACAAACACGGAAAACGAAGCCGCACAAAGAACCGGACCCAAATATGGAATTCACAAAATTACCCTTGATGTTTTGAAGAATTACAAGATTGGTCCTCCAAGTTTGAAGAATTGTCACTTTATACCCCTACTCTATCATCATTTACCTTGGGTCCCTAAAGTTTGAACAATGTACAAGAAAAACCCTTGGAATATTACTAAATCTCATTTTTAGTCCTTGGTTAAAAGTATTTGCAAAAGCTGTGCCAAAAGTGACAAGATGTCAAAACTATTATCAAAGAAAAAAGGTTAAATTTGAAACAAACTTGTAATGAAGAAAGTATGATACATGGGGGACTGTTTTGGGCAGAAAAGCAAACCTCTCCCCACCACTCCCAGCTCTCCACGTCACCCCACTCAATCTTTTCACCCAATCACGTTACTCCTCCCTTCCACATCAGATCTCCACCCAACTTTTTATTAACTGAATATTAAATTAGTAAATATACTTCCCTCCATAACAACCATTTAAACTAAACCTACCCACTAAACAGATTAAACCTAATCCAAATCCCCCATAAACCCTAAATTTCCCCAGGTTCTAATTACCCAAATCCAAAGGGGTTTTCCCCCATTTTGTCCAGAATAGTGATTAACCTAAACCTCACCATAATCCCACTCTTATATTCCATCCCAACACACCTATGTGTTGGGTAGGACCATCCCCTGCCCCGTCCCTTTCTCCCCAAAACCATATACCAGACAAGATCAATGGTCCTCAACTAAACTTTTTCCCAAAGGTTTTTTTAATGTCTCAGATCACTCCAACAGCTGGCAACAACTCCCAAAGCTACTGGCATTCACATGGGCACGATTTTGACCAAGATTCCAAGTCAAGACCAAGGGCACTTTTGGACTTTCAGCCAGAATTAGGGTTTAGGGTTTATACCCCTTGTAATATTTTATTAAGCTTCTAGTAGTTTCTTCTAGTTAGTATAAAATGAGGTGGTATGTACCTCATTTCGTTTTGTTCCAGTTTTTTTTGTAAACTTTTTAAATGATTAATGATAATGAAAGTTTAAACCTTGTGCAAAAATACTGAGTTCCATATTTATCAGCTTTTATAGTGTAATGATTTACTTTTTTTGCAAAATTAGTTTAAGGTTTTAAAAGTTTTCATATTACAAAGTATTTTCAGAAAATAGGTGTTTTTAAGGATTCCTGAAAAAGGTTTTTCAAAGGGTGAAAATCAGTGTTCTATTGAAGTGATAGTGGATGTTTAACACTATTTCCAAATTTGAATAACTTTTTATAAAGGTTCTTGGTGGTTCTAAATTTCAGATTTCTCAAAGATTTTCAGAAAGTCTTATTTTCAATTTTTTTTAATATTTCACTGTAGCAAAAGCTACAAGCCAAAAGCTTGTAGCCTTTGCTACTTGTACTCCTCTCTTGGTCTTGTGGTGTTGTGCAGGTGTGAAAGACCAACAAATTTCATCTATTTCATTTCATCAATTTTTCTTTGAAGACATTGATGCCCTTGGGTCTCCTATAGATTCCATTCAGCAGGGTTCCTCTACACACACTCATAAGCTCTCCTTACTCATCTAGAAAAGTTTCAGGCTGGTGGCATCAGCAAAGGTCTTGCTTGAACTCCCTTGTTTCAATTCTAGTTAAATAAAGGATAGGTTATGTGAAATTATGTATGGACTGTTTGAGAGTTAGTCATTGGTTTGTTTATGCTTAATTAGGTCTATTATGCATGTTAGGAGTAATTAGAATTAGTTTGGTTTGAGTTTGATTTGATTTTGTTTGTTAAATCCATTTTCTGAAATTTAAGGGGGTGTTTGGATTAGGGTTTTAACTGAAAATTGTAGGGGTGTGCACGGTTCGGTTTGGGTCGGTTTTTGGCTAAAACCGAAACCGAACCGACATATTCGGTTTTTAAAAAACCATAAACCGAAACCGTTCGGTTTTGGGCGGTTCGGTTTGTAATCGGTTCGGTTCGGTTTTTCGGTTTTTTCGGTTTTAAACCCGGTTATATTTGGGTACGTTCGATTTAGATTAAAAAACTTGTTTTGCGTGAAAAAAGTAGTTTTTTTTAATTTTCAATCTAAGCCTAATAATTTTTATCTCAAATGTCTAATTTATAATTACACACATATTAATAAGATAAACACACATGCAAGTAAACATGCATACAAACGATTATTATCACATATGTAATGATATATTGTCAAGTTAAGCACAAATATATATCAAACACGCGTATAAGCAATAAGATATTACTTCTATTTCCCTAAAAAAACGAATATTAATTTATAATTTTGATATATTACTTATTTATTTAAATTATATTATATTTATGTTTTTTTATATAATAAAATGGTTCGGTTCGGTTTTTGGATGAAAACCGAAACTTTTCGGTTTTTGAAAACGTAAAAACCGAACCATCAGTTTTTATATTCGGTCGGTTTTCTTGGTTCGCTTTTTTCGGTTTCTCGGTTCGATTTCGGTTTTTTTTGCTCACCCCTAGAAAATTGTATGAGTTTTTGGTGTTAATTATAGTCTAAACACACTTTGATAGCTATTGGTAGTTGTAATCAATTGTGGTTTTCAGTATTGTAGGATTAAAAAAGAGTTTGCATGTAAAAAAATGGGTGTTAATGGCTAAAATCAGTAAGCTATATTTCTGCCTTGTTTAGTGTAGAATTTGTTCACCAAACTTAGAGTATTGTTAGAAGATAGGTTAAGTAGGGTTTGTAGTTAGCTTATATGTTAATTGGATAGGTTTGTGCAAGATTTGGCCTTTAGAAACTCATTTGAATACCAACTGCACCAGCAAAACCTATCTGCCATTCTTGTCTAATGAACAGTGACTGAAATTGGGGATTTTTGTGGTTTTCTTGTGTTATAGTGTGTGTTTTTGTGATTAAACAGTCTCCCTACACTCCACTGAGTGTAGGGGTGCCCCTTGTACCATAAAACAGCGACAAACAAGCTCGACACAAGCAAAAAAACAGCCCAAAACGAGCCTAAAAACCATACAGTAGGTTTTTTCTTTGTTGTCCGAGAACGCTGCAATTTTTTTATTTTTTATATAGTTGTCCTATATCGGACAACACTGAACTTGGACAAGCCTGTTGTCTGGTGATATCTTGGACAACACTGAAGTACTCCAACATGGGGTACTTTGGGGTACTTTCGTTTTTAGCCATTTTTTTAGTTTTTTTTTTAACTTTTTCATTTTTCCCTTGTTAATTTAGTTAAAATATAATTTTTAGAAAAATAAAATTTATTTTTAGCATTATTTTATTATTTTTATGATTATTTTAGTTTAAAAAGTGTTTTTAGCCTTTTAAAAATAGAAAAATAGTTTTAAAAATTTAGGAAAAATACTTTTTAGTCTTTAAATAATATAAGTGAGTTATTTGTTCAATAAAATAATATTTTGGGCTTTTTCTTAATTATATTTAATTTTAGGGCTTTAATTAGCATTTAAAATTGAATATTTAATTAATAAAAGGTTTTAAAATATATTTATTGGATTTTTATTCTTATTTATATTATTTTAGCCTTAGTTTAAACTTTTAATTAATTTTTAGGTTTAATTTTTAATTTCGTTACGTTTTACGTATTTACGTTCGCGTTTTACGTCATTACGTCGTAGTGTAATCGTAATCGTAGCTCGCCTTTAATTTTTCTCTTCTAAACCAAAAACGTCACTAATCCAAACTTTGATCTCATATAATTGGCACATTAATCCACACACCTCCTTCTAGAACGAACTTGGAATTTATTCGACTTGTCGGTTTTCCTAAATCGTCGAGTTTAATACTTGTCGCTCTTATATACGCTCTTTTTCCTAAAAGACGTATTTCTACAACTATCATTTTGGCGCCGCTGCCGGGGAGGTGTTTTTAGTGTGCCATTATTACTATCGTGTTTGTGTGAGTAGTTCGTTTTTGCTTTTCAATTTTTGGAAAGCGTGAATATCGTACATACTCATTTTTGTTATTTTTCATTAATATATTATAGTATCCAAATAAATCGTGTTTAATTTTCCTAAATTAAACACAAATCAATCATTTTACTATATTGTATATATCCATTATCGTTTTCGTTTTTATTTGTGAATATATTACTATATTGTACTTACGTAGAACAATAAAGATACAAGTACTCCAAAAGCGTGAAAACGCAACCTTGATTCGGATTTCATCACTCGATCATTGTATTCGAATCTAAAGCAAAAGTTTAAAGGCAAAATAGATAAATACTTTCGTGAGGCTTAATTTCAATTAACACAAACTATAAGGTGGGTATAAGGCGGTTGTATTTCACGACCTAAGGGAAAAAGGCTCTTAAGTGCTTAGCGCCGCCTCGTTTCCCCCGCTTGCTTGTGCGTGTTTTGAGAAAGAAGGCTAATCGAGGGTTTGCCGCCCAAGTATTATCTTTGTATATTATATTTGCTTGTTTTCAAGATTAAACCCTCTTGAACGTTTTGGTGTTCCACCAACGTTCTAAAGTCATCGAAAGCGTTCACTCCACGTGATCGTTTTCATTCCTTGAGGCTCCTTTAATCGAGAAGGTCGATTCGAGGGGAGATTTGTAGATTTGTGTCTACGTAATACATTCAAAAATCCAAAAAAATTAAAAAACAATCAAAAGCCAAAAAAATTGAAAAATCGAAAAACCGCAAAAAGAATCTTCTTTTCTACCCCCCATTCTACGCTTAGTGTATGCGCACTCGATCGAAGGATTATTCCAATTCTAGCGAAGCTTCGAATCGACGCAATCGTAATCGAAGGAATCGACGACGTAGACGAGAATTAGAAACCGACGTTCCTAATATCGTTGTTGAAGAAACCGTAGAGGAGATGGCCGACAATCGTTCGACGATGGAATTGCTCCAAGCACCCACCGAGGGTTATGGAGACGCGATCGTAATTCCCGCTATCGAAGCGGAGAATTTTGAGATTAAGAGCGGAATGCTTTCGTTAATCCAAGCTACGAAGTTTCGAGGTCGTGAAGCCGATAATCCTCACGACCATATTCGGAATTTTGATCGTCTTTTGGCCACGAGCAAGTTTAAGAACGTCGACACCGATGTCGTCAAGCTTATGCTTTTTCCGTACTCGCTCGATGGTGCCGCCAAGGATTGGTATGAGAAAGAGCCACCTAATTCCATAACTACGTGGAAGGATCTCGTTTCCAAGTTCGTTAATTATTTTTTCCCACCGTCTAAGACGACGTTTTTCAAGAATGAAATTACGAAATTTGAGCAAAAACCGAATGAATCTTTTAGAGACGCGTGGGATCGTTTTAAGGAATTTCTTAGGCAATGTCCTCACCATGGTTTTTCCGAGTTGCACCAAATCGATACGTTTTACAACGGTCTTAATTTTCAAGAACAAGATTCGTTGAATTCCGCCGCCGGTGGCAACTTTTTGTGTAAGACTCCGAAAGATGCATTGATAATTATCGAAAACCGATCCAAGGTTTATCAACTCCGCAACGCACCGAATGTTGCCAATGTCGCCAATGTTAGTGGTTCTAATCGCGACCTTGAGAGAGTTGATGCGAAAGTCGACAAGTTGACGAATGTGTTTACGTCTTTTCTCGTTGAGATGCAAAAGAAAGACGCTCCCGCTACGGTGAAAGCGGTTGAGGTTTCGTGTAAGTTTTGTGGTGGACCTCATAATCATTACGAGTGTGCGGCTACGGATGGCCAAACGTCGAATGTGAGTGCGTTAAATGGAAACAACAATTTTCAAAATCAAAATAACGCGGGTCCATAACAACAAGGCAATTATAACCAAGGCAACAATTTTAATCAAAACCGAAACAATTTTCAAAGAAATAATCAACAAGGAAATTTTTCGAATCAAGGTCGGAATTTGAATTGGAAAAATCGAGATAATAATCAAAACTCGAATTTTTCAAACAACAACAATCAAGGCAACAATTTTTCAAGTGGGAATCAAGGAAATTTTCAAAGAAACAATCAAAACCAAGGGAACTTTAATTCTAATCAAAATAGTTCGTCAAACGATTTTCAAAATTACATGAAAACGAATGAGGCTAATATGAGACGATTAGAGGGAGAAATTTGTACTTTGAAAAACGACTTTACAAATACTTTGAAATTGCAAAACACGAAGATTGAGCAAGGACAAATTGACATTAAAAAGATGTTTTCGGCCATAATGAACAAGTCCTCGGGTGCGTCATCGAGTTCGTTACCTAGTGACACCGTTGCAAATCCGAAGGAACAATGTAAAGCCGCCTCGTCTCGTGAGAAAGGTCGTGTGATTACCCCTAACCTTGAAGGATTTCGAGTTGTTCCTTCTTCTCAACCATCGACTTCTAAGACGTCTCATTGTTCTAAAGTCGATGGGGTGAACGTGGCGACCAAAGAAAAGAGTGCACACCCTCGTGTACCTCAAATTCCATCCACGGTTCAAAAAGAGAGCTTTATTGACCTTACCAAAGTAACCCTTGAAGAAACTTGTGCATCGATCCTTCTTAAAAAACCCAAAAGGCGTATGCCGAGAAAGGAAGAGGATCCGGGCCAATTTCTACTACCTTGTGATTTTTCCGAGATTAAGGGATGTTTAGCCCTTGCCGATTTAGGTGCTAGCATCAATCTCATGCCTCATTATCTTTTGAAATTGATGAGATTGCCTTCACTTACCCTCACGAACATGACAATCGAGCTTGCAAATTGTACTCCACTTATACCAATTGGAATAGCCGAGGATGTCTATGTCAAAGTTGGAAAGTTTGTTTTTCCCGCGGATTTCGTTATATCTGATTACGAGTGTGACCCTAAATGTCCCATTATTTTAGGTCGACCATTCTTATCGACGGCTCGAACCGTAATCGACGTTCACGAGGGGAGACTTACTATGAGATATGGGGATGACAAAATGGACTTTTTCGCTAGAAAATCCCAAGTTTTTAATGATCATGAAAAAACCGAGGTTTCAAAACCTAATGATTCAAATCCTAATGATTTCAAAATGTTCACTTTAGCGGAAAGAATGAGGCTTAATGCATGTTTTGAAAGAATTAAGAAAAACGGTTTTAAAGATGTTGATTTTAATGATAAAGAGTACGTGTACCTAATTCAAAATGGTATGTGTAAATTTATGGATGAAAACTCACTTTGGGATGTATTTAGCGAAACAAGTGAAACACCAATTCCGAAGGACGTTAGTGCCATCACGACAATGACCAAAATGGACTCGTCTTCACCACCTTCGAAGGACCACGTCTTTGAGGCTTCAACTTCTAACTCCATCGAAGTGCCTCCTTTGCCTAGCCCAACACCCGTTGAGGCTAAAGGGTTTATCAACATCGATCCTCTCGTCTTAGAAAAGTCACCTAAGCATAGTCATTCGACTTGTAAGACCATGGTTGTGAGTGCTCACATCGACTCTTTCTTTGATGATGACGATGGCGATTTTGCCGAGATTGATCACGTACTTCAAAATCCACATGCAATTTTTGATTCTCCTAAAAAAAACATGTGAAGTACGATGATTACGAGTTTGATCCCGAGATTGAGGAAATCATTGAATGAGAGCTAGCTCTTTTGCCTCCACTCCCACCTACGAGTGAGGTCGATCTTTCCAAAATCGAGGATGAACTTAATGAGTTGGAACGTCTTATTTTCGATGACGAACCAACTCATGTGACCACACAAAGTCCAATTCTCGAGGAGTTACCTAATCAACACTCCTCAAATGAGAATTACGTTTACCACATTCGTGAGGATTTAACTTATCAACAATCCCCACAAAAGAATGATGGTTTCGTGCTTGATCGTGATCTTTTCGAGAGAGTTTCTAAAATACTTAAGGAGGGGAATGACAAACCTTGGTTTGACAAGCCTATCTTTGATGAAGAAATCGATGAGATCAACGTTCATGAGGATGACGAGTATGTAGACCCCGAGGGGGCGGTGTTCTTTATTGATAAACGTTTTAAGAACTTATATAATCCGCCACCCCCTAACCGCGACTTAAATGTGAGGATTTTTAGCGCGACTAATTTTGAATTTGACACGCCAAATATTTTCGACATTATAAAATCGGGTTTTCATAAAGAGTTTTTAAACGATGAAAAAGGAAAAGATTTTAAAAATGTTTTAAAAGATTTTTCTACAAGTTTAACTCCGTCATCACCGCTTTTTATGAGTGCTACCACCTCGTCTACTCCTTTTGACGACGGTTGGTGTGGTTTTAGTGTGGGGGAAGCCCCTTATGTTCCCTCCCATTTCTCCACCGAGGACGAGATTTACGATCCCGGAATTGCTTGTAAAGGGAAATCTCGGTCTTCCACCGATGCAAGAAATGGAAAATCTTTTCGTTTGCTTGGTGTGAGTCTACCTCGAGTAGCTCATTATGTTTCCTTACCCATTGCCCCACCTTTCTATTTCTTATCTCTTTTCTTCTACCCCTTTGGGGTTCTAGCATGTGTTGAAGTAGCGTTGTTTCGTTTTTCATCCAAAACGAGGACGCCATCTTCGACCTCGGTATTCGTGTATCGGGTTTTTAAAGTACTCCATGTATTTTTGGGCCTTGTTCATCATGTAAGCCCCACCAAAAATGACCATACCATCATTATCCCTAAATGATCACATTTATGGGGATCCGAGTCGAGCTTTTGACTCGGTTATCAAAAACAAGGTGCCTCGTGGGGGATTCTCATGCTTATCCTTGTAAATATTATCGCTTTCTTAGTTAATGTAACGAGGGGACTTGTGCTCTTCCAACCTTTGTTCCGTGGTTGTTTGTGATTGTGATTTATTAGGTTCATCGTCATCATTGAAGCCTCTCGTGTTCGTTTTACGGATCACTCGAGCTTCGATCGTTGCCTTTGGAGATTCCGATATCCGATGATATCCTTTTATGTTCTAACGTTTATCTTATTAGCATAATTCATAAACGGCTTTTAGGTTATTCGTTTTACCCTTTCCATGCTCGAGATTAAGCATTCGACTTCGTCTCTAGTATGGGGGTGTTTACACCCCTAGACTCGAAACATTGAGGACAATGTTTAGTTTTAGTATGGGGGGTGAGTAGATACTTCACCTTGCTTACGTCAACACGCAATCCAATATTCATCTTTTTGCTATCGTTTTGTTGCAAAATAAGGCTAAAAATGGCCAAATTTTAAATTTTTTCTAGTTTTTCATAAGTGTTTAAGACACGAATGTAGGTTTTCCAATGGTGAGAATAAGAGTAATTTTTTACTCGACCGTGCGTGTTGAGCACTTAGCTCGATTCCTTAACTTTTTAGGCTAAGTCTCTTAAATGAGGACAAGAAATGATAGAGTTATTTATAAGTCTCGTAATCGTCACGATCTCATGTGTAGTAATTATTAGCTTATTCTCCCCACGCTTTTGTATAATAAATTGGTAATAAATATTGATTTAGCGGTTTAGTCACTATTGTTGGTTTCTAATTTGTTTTAGTAGCTTCCATGTAATTAAATTGGGAAAACATTAAGGTATCGCCAGCGTCACGGTTTTGAAGTATTGGCACCCGAATAATCGAAAGCTTCACCTAATAATAAGATTTCAAGTGCTCACCTAAATTAAGCAAAAATTTGAAGCCCACAAGGCCGAAAAATCTATGCCCAAATTGAAAGTGAATCAAGCCTTAATCTTTGAAGCTTTAAAGATCCAAAATTCGCTTTAGCGTGAGGATATACGTCTTTGGCTAATAAAACCACCAATGAGGCGGATAATAAAAGGCAAGGCAAGACCAAAGTCATAATAAAAGCTTCATGGCGAAGTTGAATAAAAGATGGAGGTAAACCAATGATAATAAGGCCCTTCCGTTAGGGGGCGTATAAAAGTCTTGGTAATAAGTCTCATGTTCAAAACCGTTATAAAACCGTGTTTATCGATCCTTCTTGTTGACTTAATTTTTTGACATCGTTGTCTATTAGGATGAATTATTATTTCGATGATTTTGGTTACACCGTTAAAACTCTATTTTTAGACTTAATCTCTATTCACGCATAAGTCAATGATGTATCCTCGTGATCATTAAGACAAAATAAAATATAAGAGATACCAAGTAGGAATAAGGGAGTTTAGGTTCGTAATTAACACTCATGAGATATGATTGTGTTGCTAACTTATAATAACAATGATCTCGTTACACGCTTAGCATGGAATTGGGTGAAAATCGAGGACGACGAAATTATTTCTAACGAAGCATTCACGTGTTCTTGTTCTATGATCCCAAAAGTCACTTAATCGTGATGAAAACAATACATTATGTCTAAAACACGTGCATTAGTTTATTTAAATTTACGTCTTCAACAAATGTCATCATAAAATGAATTTTGGAAGTGCTATGATACTTAATTCTAGCATTGCGTGGGGACACGGTAATGGTTTAGTATGGGGGAGTGATGAGACTGTAATTATACATAGTCTCATTGTCCAAATCGGGCTTAAAACACTTAAAATATCATCAAAATACCCAAAAATATGCCTGTGTTTGTTCATTGTGTATTTTAGGTACGGATATCGTGAATTCACCAAAAGATTACAAGAATGAAGCAAAAACGAACACGGGAAACGAAGCCACACAAAGAACCGGGCCCAAATATGGAATTTACAAAATTACCCTTGAAGTTTTGAAGAATTACAAGATTGGTCCTCCAAGTTTGAAGAATTGTCACTTTATACCCCTACTCTATCATCATTTACCTTGGGTCCCTAAAGTTTGAACAATGTACAAGAAAAACCCTTGGAATATTACTAAATCTCATTTTTAGTCCTTGGTTAAAAGTATTTGCAAAAGCTGTGCCAAAAGTGACAAGATGTCAAAACTATTATCAAAGGAAAAAGGTTAAAGTTGAAACAAACTTGTAATGAAGAAAGTATGATACATGGGGGACTGTTTTGGGCAGACAAGCAAACCTCTCCCCACCACTCCCAGCTCTCCACGTCACCCCACTCAATCTTTTCACCCAATCACGTTACTCCTCCCTTCCACATCAGATCTCCACCCAACTTTTTATTAACTGAATATTAAATTAGTAAATATACTTCCCTCTATAACAACCATTTAAACTAAACCCACCCACTAAACAGATTAAACCTAATCCTAATCCCCCATAAACCCTAAATTTCCCCAGGTCCTAATTACCCAAATCCAAAGGGGTTTTCCCCCATTTTGTCCAGAATAGTGATTAACCTAAACCTCACCATAATCCCACTCTTATATTCCATCCCAACACACCCATGTGTTGGGTAGGACCATCCCCTGCCCCGTCCCTTTCTTTCCAAAACCATATACCAGACAAGATCAATGGTCCTCAACTAAACTTGTTCCCAAAGGTTTGTTTAACGTCTCAGATCACTCCAACAGCTGGAAACAACTCCCAAAGCTACTGGCATTCACATGGGCACGATTTTGACCAAGATTCCAAGTCAAGACCAAGGGCACTTTTGGACTTTCAGCCAGAATTAGGGTTTAGGGTTTATACCCCTTGTAATATTTTATTAAGCTTCTAGTAGTTTCTTCTAGTTAGTATAAAATGAGGTGGTATGTACCTCATTTCGTTTTGTTCTAGTTTTTTTTGTAAACTTTTTAAATGATTAATGATAATGAAAGTTTAAACCTTGTGCAAAAATACTGAGTTCCATATTTATCAGCTTTTATAGTGTAATGATTTACTTTCTTTGCAAAATTAGTTTAAGGTTTTAAAAGTTTTCATATTACAAAGTATTTTCAGAAAATAGTGTTTTTAAGGATTCCTGAAAAAGGTTTTTCAAAGGGTGAAAATCAGTGTTCTATTGAAGTGATAGTGGATGTTTAACACTATTTCCAAATTTGAAAAATTTTTATTAAGGTTCTTGGTGGTTCCAAATTTCAGATTTTTCAAAGATTTTCAGAAAGTCTTATTTTCAATTTTTTTTAATATTTCACTGTAGCAAAAGCTACAAGCCAAAAGCTTGTAGCCTTTGCTACTTGTACTCCTCTCTTGGTCTTGTGGTGTTGTGCAGGTGTGAAAGACCAACAAATTTCATCTATTTCATTTCATCAATTTTTCTTTGAAGACATTGATGCCCTTGGGTCTCCTATAGATTCCATTCAGTAGGGTTCCTCTACACACACTCATAAGCTCTCCTTACTCATCTAGAAAAGTTTCAGGCTGGTGGCATCAGCAAAGGTCTTGCTTGAACTCCCTTGTTTCAATTCTAGTTAAATAAAGGATAAGTTATGTGAAATTATGTATGGACTGTTTGAGTGTTAGTCATTGGTTTGTTTATGCTTAATTAGGTCTATTATGCATGTTAGGAGTAATTAGAATTAGTTTGGTTTGAGTTTGATTTGATTTTGTTTGTTAAATCCATTTTCTAAAATTTAAGGGGTGTTTGGATTAGGGTTTTAACTGAAAATTGTGAGAGTTTTTGGTGTTAATTATAGTCTAAACACACTTTGATAACTATTGGTAGTTGTAATCAATTGTGGTTTTCAGTATTGTAGGATTAAAAAAGAGTATGCATGTAAAAAAATGGGTGTTAATGGCTAAAATCAGTAAGCCATATTTCTGCCTTGTTTAGTGTAGAATTTGTTCTCCAAACTTAGAGTATTGTTAGAAGATAGGTTAAGTAGGGTTTGTAGTTAGCTTATATGTTAATTGGATAGGTTTTGTGCAAGATTTGGGCTTTAGAAACTCATTTGAATACCAACTGCACCAACAAAACCTATCTGCCATTTTTGTCTGATGAACAGTGACTGAAATTGGGGATTTTTGTGGTTTTCTTGTGTTATAGTGTGTGTTTTTGTGATTAAACAGACTCCATACACTCCACTGAGTGTAGGGGTGCCCCTTGTACCATAAAACAACGACAAACAAGCTCGAAACAAGCAAAAAAACAGCCCAAAACGAGCCTAAAAACCATATAGTAGGTTTCTTCTTTGTTGTCCGAGAATGCTGCAATTTTTTTATTTTTTATAGTGTTGTCCGATATCGGAAAACACTGAACTTGGACAAGCCTGTTGTCTGGTGATATCTTGGACAACACTGAAGTACTCCACCATGGGGTACTTTGGGGTACTTTCGTTTTTAGCCATTTTTTTAGTTTTTTTTTAACTTTTTCATTTTTCCCTTGTTAATTTAGTTAAAATATAATTTTTAGAAAAATAAAATTTATTTTTAGCATTATCTTATTATTTTTATGATTATTTTAGTTTAAAAAGTGTTTTTAGCCTTTTAAAAATAGAAAAATAGTTTTAAAAACTTAGGAAAAATACTTTTTAGTCTTTAAATAATATAAGTGAGTTATTTGTTCAATAAAATAATATTTTAGGCTTTTTCTTAATTATATTTAATTTTAGGGCTTTAATTAGCATTTAAAATTGAATATTTAATTAATAAAAGGTTTTAAAATATATTTATTTGATTTTTATTCTTATTTATATTATTTTAGACTTAGTTTAAACTTTTAATTAATTTTTAGGTTTAATTTTTAATTTCGTTACGTTTTACGTATTTACGTTCGCGTTTTACGTCATTACGTCGTAGTGTAATCGTAATCGTAGCTCGCCTTTAATTTTTCTCTTCTAAACCAAAAACGTCACTAATCCAAACTTTGATCTCATATAATTGGCACATTAATCCACACACCTCCTTCGAGAATGAACTTGGAATTTCTTCGACTTGTCGGTTTTCCTAAATCGTCGAGTTTAATACTTGCCGCTCTTATATACGCTCTTTTTCCTAAAAGACGTATTTCTACAACTATCAAACCTACCCTGATCTTTAGGGATATCATGCCAACCACACACATCTCAACCCTAATCGAATGAAAATACGCATACCACACAATTCAAATCCATTGATTTCGCTTCTCAACTACACAAATCTCATTGCAAATAAAATATTAGCATGAAAGTGTCTCTTGATTTTTTTATTTCATTTACATCGTACGTTATGTATATCATTTCACAATCAAAAATGCATTTCATTTCATTCTTATCTTATCAAAATTGAATCATCCTAAATAATCAAACAACACAGTGCACTACCTTTCTATTTAGATCGAATAAAAAATGCAAGTTGTTTGTTTTTATTTTGATTCAAGATCTGTCATGGACCTCTTTTAAGATCCGGAAGCCTCGTTAATATCTTCAATGAAAAATTATCATCACGTTTCAAATGATAGTGATTGTTGCGCACACGGAACCTACATCTTTCTTATGAGTATAGCTATAACACACATACGAAACCCACATCTATTTCTTTTATGCTCGACAGAAGATAACGGCTTCAAGATCATCTCGGGTAGGTGTGTTCATGTTAATTTTTGTTTTAGATCTGTGATGACTTGGTTTTAGTGTTAAGATCTTTATGGTCTTAAAGTATCTTAAAGGATACACACGAAATCAACACTGAGATCTGGTGTAGTTTTTATTTATTTCAAACTGAGTGTTGGTTGACTGAGATGAGAATGGGATTAGGCTAGTTTTTGACGAAGGAATTAGGATGGTGAAGGATTTATTGTTGTTGGTTTGTTAGCATTTTCTTCTTGTCATTTTCTTTTGGTTTGGTTGAGTCTCACACGTTGTGACGAAATTTATAATACCCTTGAACTTTTCATATGCCCAGTGATAGGTGTGTAAACACCCATCCTTTTTACCACTTAATTACAATAATAACCGAGCCAAAACGTGTATTTTATGTCATTTATGTCGGAATTATGCGTGGTTTGTGTTTTTGTTGTAATTTAGGACGAAAAGGTGAAAAGTGGAGGAAACACGACATTCACGGGCTTTTATCGAAGAAAAAGACGAAAGATGAAGTCGAAAGATCAAGAGTGGAAAAAGAACGGAAGTCCAAGACCAATTCTGAAGATTTATCGAAGAAAAAGTCAAAGATGGAAGTTTACTAAAAAGCCGAAAAACTCGAGTCTT
Organism: Glebionis coronaria; assembly: GCA_025667525.1. NCBI lineage: Eukaryota > Viridiplantae > Streptophyta > Magnoliopsida > Asterales > Asteraceae > Glebionis > Glebionis coronaria. Next base: position 460,150 of record JANFOE010001465.1, on the reverse strand, counting down.
ATTTATGAAGAAAATACAAGACGAGTTTGAAGAAATCCCAAGACAAAGTCCAAGTATTAAGAAGATTAACTAAAGATTAAGAAGACCAAGGACCCAAGGGTGCAATTAAGAGAAAGAAGAAAGAGGGAGGAAGCTTCCTAAGCTCCTCCCTAATCTCCTTATAAATACCAACCAACCTCATTTGTTGAGGTTGTTGGTGGCTTGACAACCCATCCTTCCACCATTTTCATTTTCATGTTCTTTAATTTTATGCACCTTATCTTCATGTAATGCACCTTTAATTTTCTTTTAAATTCCAAGTAAGTTTCCATTTAATTGATGTTAATCTTTACTTTGTTGTTAATCTCCTTCTTCCTTTCTTGCTTGATTAGTCCTTAATCTTTGTGTTCATGTTCTTGAGTTTTCTTATTTTTCAATCAAGTGGGTTTTGATTGATTTGGCTTTGTTTGTTAGTTTTGATGATTTGTGTTGATTGATTATTGTTAGTTGATGTTTATTGGTTGTTTTGGTTTAATCTTTTGGTTCGATTTGGATAGATTTAATCAAATTCGTACTTTGTTCTTCATTTTCTGAGTCTCGTCTCTGTTACTGTATCTTTCCCAGACTTTCCGAATAGCTGCTAAATTTCGTCCCTTATTCGGAATATCGGTTATTCCGAATGGTTTGATTTCTTGTTTCCCTATTCGGAAAATTTTAATATTCCGCATAGGAAACCCTATTCGGAATATCTTAATATTCCGCATAGGGAACCCTATTCGGAATGTTCAGATTATTCCGCATAGGAAACCCCCATTCGGAATGTTACGATTATTCCGCATAAGGGTTTTGTTCAAATTATTCCGCATAAAGGTTCCTTTTAAACATTCCGCATAGGACATTTTCTACTTTTTCCGCATAGTCATTTTTCAGATATTCCGAATAGAGTCTTTTTCCGCATAGCTTTAATTTTCCGCATAGTGTTACTTTTTCCGAATAGCCTTCTTTTTATTTAATTCCGCATAGCTGAATTTTCTCTTTTTATTCCGCATAGCATTCATTTTCCGCATAGGGTGTTTTTCCATTTTTATTCCGCATAGTAAACATTCCGAATAGCCTTTTATTGGATTTTTAGTTTTCAGTTTTTAAACTTTACTTTTTCCCGCCTTTTCTTTATTTGCACTTTTACTCGCTTTCCTTTTATTTCAAGTTTTAATTTGTGTCATTTACTTTTATTGCCTTTGAATTTTAGTCATTTATTTCCAGTTAAGTTTTAATCTTTCATTATTGTTTTCTTACTTTATTTTTAATTTTTCCAAGTCTTTATTTTCCTTTAGTTTTAGACAACGACCACTCTTTATTTGATTCACCAAGAACAACTAATCTCACACAATTAACCCGAGATCAATTTGAAGAGATTCCGAGAAAACGAACTTTTAATTGATACAAAAATTAAGTTATTAAATGGCGCCGCTGCCGGCTCTTTTCGTGAAGATTGAAGGTTTTTTGTGAGTGAAGCGTTGGATTTTGGGATCCGTTCACTCGTGAACGTTATTTTTCTTGTCATATATTTTCGAAAATACCAAAAACATTTGAAAAATCATAAAACGCATTTCTTTTTCAAAGTTTTGCACCAAAAATATTCTTCTTGCTCATCTATCTTTCTCCATGGATTTTTATGTCAATTGCGTCGGGTGCGGGAGACAACTGTATGGGCATGACTCTTGTCAATGGTGTACATGTGAGCGGTGCGGAAACGATATCGACAACACACAATTCGGATTTTGTCCCTTGTGCAACTCGACTAATTCGTCCTTTTTGAACCCACCTCCTATTCCCACGTGCACCTATTGTGGAAGCGATTCTCATTGGCATATTTCGTGCCCGGTTCCATACCCGTATGATCACGGGCAAGAACCGGGGTACAATTATGACTATGATAATAGCTATCCACAAGACGCACCCAGTCTTTCTCCTCAACCGTTCTGCAACAACTGTGGGGGTCCTCACGATACTTCCTATTGTCAACCAATGAATTATTATGAGCAAAATCCGTGTCCTCAGTTTTCTTCACCTATGGATTATTATGAACCAAACCCGGTTTCTAATTCTTCCCACCCGATGAACTACTATGAGCCACAATCATGCTATAATTCAGGTTTTCAACATTTTGAGCCCCCACATCACACCCTCACTCATCAACCTTCTCAGCAAACTAGTCTTGATCAACAACTCACTTCTTTGAATGACATTCTAGAAAGTATGGCTCAACTTCGAGCTGACTTACATCAGGAAAGGCAACCGTTGCTTGATGTGGACGAAACCTTAAAAACCACCGACACCTTTTTGAGCCAATTTCGTCGTTTTCCCTTCTTTTCTACACCTAAATGTTTACTTACAGCGTGGGATAGAATTGGTGAAATTGAACATACTCGGGGTGATAAACAACAAAAGTTGCTGCATGAGCTTCTTAAAGATGTGGAGGTTATCAAGGAAGAGTTAGCCGACTACGTCACTCCTAACTGGACCCGTCCCATCTATTATGATGATGACGACGACGATGATGTCTACACTTTCAACCAATCTTCTGAAGTTGCTGCTCCTACTGTCGATGTTCCTACTGTATCTAAAAATCTAGATTCGTTGAATGAGCTGAGTGATGTTGTTCTCGACAAAGTATTGGATGATGAGGTTTGTGACTTACCTGCTATGGAGCCTGAGGACGACATTGCTCTTACAGAAGAGGTCGATCCTAGTGATGACGATTCTTCTCTCTGCTATGAGAATTTCACTTTTGAAATTTCTCAATCTCCACCGGGAGATGCGGGTGATGACGCTTTATTCTCTCCGGTTTACGAGAAGTTCACCGATGAACATGATCTTGTGGATGAGGTGGAAGACGTACTTCTTCGCGATAGATTACGGAAAGTGCACCTTCTTATTGCTCAAATCGAAGAGTTGACTTCTCCTGCTATTTCCAAGCCTCTACCTCCATCTACTCCCACCGTTGAAAATAATGACCCATTGCTGGAAGAAATCGACATTCACTCCATCCCTCCAGGTATTGATGATTATGACACGGAGGGGGACATTATTTTTGATAATTTGCTGCCAGAAGGTATTGTCCCAAGTCCCCCTCCCGAGCACCTTTCATCCTCCCCTTTAGAGACGATCTCGGAGGATGAATGCTTTGACCCGGGAGGTGACATTGATTATGCTATAATTGATAACAATACGGCTTTGCCGCTTGCTCAGCATCTATTGTCTTTGGGGGAGGACAATGTGCTTACTATACCCAACCCACCTCCCGTGGATCTTGAATTCACATACTTCTCGTATGTTGAAAGGGTTTTTCTCCCATTCAAGACTTATCCCCCCGCCTCTCCTTTGTTGATGTCAACCGGGAACGAGGACACGATCTTTGATCCCGGTATCACATTCGAGGCTTCCCCATGGACTATTTAATTCGGGGACGAGTCAGGCTCGTGACTCGGTCAACAAAAACAAGCGCTTTTTGGGAGGCAACCCAATTATCTATCTATTTTCATCATAAGTGTAGGGGGAGCCCCCGTTGGAGTTTCTTGTTTTCTTTCTTATCATTGCAGGGATTAGAGCTTCAAAGACACACTCTTGATGACTTTTGATGAACCATGACTCCGTGTTCCCTTCTTCCCGGTTCTATCCTAAACTCTTTTCGATTCACTATTTTATATTTTCTCAATATTAAAATAGGAATCTCTTTAGTTGTCTTTTCCTTAGCGAGATTTAAACAACGTGCACAATGTCCTAAGTGTAGGGGAGCTTACTCCCACATGCTTAAACATTGAGGACAATGTTTATCTTAAGTGTAGGGGGGACTTCTATCGAAGTTAAGTGGTCTTTTCCTTGTATTTGTCCTCATTTTAACCGGAAAATCAATTTTTCGACATTTTTCAAAATTTTTGATCTATTTTGGCCTATTAGTTTTTCCCTTTTGTATAGCTATTTTCTTTCTTTGCTTGAATAAATGTTTAATAAGTGGTTTAATTTTCAAACGTTGTGAATCTTTTGACTCAATCCGAGTTTACTCTAGCTAGTATCCTTAACGTGTTTAAGTCAAGTTTTGCTAGGCTTTTATATAGGGAGCTATAAAACGCGAAAGTCTTAACTCTCACGGGTTAAGAACAAGAACTTTTCGCAAGTTCCTATAATTGATCCTAGAGAGTCGTTTATCAAGGGAACTTTAAGATGCGATTTCTAAACTTGAAAGAGTCTAAGAATTTGCAAGATCCTATAGGCGACTCGAAAACCCAAAACTTTGATTTAATAGGCTAAGTATCCACGAGTCTCATTACTTGAGATTTTAAACTGTGGAGAACGAGAGATGATAGAGCCAATTATAAGTCGGTATTCTTTCGTGAATTTATGTGAGTTAATTATAAGCCTATTCTCCCATCGCTTGCTAATAAATTTATCTGCTAATAAATAAGGTTGTACGATTTGAAAAGTTACTTAGCTTCTAGCCCCAGATCGTTTAAAAGTTGCTCGGTAATGACGAGAGTTCATAGCCAAGGCATAACTTATGAAGCGGGGCGCGAAGATTGGCGAGTCCGAAAAGGCCCTAACAAGGCATGAGGGCTATGTTTTGTTGCTAAAAGATCCAAAAAGTGATGTGAAGAATCATTTATCGAAAATCAATATGAAGGATCGAGACACACGACGAAAAGCAAAAACTCCCAAAAAGTCATGGAGAAGTGTATCCGAAAAGACCCTAACAAGGTATGAGGATAAATAGATCCAAGTCAATAAAGGAGGCGGATCGTTGTATATCAAAATCCAAAATAAAGATTGGAGAAAAATGAAGAAGTCGTGGTCCATATATGAAGATTCTCTCAACAATTCCAAGAGAAGAAATTCCAATTATGAAGAGAAGACCATTATTTCATGAACGTCTCTCAAGATTTGAAGTATGAAGTCGCTGCCAAATATCGGCCCGAGAAAGGTCTCAAATCGCGAACCAAGTTATGCCAAGATATGAACTTTTTGATATCCCGAGAAGCAGTTTTAAAAGATTTGGTCCTTTAGCTAACTATTGATTAAATCGTGCACTTTATTTTCAGACTTAATAATTATCGAAATAAGTCAAACAATGCATCTTCGTGATCATTCAAGACAAATAATAAAATATAAGAGATACCCATAGGAATAAGGGAGTCTAAGTGAATAATTGGCCCACATGAGTTCGTGTTAGTTTACTAACTTATAATAACAATGATCTCGTTTTTAAGCTTGGTATGGAGAAAGTGAAAAGTTGAGGATGATGATTATTCATGACATTTTCAAAACCCAAGGTATACTTTTAATTTCTTTGCTTTGCATTTTTATAATTTTCTATCTCTTTAATAAAGGCCAACGTGGATTGATTATGATGAAAAATGTAAACATGCTTTGTAACTAATGCATTGCATGAGGACATTGCAATGATCAAGTGTAGGGGATTTGATAGGTGTGTAAACACCCATCCTTTTTACCACTTAATTACAATAATAACCGAGCCAAAACGTGTATTTTATGTCATTTATGTCGGAATTATGCGTGGTTTGTGTTTTTGTTGTAATTTAGGACGAAAAGGTGAAAAGTGGAGGAAACACGACATTCACGGGCTTTTATCGAAGAAAAAGACGAAAGATGAAGTCGAAAGATCAAGAGTGGAAAAAGAACGGAAGTCCAAGACCAATTCTGAAGATTTATCGAAGAAAAAGTCAAAGATGGAAGTTTACTAAAAAGCCGAAAAACTCGAGTCTTATTTATGAAGAAAATACAAGACGAGTTTGAAGAAATCCCAAGACAAAGTCCAAGTATTAAGAAGATTAACTAAAGATTAAGAAGACCAAGGACCCAAGGGTGCAATTAAGAGAAAGAAGAAAGAGGGAGGAAGCTTCCTAAGCTCCTCCCTAATCTCCCTATAAATACCAACCAACCTCATTTGTTGAGGTTGTTGGTGGCTTGACAACCCATCCTTCCACCATTTTCATTTTCATGTTCTTTAATTTTATGCACCTTATCTTCATGTAATGCACCTTTAATTTTCTTTTAAATTCCAAGTAAGTTTCCATTTAATTGATGTTAATCTTTACTTTGTTATTAATCTCCTTCTTCCTTTCTTGCTTGATTAGTCCTTAATCTTTGTGTTCATGTTCTTGAGTTTTCTTATTTTTCAATCAAGTGGGTTTTGATTGATTTGGCTTTGTTTGTTAGTTTTGATGATTTGTGTTGATTGATTATTGTTAGTTGATGTTTATTGGTTGTTTTGGTTTAATCTTTTGGTTCGATTTGGATAGATTTAATCAAATTCGTACTTTGTTCTTCATTTTCTGAGTCTCGTCTCTGTTACTGTATCTTTCCCAGACTTTCCGAATAGCTGCTAAATTTCGTCCCTTATTCGGAATATCGGTTATTCCGAATGGTTTGATTTCTTGTTTCCCTATTCGGAAAATTTTAATATTCCGCATAGGAAACCCTATTCGGAATATCTTAATATTCCGCATAGGGAACCCTATTCGGAATGTTCAGATTATTCCGCATAGGAAACCCCCATTCGGAATGTTACGATTATTCCGCATAAGGGTTTTGTTCAAATTATTCCGCATAAAGGTTCCTTTTAAACATTCCGCATAGGACATTTTCTACTTTTTCCGCATAGTCATTTTTCAGATATTCCGAATAGAGTCTTTTTCCGCATAGCTTTAATTTTCCGCATAGTGTTACTTTTTCCGAATAGCCTTCTTTTTATTTAATTCCGCATAGCTGAATTTTCTCTTTTTATTCCGCATAGCATTCATTTTCCGCATAGGGTGTTTTTCCATTTTTATTTCGCATAGTAAACATTCCGAATAGCCTTTTATTGGATTTTTAGTTTTCAGTTTTTAAACTTTACTTTTTCCCGCCTTTTCTTTATTTGCACTTTTACTCGCTTTCCTTTTATTTCAAGTTTTAATTTGTGTCATTTACTTTTATTGCCTTTGAATTTTAGTCATTTTTAATCTTTCATTATTGTTTTCTTACTTTATTTTTAATTTTTCCAAGTCTTTATTTTCCTTTAGTTTTAGACAACGACCACTCTTTATTTGATTCACCAAGAACAACTAATCTCACACAATTAACCCGAGATCAATTCGAAGAGATTCCGAGAAAACGAACTTTTAATTGATACAAAAATTAAGTTATTACCCAGGAGTTGTATACAGTTTATACAAACCGTAACTTTTGTAACTCTAGCTACTGTTGGAGTAGTATGAAACTGCCAACTGTTTGTATGTATTAGGTTTCATATGAAAGATATTGAGGCATATAACACTGAAAGCAATGAACCATTATTACTGCCCATTCAATATGGGGACTGAATCTTTAGATAAAATAGATTGAAAAAGAGGACTGAAGAGAACTCGGGTTAACCCTCGCAAAAGTAGATATTGCATCTTCTCAAACTACAAAACAACGACGTAGATTACCTTTCAATAATAACTTCTAACTTTTATACTCTTAAACTACAAAACATGACAATTGACAACGGCAGAATTAACCCTAGAAATATTTATGTTCCAGACGTAGATCCTTTTAATAATAAACCCGATGTATAAAATAACATTTGCTAAATCATAACCACATCTTCATGGCATGTCGCTATGTTTCGAGACGTAGATTCTTAGGTGTACTCGGATAGGAACGAGTATTAATATTTCCATATATCGAATACAAATGCAAATGAAAATGACATATGTCATGTCTAGTATCGTTTAACCTTTTTCCTACGGTGACATAGTACTTGCCATATAAAAGCGGTGGGAACTCTTCGTAATAAACTAAAAATAAAAAATATATATATATATATATATATATATATATATATATATATATATATATATATATATATATATATATATATATATATATATATATATATATATATATAAGGAAAACGACATCTTAATACGTATTGTTGAAATCATAATTTGATATGTTAAAAAGGTGCAATATCATTTCCTTATTTGTTCATCTTTATCTCTTGACAGGTTGTCATTTGGAATTAAGCCAATAAGCTAGGAGTAAAGAACAATAAAGCAGTTTGTGTTCATTCCGTGAAGATAAGAAGTTGGAGGGCTAGAATGTACTATGGCTCTTTATATAATACCCCTCGTCCTAGGGTTAAGATAGCAGATCACAGCCTCCTTTTCCGATTCTCCTCTCTAAAACTCACAATCTGGTTCATAATCACAATCTGCTGTGCAGATTACTTTTCCTTCATTTTCTACTCGTTTGGTCATTACTGTAACGTGTGACTATTCTCACCAACCTTTACCTTCACAACATTCGTGTATTACTACAATCATTTTGGTTATTAATAAAACAATCAATCTTGCCGACTGGGCTGCTACTTGATTATTATCTCACTGTTTTGATACTAATTTCAACATGGTATCAAGAGCTTAAGGTTTGATCCAAACTCGTCCGTGTCTTTGAATACCCTCTTCATTATTGGGGGTTTTCGAAAATAGTGATTACTCTTGCTGGCTGGTGATTTCTAATTCTGTCTGGGATTAGTTTTTGGAACCGTGGTTCTGTTGTCTTGGGTATCGGTACTCAAGAGCCCTAATTGGAAATCTCTGAAACCCTAAGTGAAGGTTTCTTGGATCGGTTTGGGTCTTCTGGTAATCAATCGGATCTTTTGAAGCCCTAAGTGAAGGTTTCATTGGATCTATTCTTCCGCTGCCATTAAATCTCTGTTAGTCTTTCTCTCTTACCCTGTTTTTTGTAGCTTGAAGTGGTAAATCTTGCTACAATCAGGGACCAACCTGTTTAATAGAAGATATATCGTGTTATTTGATTTGTGATATGTTTTATCTATGTGATCTTCTCATAGACATGTAGTTGTCTTGATCTGTTTTCTGTTTCACATTTTTTATCTGTTTGTGAGGTGTTTCCTTTATTATTATTTATGGCCCCAAACTGTTATTGCTTCCAGCTCTAATGATGTATCTGTTGGATTTGGTGATCCCCTCTATTTGCATCCTAATGATGTTACTAGTGCACCCTTGGTCTCTATGAAATTAACTGGAACCGAAAATTACAATGTATGGAGTTGTGCTATGAAACATGTTATAGGATCAAAAAACAAACTAGGCTTTCTAGATGATACATGTAAGAGACCTGGTGATGATGACCCTAAAGCAAAACAGTGGGACATGTGTAACTCTGTTGTCTTAACTTGGATTTTAAATTCCATATCTGCTGAATTGTTTGCGGGCCAAGTGTTTTCCAAATATGCTTATGTTGTATGGGCTGATTTACAGGAAACTTATAACAAAGTTGATGGATCTGTCACTTTTAACTTACATAAAAGCATTAACTCCTTAAGCCAAAATGGTATGCCTTTATCTGATTACTATCATAAGTTAAACTCTTTATGGAGACAGTTTGATGCCTTGACCTCTATATCCGCTTGTTCTTGCACCGCAAAAAAGGAAATTGAAAAACATAACCAACTAATTAAACTCATGCAATTTTTGATGGGTTTAGATGACGTTTATTTTCCTATAAGAAGCAATATTTTAACTCGAGATCCGTTACCCAGTGTGAAATCTGCTTTTGCGATTATCTCTGGGGAAGAATCTCATAGAGGTGCCGTGTCTAATACCACACCGTCAAAACCACATGCAACTGCTTTTGTGTCAAAAGGTTTTGAGAATAAAAAAGTCGGTAGAGGTCCTAATCTTAGTTTGAAATGCACAAACTGTTTGAAACCTGGTCATACCATTGAAAGGTGTTTTGACCTTGTTGGGTATCCACCAAATTACAAAAAACAAAATGGTCAAGCATCAAAAGGACTGTCTCAGAATAAAATTGCCTCTAACAATAATGCAGTGTTTGAAAGACCTAGCGCTAGTTCTCCTATGTCTTTGACCAATGAGCAGATGATTAGGTTGATGAATCTTATTAATGATAAGCCAGTCTCTCCTTTTAGCGCCAATATGGCAGGTACTTTTTTTAATGGTAGTCTTAAATTTAATACCAACATTCAAAGGTTCTTTAGTTCAAACAACAAGTTTAGATTAATTAAAACCGGAAATGGGTGGATCATAGACTTTGGGGCAAATCAACACATGACTTTATCAGATAAACTTTTGCATAAAATTGTTGACATTGCTCACCTTGGCCTAACTGTTGGGCACCCAAATGGTACCCAGGCATTGATTCAGAAAATTGGCGACCTTAAGCTGACAAAAACATAACTCTCTATGATGTCTTGGTTGTCCCTGAGTATACCGTCAATCTCCTTTCTGTTCATAAACTTGCGAGAGATAGTAAATTATGTGTTGGGTTTGATGAACGTAAGTGTTACATTCAGGATTCGAAGAAAAAAGAATTAGTGGAGATTGGTAATGAAAGTGGTGGTCTTTATGTGTTCAATGTAGACAATACTCTAAACTATAAGACCTCTTATAATTGCTCTGAATCTATGTGCTATGTGTCTAGGACTTTGTGGCATCAAAGACTTGGACATCCTGCTGATCCAGTCCTTGGTGCCCTAAAAACCAGACTTGGTTTAGACAGTAAAGATGCTCCCTATCCATGTGAGGTCTGTCACAAAGCCAAGCAAACTAGGGAACCATTCCCATTAAATGATCACAAATCACTTGATGTTGGTGAACTTGTACACTTGGATTTATGGGGACCTTACAAGGTCACCAGTAAGGAAGGACATAAGTACTTCCTTACCATTGTGGATGATTTTTCAAGGGCTGTTTGGGTTTTTTTTAATCAAGTCTAAGACCGAAGTGTATGAAAACATTGTTAACTTTGTTAATCTCATTCATAATCAGTTTGACAAAAAAGTTAAGGCCTTTAGAAGTGATAATGGGACAGAATTCATCAATAACAATATGCAATCATTTTGTAATAAAAATGGCATTATACACCAAACATCTTGTGCTTACACGCCTCAACAAAATGGAATAGCCGAAAGGAAACATAGACATCTTTTAAACGTTGCTAGATCTCTTATGTTTCAAGGAGGATTACCTCTCTATATGTGGACTGAATGTATCTTAACTGCCACTTATCTTATCAACAGGACACCTTCATCTGTCTTATCTGGAAAATCACCCTTTTGCCTTGTGTATGGCCATGAGCCATCACTCTCTCACATCAGAGTGTTTGGGTGTCTTTGTTTTGCCTTTATCTTAAACAATTTTGATAAGTTCAACAGTAGGTCGGAAAAATGTGTGTTAATTGGTTACTCAAACTTTAAGAAAGGATACAAATTATTTAGTCTTGAAAATAAAAACATTATTTTTTCTAGAGACGTAAAATTTTATGAAACCGTATTTCCTTTTAAACTTAAACAACTTGAAAAAGATTTTGATTTTGGGATTTCAAGTGACTTAAATCATGAAAACTTCTTTGATCCGGTTTTTGAAAACCTCATTCACTCTGAAAGACCCGATGATGAAGGGAGAGTGACCTTCGATAGTGATGGCACAGGATCCCTATCTTCTGAGGAAGATCATGGTGATTCTGGAGCAACATTAATGGAGGAGAATACACCCCCTGAGGGCGCCTCTGAAACAAATCCAAGTCTCATTAACGAGACTAATGCGAGTGATCAACAAACGAGTGATCAACCAGCTGAGTCAGTTGTCCCAAGAAGGTCTTCTAGACCCTCTAAGGTGCCTCAAACCCTGAATGACTTTGTCATTGAAGGAAAAGTAAAATATGGTGTAGAAAGAGTTGTTAACTACTCTAATCTCTCTCGTGATAATTTTTGCTTCACCTCAAACCTGAACAAAAGCATTGAACCTAAAACATATCAAGAAGCTGTTCTTGACATTAATTGGGTCAATGCTATGAATAATGAAATGGAAGCCCTAAACAGGAATAAAACTTGGATTATCATTGATTTGCCCCCCAATAGGAAAGCTATTGGATGTAAATGGGTTTATAAAATAAAATACAAATCCAATGGTGAAATTGAAAGATATAAGGCTAGGCTTGTTGCTAAGGGATACTCTCAAAGAGAAGGAATTGATTATGAGGAGACTTTCTCTCCGGTTGTTAAAATGGTAACTGTTAGGTGTCTTATTGCTTTAGCTGTTAAAAATAAGTGGGACATGTATCAGTTAGATGTTAACAATGCCTTTTTATATGGAGAACTCGAAGAAGATGTTTACATGACATTGCCACAGGGATATTTTTCTAAGTCTAAAACGAAAGTGTGTAAACTTGTTAAATCTTTGTATGGCCTGAAACAGGCACCAAGAAAATGGAATGAGAAATTAGTTCTCATCTTATCTGAGCATGGGTTTATTCAAAGCCAAAGTGATCACTCTTTATTCATAAAAAACAAAAATGACATCTTTGTGGCTTTACTAGTTTACGTTGATGATATTGTCATAACTGGAAATGATTATGTGGAAATTAATAAAGTTAAACAATTCTTGAGCTCAAAATTTCAAATAAAAGACTTGGGGAAATTAAAGTATTTATTGGGTATTGAAATTCTGGAAGAAAGTGATGGTGTTTTTATTTCTCAACGAAAATATTGCTTAGAACTCTTACAAGAGTTTGGGATGCTTGCCTGCAAGCCCAGTTCTACTCCTATGGAAACGAATCATGTTATGGCTCACTTACCAACTGATGAGGACCCCCTTTTAACCAATATAACTGGTTTCCAGAAACTAGTTGGGAAGTTGATTTACCTTACCCATACGAGACCTGACATCTCATATACCGTTCAGTGTCTAAGCCAACGCATGCATGCTCCCTTGAAATCTAATCTGCAGGATGCTTTTAAGGTTCTAAGATATTTAAAGGGATCTCCAGGTAAAGGTCTGAAATATTCCTCATACATGCACAATGACCCATCTGGTAAGGTAATCGGGTTTACCGATGCTGATTGGGCAAAATGCCCAGTAACCAGAAAATCAGTATCTGGTTATTGTGTATTCTTCAATAACTATTTGATTTCCTGGAAAAGTAAAAAACAAGCGACTCTCTCAAAGTCATCAACTGAATCGGAATATAGAGCCATGGGCTCTTCTACATGTGAAATAATGTGGATCATAAAGATTTTAAATGATCTCAAAATCAAAGTCACTCTCCCTGTTTCGCTATATTGTGACAACAAATCTGCCATTCAAATTGCTAACAATCCTGTTTTTCACGAGCGAACAAAACATTTTGAAGTTGATGTTCACTTTATAAGAGAGAAAATTGCTAAAGGTACTGTGAGAATTCACAAAATTGAATCCTCAAACCAAGTAGCAGACATTTTCACCAAGCACCTTCCTGTTGCTCAACATAACTTTTTGTGCAATAAGTTGGGCTTATGTGACCTTTTTAACAAATCAAATTAAGGAAGGATGTTGAAATCATAATTTGATATGTTAAAAAGGTGCAAGATCATTTCCTTATTTGTTCATCTTTATCTCTTGACAGGTTGTCATTTGGAATTAAGCCAATAAGCTAAGAGTAAAGAACAATAAAGCAGTTTGTGTTCATTCCGTGAAGATAAGAAGTTGAGGGCTAGAATGTACTATGGCTCTTTATATAATACCCCTCGTCCTAGGGTTAAGATAGCAGATCACAGCCTCCTTTTCCGATTCTCCTCTCTAAAACTCACAATCTGGTTCATAATCACAATCTGCTGTGCAGATTACTTTTCCTTCATTTTCTACTCGTTTGGTCATTACTGTAACGTGTGACTATTGTCACCAACCTTTACCTTCACAACATTCGTGTATTACTACAATCATTTTGGTTATTAATAAAACAACCAATCTTGCCGACTGGGCTGCTACTTGATTATTATCTCACTGTTTTGATACTAATTTCAACACGTATACCATGAAAAACAGTTCAAACTATATGACCCTGTGAGATAACGTGACATAATTTAGATGTTGTTCAAGTAGTTTTTTCTCGTTTGAGAAATGAGTTAAAAATCTTTTTTACTTATACAAACTTCTTATAATAAAATAAAATAACTTTCAATATAGTTTTTTTTACAGGTTATGAGTTTTATTTTCTTTCATAGTGTATCATGAGGTGGGTGCGTAGGTTGAGTTTAGGTTGGCTCAAAGTCGAGTTGGATACGTCGAGTTTAGGTTGGATCAAAGTCGAGTCGAAACAAAAAACTTTCATAACTAAATTTGACCCTATTTGAACTTTTGTTACTCGAATTCGAGTCAATTGATCAAATCAACTCGGCCGGTTAAGGTGCTGCTATTGTTTGTTGCTTCCGCTATCATTATCGCAAGTGGACTTCTTTCGTACACCTTTTTAAAATAAAGTCTTTACAAGACTTGTGGATTATAAGTATTAGCATGGTATCCGCGTAATTCAGTGACGAGGTAGTGATTATTTTTTTGCTAATTAATGTTATACTTTTACTCATCAAGTTTGTATTCAAGTGGAAGTTGAAGTTGTAGAAAAAGTTAACTCAAAATAAAATAAACATACTAAAAATGAAAAAAAATAAAAATTTAATAAAATTTTCAAAAAGTAGATGTTAAATTAAAAAGCACGAAATTTTAAAAATGTAATAAAATTAAATTATAAAAAAAATAAATAGACGAAAAGATATTTCAACATAAAAGTAAAAGGTTCTTTAATAATTTATTTGTTAAAAAAGTTTGTTAAAATATAATAAGATGGTTGAATGAAATAAATTTAAAAAAATATAATTTAATGACTTAAATTTAACCTATTTATCTCAATTTTTGGTTTGAAATTAAATTTATTAATTTTAAGTTTGAGATTAAGATCGAATCGGACATAACCCTTTATATAAAAGTATAGAGAAATAGAAGTATAAATTAGTCCAGCCCAAATATAGCCATGAAGATAATAAGTGAGAGCAATAATGGGCCAGGCTTTGAGTTGGGCCATAGCTCTTCATCTCTCTCCCATCGCTTATCATCATCTCCGTCACTTTACACTTGTTTGACTTTCTGTCTAGTCAACTAACTTATTCTTAGGTACTTTCATCTTCTTCCTCTTTTCATATCAATCTTTGTTTTTGAGTTTAATTAATTGTTATCTCCTAATTAGGACAGCTTATTTTACATGCAAATAATCAGTTTGTATTTAGGCAAATTTATATACTACCTTTTATTTTGTTTTTTTTCTTTTTAAGGTAAAATTAGCCGCTTAGGGTTGTTTGTTAATGCTTATATAGCAGGCTTATGGCCTATCTGTTCGTTCTTTTCGCTTATGTTCTGTAAGCATACTTTTTGTGGCTTATTTTGAAACTTTCCGAATTATATAAAGCTAATTATGACCTAATAAGCTTATATAAGCCGAAAAGTTGACATGATAAGCTTATTTAAGCCATGAGATTATCTTTATCTGCTCATAAGCTAAAAAATGTAAGCTTATCGGCTTTTCCAAATGTCAATAAGCCGTTAAGCCCATAAAGTAAGCTAATCCAAACAAGCTTATGTTTCATAAGCTTACTTTTTGTTGTTTATTTTTTAACTTTTCGGCGTATGTAAGTTCATTATAAACTTATATAAGCCGGAAAGTTTCAAAAAGTGAGCTTATAAAAGTCTTTTTTTAACAATGTAGCTAAACTAACTTTTTAACAAATGGTTTCAAAGCTAAAATTGTCAACTTTTCTTTCCAGTATTATTACATTTTTTCGTATAGTAAGCAAAGCTTGAACACAATTTTCTGACATATGCAGAAGCTGCACAAGCATAAAAAATAAGCAATGCCAAACATCCTCTAAGTAGCGAATTCCAAAAGCCACCTAAACTTATCAGTAAACAATGCATTTAATTTTTTTACAAGTTTTCGATGTTATTAGACTTGCTGCCTCATTCTGCAAATCGTAGAAACAGAGTTCTAGGAGTTAAGCTGCAGTCTAAAAATCTTTAGTTAGTTGGCTGCAACTGTTATTATTGCGCGTTTGTGTAGCAGTTCATCTATATTTGAACTCTTATGCTAACTAAGTGCCCTTCAAACTCTTTGTAGAAGAAGATTTGCACCGAATTTGCTTTTTGACGCAAAGATGCGGATAAATAACAAAAATAAAACTTCGCTACTGCTGCCTGAGAAAGTGTCTAGCAACCACATTCCCCAACAAGCAAAGTAAATTTCCACTTCTTTTGTAGTGGTATCTATTTTTTTGGTTGATTTAGGGGCTCGTTTAACTAACCGTGGTTATACATCTTATGTATTCATTTAGTTCTTATGAAGGTGAAAGCCTTTTGCATCTACTCAACATAATTCATAGGTAACATGGGTTTCAATACAATGAATTCGTATTACTTTTTCTACATTCCTGTAAACTAAAAGATGCAAGTATCGTGTTTCAACCAGGGAAATTAAGTTAGCGAGACTAAAAGATGAATCTTTACCTCATAAAATTTGGCTAAAGGTTATTTCCTTTCTCTGTTTCTTGATTTAACTTGGTTAGTAGTCTTAACTTAACTTTGACTGATGATACTTTTATTGTGTTTGTTATCAGCAACAATTTTCTATTGGCGTAAATGACGTGACTCGTGTGCTTGAACGGATGCCACCGGTTATCGGATCTGTAACCGTGACTCCACAAAATACTACTTTTTGCAGTCGTAATTCTAAATCCCCTTCACTCCAACTCCAGGTTATTACTGTGTATATTATTAATGTATTAGGGTATGTGCATAAAAAGGTAATTTTGTCTGATTTCTGTTTTGAGTAACAAACGTTTGGACTAACAAAAAGGCATCATGTCAAAAGGTCAGCACAGTCAATATGATGATCAACTTTGACTGATGTTTTTTTGTTTATATCTTAATTTCAATCTTAAATCTACATGTACAGTAACTTATGTTAATGCAGTAATACGAATCTTACATGTTGTATATTATAGGCAATACTTGTAGCAACTGACTGTAATCCTCGAGGGCTAACAAAGCACCTACCAGTCCTTGCCTCGTCTAGGGAGGTGCCCGTTATCTTTGTGAAAGATAAAAATGGGGGATCTTTCAGATTAGGTGAAATGGTGAATATGAAGACGGCTATGGCAATTGGAGTTAAGGTAATGCTATACCCATACTTTCTATCTATGTTAACGAGTTGACGTGTTCTATTACTGCAACTCTATTATTTTCTTACATACCCTCTCCTTTCCATAGTATTGTCATGATCGATGTTTCATACTTGAACAAAATTACATTCTGAATTATGAGTTTGGTGGATTAGTGATAAACTAATGAGATTACTGCAATTGAAAACTAGGTTTGACTTTTGGAGTCAAATTTGAACCATTGTGCTTGAGAATTCCTTGTTGAAAACCCATCTTCATTGCAAAATACCCAAAGAGAAGTCTTTGCAAGATGGTTTTTTATATTTTTGTATGTTGATAACTATTGTAATATAATTGCAAAAATGATGATTTGCTTACAAAGTAAAAGCTAGCACTTGAAATTGCGAGAGTGCATGCTTTTTCTGTTTTTTTCTTACATGTTGTATGCATGTTTTAGGCTAGAGGAAGTTCAATCAACAAACTCATAGGCGAGATTCTTGGAGATAACAAGGTAAATGATGGCGTTGTGGTCGTCGAGTGATGCAACATAATTTGCTAATGAAAAAAAAGTTACAAGGTACCATATATACTGACCAAGATTTCGATAAGTAGGTTGAGGGAGATGCATAGCTTCTTGTCTCTGTAGAAAACTAACTATGATTATTGTAAGAGGTTGCGACTGAACTGATTTTTGAAGTTTATCGGTTAATCCCTGTCATGTTTACTTAGGAACTGTTGGTAGGTTACCAATGTATTGCATTCTTTTATGTGATATTGCAATTAGGTTAGGACGCGTCCTGTCCCCTCTTTTTGTTTATAAGGCTGTTATATCTAGTGTACGTGTTTCCATGTCACATTTCCTTACTTGACGGTATTGATCTATAAACTATAAACTCTTAGAGCCATAGCCATCACGCGAGCTCCATGGCGCCAAACACCACACCCCAGCTCGCGTCATAGCAGCTCGCGTCATAGCGTCTGGCGTCGTACCCACCAGCCGAGAATGATAGCTATAACGCGAGCCTATGGCGCGAGACTGCACCCTGGCTCGCGTTATAGCAATAAATTAATTAATTTATTTATTTTATTTTTTTTTAAAAAAAATTCAAGTACAACGGCTAGTTTTTTGTAATGTTTTTATTTATTTGTAATGTTTTTTTATTAATGAAAATTTAATTTTTATAAATTAGTTTGTTAAAAAAAATATATGGTGGACCTCTATAACACCAGAAATCTGGTGTTAACCATACGGCCTGAATTCTGGTGTTTTAGAGTTCTAGTGTTATGGAGTGGATTGCTGACGTGACACTCACTTTTTCCATAACACCAGAATTCTGGTGTGGATTATAGTTTACATTTTGGCCATACATGTGGTTTAAATCTGCAAGTGGTTGAAAGTGTTCTATGTTCTCATTTGAGTGCCCATCTTGTTTAGCACTATTGTCAAGAAGGGTTACGGACTCGAAACACAGGACCTGATGATTGCGATTGCCGACTGATGAAGTAACTGGAAGTGGTCAAGTGGAACATTATTCGGGATTGGTTCTCCGGGCAATTCTTTAACCACATGTTCTTTGCTGTAATTAAGAGTTAGGTATCAGATATCTTCAGACAGTTTGCAACTTGTTAGCATTCATTGCAACAGGCTCTTCAAAGCCATTGTCCACAACTTCTATCAACACGTTGCAATTAAAGAGTACATTCATTTGGACACCAAATATAATTTCATAGACATTAGGCATGACAATACGAGGTGAACTGCACACAAAGGTCATGTTCATGAATTTGAAATTTGCGAGTCCGATAGATGTAGCTTTCACTCAGTCCCACCAATTAAAGCTGTATCGTATATCGTCGCCCCATAAGCCACTGTTGTGGATTCAAATGAAAAATGATAGCTTAAGAACAAAGTAGATAACTTGTTTTTAACCAAAATATCATAAGCCACTGTTGTGGATTCAAATGAAAAATGATAGCTGAAGAACAAAGTAGATAACTTGTTTTTAACCAAAATATGTTTGTAGCTACATGAAAATGAATTATGGTTGTTAAGATGCCGATCCTGATATTAAGATTTTTACGATACTACAAAGCGGAAATAAGATTTTTACGATACTACAAAGCGGAAATAAATTATGATGCATCTAATTCAAATCGTTGCATCTTGAATGTACGATCCTTACTTCTCATCTTATTTCAGATTTCCTTCTGATTGAATCTAAACTTTCTATCAGCACAACTGCTTTAACATGTATAATTAAGTTCCTAAGAATCAAAGTTATAACATACTAACAATTGAAATATTCTCATCAAACATAAACATGAAATTAACATAACCACAATACTCTATCAAGAAACATGTACTGTATTTTCTTTGGGATCTCCATTCCACCATCCTTTTCGCAAGCATAGATACTCGTTCTCTTTATCTATTGTTGTATCCATGGTGTCATATAACGGCTTGTTTAATGTTTCCGGCAGGTAAAACACAAGGATCCCTCCCAGAATCCCACATACCCCAAACACCATAAAGGAATAGCTACCATCCATAACTACCACGAAAGGTACGAGTATGTTTCCAAGTTGTCCGACTTGCCTGGCACATCCAAGAGCTGCATTTCTAACTACAGTTGGAAACAACTCCATCGCGTATATGTATAACAAATTATAAGTCCCCGCCATCCCAAATATTCCCAAAACCCCACACGCCATTCTCAATAGTCTCCAACACCCTCGGCTTCCTGATAAACTACCCATTATGCAGAAGACTCCACTAAACCATTGCGTTGCAACACCTAATGGCCTCCTCCCAGACCTATCTATTAAGATGGATGTCAAAAAGTACGCTGGCATCTCTGCAATAGCATTGAGGAGAACACTGAGATGAAGATTAGTTTTAAGGTTTACGACGTTTAAGTTCAACCCATAGTACACAATCGAGCATGTGAAGTTGATCCCCATTAAGAGAAATAAACGTGTTCTCATTACTGGTGCCTTGATCACATCTATGACCGACCCACTGACACTTTCTTTTGTTCCAATTTCTATACCTTTGTCATGACTACTTTTAGCTTCTGCATCTAGGACGACATAGACATTTTTCGGAAGGTGTTTTCCATTTGACTTGGCGATATTGTGCATGATTATCATGGCTTTATCCGTTTTACCCCGAATGAGGTACCAACGAGGGGACTCAGAGATGAAAGGGATGATTAAAGTAAGGAAGAGGATGGAGGGTACGGAAGAAGCAACATAAAGAGTTCGCCATGATCGAAATATGTAAGCTATGCCAGATGTAAGGGCAATACCGAGTGAGTAAAAGTAGAAGGTAGACATTCCAGCAATACCACGCTTAGTTGGGCCAATGGGTTCGGTGGCTAGAACGAAGGCACAAACGCCGACTCCACCACTACTAAATCCAGTGAGTAGGCGGAGAAGAACATAGGTTGGGTAATTGGGTGAGATGGATGTCAAAAGGCCAAAAAGGATGTTCATAATGCATACGATCGTGAGTGATCCTTTTCTTCCCAATTTTGAGTCGGAGAGATGACCAAATGTCCCAGATCCTGCAAAATAAGATCATCAACTAATATTATATATAGTGATCATACCCTAAATTAACTGAACATAATCAGGATATATATAGTATTTGACTCTTGTAAACGGTTTAACGTGTTCAATATCATCATAGATTTGTCAAAAAAGGATATGCATGGGTTGGTTGTGTTACCTATCATGGAGCCAACAAAGAACAAAGCTTGAACCAACCCAACCTTGTATTTTTGTCCACACACCAGTCCCCACTCAGTCACTGTTGATAGCCTTTCACCACCATCCCACCGCCATGAACCAGGTTGAAGCCCACAAACGCTTTTATCAGTATCCCATGCACATACGTAGCCTGGTTCGCAAGTCCAGCCAGGTTCACGGTCTGCAAAAATCATAACCATGGTGTGGAAGGCATCTAGCGCCCAAGCCAGACATGTGAGGACAAAATGTCTCAACTGCCAAAACCCAAACTCACCACAATATTGGGTTAACATTTGGTCAATTGTGAGCTGCTCGAGTGGCGGTTGCCCATGTTCCGTGGCGATGTGAGTTTTCGTTAGAGGGAGGAGAGGTGGCTGGAGATCATCCAATGAGTTTTTATGGAATGACATTTGCTGTGTTAAGTTCTTGAATATGCTCATTTAGTTATATATATATAATGGGAAGGATAATGGACAATGTAAAACTTATGTAATGGTATTAGGTCCACACTTGGCGAAGTCAATCACATCTAGTACAGTGGTTTGAAATGAAGGGTAATTTTCGCACATTGCAGCAGCGTCGTGTTAAATCGCCACCGTCAATTGCAGGTTAGTTAGCGTGTTTCTTTTGTAACAACTTTGGGCGAATCATGCTTCGGGTCCCAAAATATCTAATTATCAGTTATCTTATAAGTTAACTGTTATTTTAGACATAAGTCAGTAAAAAGCCAGGATGATCAAAGTAACTGACTTGTTCTGTCACCTGGTAGCCTTGATATCATGTTATATCGTAAGAAAATTGCATATTATGTCAACACAAAGGTGATGAACTCGCAACAGAAGACAACATGAGAAAATTCGAAACTGGCCATAATTTGAAAGAGACTCAACAAACTAAGGATGAAAGAATGATAAGAAAAAGATTGCCAATGTGAAACCGAGTGTGGAATAGGGTATACTAAAAGTGACTTTCAACAACTTATGTGCCTAAATAAACATGTGAAACAAACACATAAAATACCCTTGTGTTCTTCGGAATTTGTTATTTGGTTTACATTTATTTTACGGTTCAAAAGTCCAACACTTACCGCTTACAGCTAATTTACCAAACACTTTTATTGAAAATAATACAATTTATAGTTAATGTTAACAGCTTATATCTTAAGTTAACAGTTTACAGCTTACAACTATTTTTACCAAACATAGCCTTAGTCTACATTTACTTTTTAGATATAAATCATTATCTGCAATACCTCAACTTGTTTACCCAGAACTCAAACAAAATGCTAACGAAATAATATGATGGGTATATTACCATACTCATAAATTCGTGCAGTGAATTCAAACGAGTGAGCTGGTTATCTATTCAATGTACATATATATTGTGTGAATGGAGGCCCCGTACGTACTCATAAATGTACACCAAAACAACCAACACCATCTAGAAATATATCAGTAGTTTCTTTACCCAGATTTGAATTCAGACTAGTGACATGCTAACGAAATAATATGATGGGTACCACACGTATTCATAAATTCATATAGTGAATTCAAACCAGTGAATTTATTCGATGTAGTTCTATATTGTGTGAATGGAGGATCGTATACTCATTAATTTACACCCAAACAACCAACTCATTGTAATATATTGGCTCAAATTGATGGTTCCACATGATACGGATATGGAATAAAATCTCAGCAACTTGTTAAGCAAATTGGCATGTGGGAGATTCATGAGGTTATAAATAGAATGCTTGGCATTTGGTTTCAAGTGCATCAAAACACACAAGCTTTGCAGTGTTTTTTTTTCTCTTTCTTTCTCTAGTTTGTAATATGTTTCCGTGAAATATATGAAAGTTTGGTGTGACATCTCTTGTTCATTTTCTTAGTGTTTAATTTTCAACAAACTCGTTTGGGGTAAACTTATAGTGTGAAGTTTACTCACACTCTTTACCTTGTCGGTGGGATATTATCGCGGTTATTCCACAACAAGTGGTATCAAAGCCGAGGTTAGTATGCTCTATGGTTGCAATTAAATTTGATATTCCACATCAGAAAAAGAATTACATTGGTCTTTTGGTTAGAAGCTGCTGAAAATTAATTTGTACTCGAAATGATGGACGACAAAGTTGACAAAGTACCTTCCATATCCACATTGGTGGATCCAACATCTTCAAGCTGGGCTAGACCAGTCTTAACGAATGCAAGATTGGCGGTGGAGGTATTCGATGGCACGGGCCATTTCGGTATGTGGCAAAAGTGAGGTTCTAGACGCTCTTTTTCAGCAAGGTCTAGACATTGCCGTAGAAGAAAGTAAACCAGAGGATGTAGAAGAGAGGAATTGGTTAACCATCCATCGACTAGCTTGTGGTACGATTCGTTCCTGTCTTTCGAGAGAGGAACGATATGCTTTCTCAAAAGAAATATCCGCTTACAAATTGTGGGTGGCGTTGGCAGAGAAATTTATGAAGAAGAATTGTCATAATAAGCTCTTTATGAAGAAGCGAATTTTTCGCTTCACATATGTACCGGGTAGCACAATGAATGATCACATTACTAGTTTTAGTCAACTAGTAACCGAATAGGTGAATATGGACGAGGTGTTCAAAGACCAGGATCTAGCATTAATACTTTTGGGATCGCTTTCAGAGGAGTACGAGTTGCTTGAAACAACTCTACTAAATGGGAAGGATGATGTGTCTCTTAGTGAAGTTTGTGCTGCCTTATATAGTAAAGAAATAAGAAGGAAGGACAAGCAGATTAGTTCAAGTGGAGACGTGGAAGTTTTGCTAGTTAGAGGTCGTTCGCCGAAGAGGGGCACCGATAAGAGATGGAGATCCAAGTCAAGGCAAATATTAAGCAAAGATGAATGTGCCTTTTGTCATGAAAAAGGTCAGGGGAAGAGAGATTGTCCTAAGTTGAAAACCAAAGACAATCACTATAAAGGGAAAGCTGTAGCTGAGGCGAATGTTACTAAGTGTGATGATGAAGAATCAGATCTCTCACTAGCAATATCGTCTAGTAGATATGCTTCTGATATATGGCTATTGGATTCCGCATGTAGCCATCATATTACACCACATCGAGAGTGGTTTAGTAATTTTGAAGATCATGGGGAAGTTGTTTATACGGAAGAAGAAACTCCCCTCACTACTCATGGTATTGGTTCTGTTCGATTGTAGAATGAAGATGAGACAATTGTGACCTTGAAAGGTGTTCGTTATTCGCCAAAGTTGAAGGAGAATCTCATTTTCGTTGGTACTTTAGAATCTAAAGGTTTCGAAGTAAGAGCGAAAGATGGGGTGATGAAGATCAACTCTGGCGTACTTGTAGTAATGAAGGGTATTCATAAAATAAACAACACGTATCACTACAAGGGTAGAACAGTTGTTGGAACTGTAGCAGCTGTTACCAATGGTGATAGAAACTTAGAAGCTATGAAGCTATGACATATGCGCTTAGGACATGCAGGAGAAAAATCCTTAAATTTTTTCATAAAGCAAGGATTATTGAAAGGACTCAAGTCCTGTAAGTTGGATCTCTGTGAGCATTGCATCAATGGGAAGACGACAAGGGTGAAATTTGGGACAACTATCGACAAGACATAAGGTATCTTGGATTATGTTCACTATGATGTTTGGGGTCCCTCAAAGAAAAAATCTGTAGGAAGGAGACACTACTATGTGCCCTTTGTTGATGACTTCTCCTGTAGAGTTTGGGTGTACACGTTGAAGACAAATGATGAAGTGCTAGGAGTGTTCATCAAGTGGAAAAAGATGATGGAAACTCAAATGTGCAGAAAGATCAAACATCTCCGGACAGATAATGGCGGAGAGTATAAAAACGATATCTTCACAAATTTTGTGAAGATGAAGGCATCGTGAGGCATTTCACTGTCAGACATACACCACAACAGAATGGGGTGACTGAACGCATGAACCAAACCTTGCTGGAGAAAGTTCGGTGTATGTTATCCAATGTTGTGTTGGGTAAAGAATTTTGGGCTGAAGCTGTGACGTATGCATGCCACCTTGTTAATCGTTTGCCATCAACTGCTATTGATGGGAAGACACCTTTGGAAAAATGGTATGGAAAACCTGCTACTGATTATGATTCCTTACATGTATTTGGTTCCGGTGCGTATTATCATGTGAAGGAATTAAAGTTGGATCTTAGAGCAAAGAAAACATTATTCATGGGGATCACCTCTGGAATCAAAGGCTATCGTTTATGGTGTCCAGAGACAAAAAAACGATCTTTAGCATGGATGTCACCTTTAATGAATCTGCCATGTTGAAGAAGGTGAATGCTGAGCAGTTAGATGGAACTCCCAAAAAGGTGAAGTTTGAAAGAATAATTGTACCAACTGATAGAGTAATCTATGATGATTCTCTTATGGTAGAAGAAGATTTCGAAGAAGAGGAGGTTCCACCTGAAGAACCTCAACGACAACAACATGAATCAATTACTACTAGCAAGCCAAAAAGAAAAACCAAAAAGCCTGCTCGCTTTAATGATACGGTGGCTTGTGCATCTTTAATTGCAGTTGATGATGTTCCTACTACTTACTCTAAAGCGGGTTGAGACTCGGAGAATGAGAAGTGGAGGATTGCCATGAGCGAAGAAATGCAGTATCTTCAGAAGAATCAGACATGGGAGTTGACCAACCTTCCAGAAGCGAAGAAGGCAATTGGATACAAGTAGGTGTATGCAAAGAAAGAAGGATTTCGTAGCCAAGATGATGTTCGCTACAAAGTAAGATTGGTAGCTAAAGGCTATGCTCAAAAAGAGGGAATTGATTATAATGAAGTTTTTTTCTCCAGTGGTAAAACATTCCTCTATTAGAATTTTATTGGCTTTGGTAGCAGAGTTGGATTTGGAACTAGTTTAGATGGATGTGAAGACTACATTTCTACATGGAGACTTGGAAATAGAAATCTATATGGTTCAGCCAGAAAGATTCAAAGTTGTTGGAAAATAGCATGAAGTGTGTAAGCTTCATTAATCGTTGTACGGATTAAAGCAATCCCAAGGCAGTGGTATAAGCGATTTGATAAGTTTATGATGGATTCGAAGTACACAAGAAGCAAATACGACCATTGTGTCTATTTAAAAAAGCTACAAGATGGGTCCTTCGTATATCTTCTACTCCATGTAGATGATATGTTGATAGCCTCTCAAAGTCTAGACGAGATTGAAAAGTTAAAGACTCGATTAAAAATAGAATTTGAGATGAAGGATCTCGGTGAAGCAAAGATGATTCTCGGCATGGAGATAGTCAGAGAAAGAAAATTGAGGAAGCTTTGTTTGACTCAGAAACAATATCTGAGAAGGGTACAAGCAAACAAAACGAGTTAGTACTCCACTCGCTTCTCAATTTAAGATCAGTGCTGCTATGTCACCGAAAGATGATGCAGAGACGGCTTACATGGATTAAGTAATTATGCAAATGTTGTTGGTAGCTTAATGTATGCTATGATATGTACTCGACCAAATATTAGTCATGCTATTGGGATGGTGAGCAGGTATATGCATAACCCTGGAAAAGGACATTGGCACGCTGTGAAATGGATACTAAGTTATATCCATAACACAGTAGATGCCGGGTTAGTATTCGAACATGGAAATAGTCAATGGGTGGCAGGATATTGTGATTTCGACTATGTTTGAAAGATAAAACTACATGATTAAATTTTCCTAGAAAATGATAAACATGGTAAGTTTGTTATTAACTTGGAAGTTACTATTGAGATCATGAATGATTCTTGGTTTTACTTTAGTTTAATAATTATGTCTCATTATTAAGACATGAACATTAAGTCTTCTACTTGTGAAAAGACTTGGAACTTAAAGTAAGATTTGTTAGCTTGTAATGTCTCATTGATTAAGACATATACATGAAGTTATTGATTGATTTAAGGACTTATAATAAATAGTAAGAATTGAAATGATTGTGTCTACTAGTTGAGACATACACATATTAAGTTTTGATTGGATCAAAGACTTATGATTAAGTGCATACAATTGGCTTAATGACACTATTGATGCTATTAAGTTTTGAACTTAAGGTTGACATAATAGACAAAGCCATTAACTAAAAGTTCATCAAAATAAGTCATGAGATTATCTCATGAAGTTGATCTGATTGAAATACCATGGTTGGTATGTCAAATAAGTGAAATCGCCATATATATACATAGATATGTTTGGTGTTTGTTTTTGATGAATTTAACTTATTACTCCTTAAAAGATGTCAAGGTTAAGGTATTGAGTGCATTTGGAATATAGTCAATATAAATCTAATATGGAAGGTACATTAAGAAATTATTGTTAGAATAATAAGATGGGACGAATCTCATAGATTCTTAATTAAAGGTTAGGTTTTGTTAGAAATCTTGGAGATTATATTAACAAATGTCTAAGTACTACTTAGTGTATTTTGTAGGAGGCCTAAAGGAAACGATGGGATAATACTCCTACATAGATCCCACACCTAGAACAAATTAGTTGTTACTAGTCCAACCGAGTTCTTTGAGAAAGTCTCCCTTTACAAGAACCGAGTGGGAGTCCTACACTTGCTCAAAGCAAGTGAGAGTCTTGAATTATCTCAAGGAAATGATACACAAGCCTTCTAAACACACTTGTTGAAGTCAACTAAGGCTAAACATAAAAATGTGAAACCTTAGAATAATGTTACTCACATTCATAGATCCGCAAGGATTACTTATGATATGTTTCTGATATGAGATTTATGAGTTAGAATATCATTGTGAAATTGCTAACCATAACTGATGTATTATCAAATTTAGAATTTGATTGATAAGTCAAGCTATGAATGGAAATATGCGTCCGTAAGAAGATAATCATAAATCAGGAATTTGATTGATCTTTCACCTATAAGTTATTTGATGAGGTTTCAAATGAGTTTCCGAGTTAGGAAGATTCATAAGGACAATGTTGTATATATTTATTGCAAGATAAAATGTTGGATGTTTTAAATCATACTTAAGGAATTGAGTATGTTTAAAACTTCTACATTTGTGAACAATAAATACTAGTAGGGTACCCGCGCGATGCGACGGCGGGTACTCTGTGATTAATCGAAGAAAGGTAAAAAAAAAAATTCGTGCCTGGTTCGCTTATTTACATAGGTTTCAGCCAGTTTTCGATTAAACCCGTTGACCTTGTCAAATTTTAAAATCATATGTACCACCAACTTGTAAGCTATATGAAGTTTTTTTGTGTTTTAATAGTTATACAATATGTATAATAAGATGTATTATTCAATTAGGTATTTTAATTTTTTTTTGGGGTATTTTTAAAATATTATCAATTAGGGTGTTTAATATATTAATTAATGTGTATTTGTAACATATGTTTTATAACATGTGTTAGTTAAAATTAATTTTAGAAAAGTGATGGTAATGATTTTTTGTAATTATTTTATGTTAAAACAGTTGTACATTTGATTTTTTGAACTTGTATTACTTAAATCATATTTGAGATGGTGCATTAAAAGGATGCATATCATGTTGTTTTAGTTGTACTACATAGTTTTTGTGCATTTATGGAGGAGAGAGTGCATAAAATGGTTTATACATATGTAGTATAGATGTAAAGACGTTTTAATTGTCATGCTTGCTTTAAATGTTAGAGTTATGACAAATTAGATTACAAAACTCTATGATGAATGATCACCTTGCAAGATATGTGATCATAAGAAGATTTTATGAACCCACAAACAATCTTTATAAGTTATACAAAATGCTAGAATTCACACATGGATTAATAGCATGCATCTAAATGAGCTAAGTATTAAGTTTAATTGTAAAGTCAATCACTTATGGGATTTTCATTATAGTTAGAAGTAAGATTACTCATAAGTAAACCTTAAAGCCAGTGGGAGTACTTAAATTTATTTCTCTAAAATCAAATATGTTGTTAATCATTTTGGAAACAATATTTCATTTTAGAAATTGTTCTTAAGAGTGAAGTAAAGTTCTTATAAGCATTTTAAAAAATAAATTCTACAACCTTAGAAAATAAGTTATGATTAACATATATAGTGAATTAAGTCTAGAGACAATATAAGTAATCATTGAGAGAATCTCAAAAGTGATGTATCTTACGTAGTAAGATAAAACGCATAAAACCTAAGACCCACTAAGGAGTCATTAAGGACATTATATTGTACATGGATAAGTTAGGTCTTTTGCATAAATGCAAGTTGACTTGACAACCTTATATTCTAATTCAAACATATTAAAAATAATGGTGGCAACATTAAAAGTCTAATTAGAAGACATTAGAAGGAATGTTAGAAATATTGAAATCTATTGAAAGACATTAATAGGAACATTCAAATGAGTGTTGTATTTAGGAATTTATTCCTAGAACCAATAATGGATATACGACGGATATACTAAGAAATAATCATAGTAATATCATTATGGTTGACAAACTTGGAGTTTGTTTAAATATCCAAACCGTTGCTAAGGAATGTTCAAGATCTACAAAATGCATGGTAGCATAGTTATATGGTATACACTTGTGCTAGTTTTAATTGAGATGATGCTCAATTACACTTTTTTTTTTTTTTTTGGTAACCGTGATTTCCGACTCATTGGCCGACTAATCCACGGGGTTTGAGCCCACCGCCACACAGACTCAAACCAGGTAAAGCCCTCCCTTTTCAGGAGGTTGGCGTGGCCACTTCAAGGTTGTTTGCACCTAGTGGGAATTGAACTTGAGACCTCACACACTTTGGAGTGATAGCCACAAATCTTTTTGCCACTAGGCCACCCTTGAGTGGTTCTCAATTACACTTTTAGCAAGACAATGTTATTGATAACATCATTGCTAGAAACTAACATGTTTGGTTTAAAAGCATAGTTGTATTATACATTAAAGAGTTAGAATACTTTGTAGTTTTGAAAACTATAGTGATGAATATGTTCAGTAAGTGTATTGAACATCTTATGGAATGTAGTGTGACAAATAATATGATACTTTATATCATAGTCCCGCATTCGTTTTGACTTATCATCATATTATTCAAAGAGTATCACAACTTGTGATGTTGAATAAGTATTCTTAAAGTTCCACTTGATCAATAATCTAGTTCGTAGGAATCTATGCCTTATCAATAATTGGATTGTTGTAAGGCGAAGTATTCAAACTAGAATTATCACGTAAGTGATCTTATTTGGTATTTGGATAAGGGACATTTAAGCAATTGTATTAAATAATGAATTGACATACGAGGTATGATCGTTTTTATTAAATATTAATTGTGTCCTATATTTTGAATGCTTAATCCATGGATGCATTATCTGCATATTCATTCTAAATTTCCATTGTTAATCATTAATATGGGAGTATTAATGAAATAAGACAAATATGAGGGTTGGTTGTATTTTTGTTATATACATAAAGATGATTGTTCCATACTCATAGGTTATTCAATGTGGTTGAATAATTGGACTACCCCAAATCGTGTAGTATTCTTTATGGATCGGCTTCATCAAGAATCTACACATATGGTAAGTATTATTATCCTTAGACTTGAGATGCAATTGGACCTTCGCATGGATGGATAGCATTTCTTGATTTAAAGTAAACGATATGTCAGTAAAATGGACAGTTATAAAACCTATTTCAGAAATGTCTTTGGCATGTGTGAAATTTACTTGTAGTCAAAATGGGATTTTGTTCCTCCATAAATGGGGTATGATACATACTGGGCCCCTCGTAGGGTTGATCGGATGTTTGTGTGGCCGCACCAAAAGTGTAGTTAAGAAGATTCTTTTATTTGGTAATCGAGATCAATTACGAAAACGAGAAACAACATCGTTAATATATGAAATGACATATGATCCATATTCATGATTAATCGTATCGGGAACAAAAGGGATGCGGTAATTTATACCATAAGGCTGAGCTTGTTTCCCAAAAACCAAACTCAGGTACTTTTAGGAGCATTGATGGTGTTACTAGACTATCCGTTAATGTTAGTATTAAAATACACCATCATGGAGACTTCCGCAAGTGGGAGCTGTTGGGATGTGCGTAAGTCATATATAGTATTTTATACGGCCGAGAGTACGTGGGCCTAGGGGTCACATACTTAGAAATTGAGATCATCTTTTATTATTAAGTATACAATTAAATATGGCTATATTTAGTGTGTGTATTTAACTTGAGAAAAGTTTATACTTAACGGTAATTAATTAATAAGTTCAAAGTTTTAACAAAGATTAATTAATAAAGCTTTAAATTTAAGGTAATTATTGTAATTACATAACTAAGTTTATAGAAAGTCAATAAGTCAAATCAAAGATACCCAAGGGGTATAATCTGCCGAAGATAAGAAAGAAAAAGGGAAGAAAGATTTTTGGGATCTAGATTGTTTATTACTTGAGGTTAAGTTGTAATATTTCTCATAAATAAACCTAAGGCACAACTATATAAACAAGGGATTTGATTCATTGTTTCATAACTTGAAAAACAAATCTCTCCCTCTCTCTTTCTTTATAATCGACGGCTAAAGGACCCCCAAAAGGGTTTTCGGGTTTGATATTTATTAAGTATAAGTTAATCAAAATCTAGCAATCGAAGGTGATTGATTGAAGTGTCGTGTGGACTATCTTAGAGAAGATGTATCTTGATCTTTGGTTTATTGGTGAATCGGATTTTAGTACAAAAATTAGGGTTTGTGTTTGGTTGGTTGATTAATTGTGTTCTTGATCATCCGTTCTTGGACTAAAGGTACGCATTCTTTATTTTTATGTTAATTACATTGTATGCATAAATAATCGATCATATCCGCTGCGTGTTACTCTTAATGCATGTACGTTAGATACATTAAGGTTGTTAAATTCCAACAAGTACATGAGCCCTATTTTGCAACAACAGCTCAGAGTTTGGGACTGGTTTTGTTAGCGTTGAGAAAAACAGAGCTCGAATGGTATGTAAACCTCGGTAACTGTTTGTGTAAATTCAAAAAAGACCAAATATTACTATGATTGAACAGTAAAATTTCCTGGAAAGTTACAGCAGTACACAAAAACTTTTTTTCAAAACAAAAAACAAAGAGCTATTAGAAAGCTCTCAAAAAGTGCTGCTAAACATACCCTAATACTAGAAGGAAAAAAGAAGCCAATAAGTCCTACTCAAGCTTACATTCAATAACTGAAATCATTTCTTAATTCCACTGATCTTTACACCAGGATCTCGTTCTGTTCATCATTCATTCCGTTCATAGTGTCATATAATGGCTTGTTCAACGTTTCTGGCAAGTAAAACATAAGAACTCCTCCAATAATTCCGCATGCCCCAAAGACCATAAACGGAAAACCACCATCCATAACTACCACAAAAGGTGCCAAATTGGCACCTAATTGTGCCACTTGCGTTGCACATCCGAGCGCTGCATTTCTGACTACTGTTGGAAATAGCTCCATTGTGTATATGTATAACAGATTGTAAGTTCCGGCTATCCCAAATATTCCTAAAACACCACAAACCATCCTTAACGTCGTCCAAATCTCTTGGCTTACCATGATGCTACCTATAATACAGAAGATCCCACTAAACCACAATGTTCCGATCCCAAGTGGCTTCCTCCCAATCCTATCGATCAAGATTGAAGTCAAAAGATATGCAGGCGTCTCTGCAGCAGCATTGAGTAGCACGTTTAGATATAGGTTGGTATTTAGGTTGACTACATTTAAGTTTAGTCCATAATACACGAATGAGCATGTGAAGTTGACTCCCATTAGAAGAAACAATCGTGTTCTCATTAATGGCGACTTGATCACGTCTATGACAGACCACACAATAGGTCCTTTTGTTGCGGTTTCAGTTTCTATATCCTTGTGATCAATACTCTTTGCATCCTCGTCTACAACAAGGTATACATTTTTAGGAATTTGTTTTCCATTTGTTTTTGCAATATCGTGCATGACCTTCATGGCTAGTTTTGTTTTACCTCGAACGAGGTACCATCTAGGGGACTCGGAGATGAAAGGGAGTATGAAAACAAGGAAAAGTACAGATGGTACGGAAGTTGCAATATATAGAGAGCGCCAGGTTTGGAATATGTAAGCTATGCCAGAGAGAAGAGCTGTCCCGAAGGAGAAGAAGTACATGGTAGACATTCCCGCAATACCACGTTTGGTTGGCCCTATGGGCTCAGTGGCAAGAACGAAGGCACAAACGCCTAAACCGCCTGTGCTGAACCCGGTGAGTAGACGGAGGAGAACGTAGGTCCAATAATTAGGGGAAATTGATGTTAATAAGCCAAAAATGGCGTTCAAGATGCATACAAGCGTGAGCGATCCTTTTCTTCCGAATTTTGAATCCGAAAGATGACCAAATATTCCAGCACCTGAAAAATAAGATGAACCGTTTAAATATGTTGGATCCATAATATTGTTGAGCTTAAGACTCAATCATCATGAAGACATGAACACTTATGGTGTACGTTTAATTTCAAGTTCAAGTTCAAGGTTAATCATATCCCTTTAACAAATAAATTTATAAGTTCGACATTAATCTTAAAACAGTAAGTGTTTATACGGACGGTACTCTACCACAAGATATGGTTTCTTCATGTCGATCTCACTATAAGGTAAAGATATAAGTTTATTGCACTTTTCTTAAACTGTAATCTTTGTTTGTGGATAGTTCGGGATGAAGAAATAGAATAAGAGGGTGTGTTACCTATCATGCTGCCGCAAAAGAACATAGCCTGAACCAATCCAACCTTATACTTTTGTCCACACACCAATCCCCACTCAGCCACTGTCGACCACCCTTGACTATCGTCCCACTGCCATGTACTCGGCTGCAGCCCACAAACGCTCTTGTCTGAATCCCATACACACTGAGAATCACGGTTGCATGTCCAACTAGGTTCACGGTCAGAAAAGATCATGACCAAGGTGTGAAAA
Source organism: Glebionis coronaria (assembly GCA_025667525.1). Lineage (NCBI taxonomy): Eukaryota > Viridiplantae > Streptophyta > Magnoliopsida > Asterales > Asteraceae > Glebionis > Glebionis coronaria. The sequence goes on along the minus strand of JANFOE010001465.1, from coordinate 426,422 downwards.
GCATCAAGAGCCCATGCAATGCACGTGAGAACTAAATGCCTGAATTGCCAAATCCCAAACTCGCCGCAGTATTTGGTTAACATTTGGTCGATGGAGAGACGTTCAGGCCAAAGTGCATGATCGTCTACTGTATGGTTTTCGACGGGTGGGAGAAGAGGTGCCTGAAGATCATCGAATGCCTTTGTATTGTGTGACATATTGGTGTTGTTAGGGTTTTCTGATATCGAAAGCTGTTTTTTTTACTTATATAAGGAAACATTTGGTTGACTTGTATATCAATTAATTGATAGACAGATATAAAAAATAAACCTCGTGGGCAATTAAGTAATGAGAAAAAATCGTTTTTCCTAGTAAAAGAAAAGATAATTTTGCATATAAAAGACACGTTAGTTGTTGTGTTCAAGTGCTGAAATGCATGTAATGATATTTAAAAGAAAAAAAATGAAGGTGTCGTCCCTCTTTAACAAAGCTAAAGTATAGCGAGTAGTTGACATCATAATTCATTCACACGCTTCATTATTTCTAAATAATATATATTGTATACATCATTTTTTGTTGGCTTCGATTGTTAATCTTGAACCCGCTCGCATTTTCAGGGACATAATTGAAGGAATATGTACACGTAAATAATATATGTCCGGAAGTCGTCCCGAGCCTAAGGAGACGCACGCGTTAATACGTAAAACAATTATACGTTAATATATTATGCGTAATATATTAATTAGTGATAAGCTATTACAAACGTTAATTAAGTAGTTAATTAACGAGATTTTATAAATAATAGTTAAATGTTAACTATAATATAAAACAATAAAAGAAAATAACTTTTGTTTAGTAATGTCTCCTTTTCCTATTAGAATTGGGCTAACCGACATATAACATAGTATAAATATTGAATGACTTGATCATTGTCAATATACTATTGTTTCCTACGGCAAAAAGAAACCAAAAAGCGATTTGTGATCCCATGAGATATACGATAAACAAAGTAATCTAGTATTCTTTGTTTCGGTTATATTATATGCAATATAACTAATACCTTGGTTATCGGTTTCGTATTTATTTGTTTTAACAAATATCAATTAGCTTATCACTATTAGTACTAGCATACTTAATTGTTTGCTATAACGTATTGTGTGCGTACTCTTAGAGAGATCATTGTTTGATCTTTGGGTTTTCGTTTATATTGGTGGTTCGATAAAGGTGTTCAATCCATCGCTAAAAGGTACGCGTTTCTTTATTGTCTATGTTAATTACTTGTCTATACGTGATCCTATATTCCGCTGCGTACTCGTGATTATTAATGTGTTAATATAGATAAAGGTTTTTATAAATTCCAACAGTGGCATCACGAGCCGTTCGTATAGCGTTTAATTACATTAAAAATAACGAAAGAGATAAAATTGTGTAAACTTACTATGATGGCGTTTGAATTATTTTATTTGATGATTAGTTTTCATAAACCCTAATTAAGGTTAATAAAATTAATTAGACAAACCCTAAGTTGTATGCAATTTTTGTTGATAAATATGTTGTTAATTGTTAATTAGTCGTTATTTATCACGTTGTTAATTGTTAAATTTTTGGTTCGATCCATGGGAATCATGCAAGTTTACCATGGATCATGTGTTCTTAATTAATTGATTTAATTGAAGTCATGATGGATGTGGTATGCATGAAGTATGTGATTAATTGTTAATTGGATATATGTTTTAGGTTAATGTTTATTTGTTTTGCTTTTTGATTATAATTGTTATGTATCATGGTTCAAGCAAAGGGTTTTTCGAAAAATAAAAATAAACCGGACTAAAACTATATGAAATTTGATTTATTATAATCTTGTTCTTGCACGATCATATGTGGCAACAAACGAGTCGCCCTTACATGGTTTTAAATCTAACTCACGCCGTGATTAGCAAGAATCAAGTTTATAATTTGTTTTCTACTTTAAAGTTGTAAAATTTTATTAATGACGTATTTTGCAAAAGTACTATCTAGTTGCAAGGCTAAGGTTCGGGAAGACTCATCAAGACTTCAGTCTTGTAGATACCATTGCCCTATAATGCCTGACTACTTGTAGTCTCCTTATCTTGCATACTATTTAGGAAGCCGCGAATGGTCTAGGGTTTGAATGATTTTAATCATTCTTTAATCTTTTCCCGTGATAAAATTAATCTTCTTTAAATAGAATACATGTTGAATCGTCAATTTTTATGATATCACTATTTATACAATTGAATTGTAAGTTAAATAAGTGATGTTTATAATTAACAAATTGAGTAAATTTTATAAATTATCATGATACAAAGATGTTGCATGCTTCTTTGTACATGTTTTGAATTGTCAAAATTTATACCCTTTGAAATAAGTTTATTTGCCATCCAACGTGTAAAAGCACTTGCACTTACTCTTTCACCATACGTGAGACTGTGGTGATTTTGTAACCCAAGGTGATATAATACACTCGATTGTGAGACGTCGGTGCTATATAATCACAGTTTTTAGTTGGACGACTTAAGCAAGTTAAGATAGGTGAGACCTTAACTCGTGGCAATAGATGGGATAAACATGCTCACTTTTTCACTTTTGAATTGTCACAAGTGATGGATATAAAGTTGAGTCCCATAATTCTAGAAGTTGTATTGGATGCAATTATTGACCGTCAATTACCCCTTGAATATCATCATCACTAGCAGATCAACTGATGCGGTGGTGGTATGTCTTGGTGGATTCTAGCTTTTAGAAAATTAATTGTTTATTTATAAACATGGGTATTTAATTTTCTATAAAGGAAGTATTATCGAAAATACTAAATTATTGAACTTTGTTTATTTGTAGATGGCAACGAACAATGCCCAAACCAAACAAAACAGTTCGGCTTTCAGGTCGATGCTTGAGAAGCAACATCTTACTGGTCCTAACTTCAATGAGTGGTTACGCGCGCTCAAACTAGTTGTGCGTGTGGAGAAACTACAGGATGTGTATGACAATCCTTTGCCTGACCATCCTGGTGCTACTGCTACTAATGAACAATTAGTAGAATGGAATGCTCTTTATGATCGTCATAATGAAGTTGCTTGTTTAATGCTTGGAACTTTGTCTCCATCGCTTTATCAGCAATTTGAACACAAAAGTCCTAAGGACATGATAACTGAGCTCCAAAAGATGTATGGAAAGCCTCCTGGTGTCGAACTACAAGAGTTAGTACACACTTTCCATTCATGCAAGCAGGAAGAGGGTCAATCCGTTAGCGATTATGTTCTATTGATTAAAAGCTATTTGGATCATTTGGCAACTCTCAACTATGTTCTTCCAGAAGCTGTCTCTGTCAGCTTGATCCTCAATTCACTTTCAAGTGATTTTGAGGGCTTTGTGCAAAATTACAATATGCAAAGCATGGGGAAGACAATTAGTGAAGTTCATTCTTTGCTTATTGAATTTGAGAAAGGAGTTAAGAAGAACAAGAAGTCAAATGTTGCATCTTCTTCTACACCACAAGTGATGGCGATCCAAGGTGGTAGGATCCAGAAGTACAAACCGCAAGGAGGTAAGGCTAAAGGTAAAGGTAAGGATAAGGGTCCTAAAAATTCTTATCCTCCTAAACCTAAAAAGCCTCAACCTTATAAGAAAGAGCATCCGGCAAAAGATTCCACATGTCACCACTGCAAAGAGGTTGGACATTGGAAGAGGAATTGTCCTGTTTATCTAGCTGAGTTGATGAAAAAGAAGAAGCAAGTTGGATCGTCCACTTCTTCAGGTATTTATACTATTGAATTATTTGCTTGTTCTAAAAATTCCTGGGTGTATGACACTGGTTGTGGTACTAACATTTGTAACACAAAACAGGGACTTAGAGGAGCAAAGAAACTGAAGCAAGGTGCTGTCTACTTGTATGTTGGAAACGGCTTACGTGCTGAAGTAGAAGCTATTGGAAGTTTTGACTTAGTTTTACCTAATGGTTTAATTCTTGTTTTGGATGATTGTCATTATGCACCTACTATAACTAGAGGTGTTGTTTCAGTTTCTTGTTTGCATGATAAAGGATTTATTCATAAATTTACGGATTCTGGTATGACCGTTTCTTTTAATGATATGATTTATTTTAATTGTATCCGTGTTAATGGTATTTATGAAATTGATATGCATGATCCTACTTTGCAAATTGTGAATTCAATGTATTCGATTAGCAATAAGAAATCTAAAGCAAGTTTAGATTCTACTTATCTTTGGCATTGTCGACTTGCTCATATTAGCAAGAAGCGAATTGAAAAGTTGCAACATGATGGACTTTTAAACTCAACGGATAGTGAACCGTTTGATCAATGCGTTTCTTGTATATCGGGCAAGATGACAAGGAAATCTTTTTCGCATAAAACGGAAAAGGTGAAAGATCTACTTGGATTAATCCATACCGATGTATGTGGTCCACTTAGACATGTGTCAAAGCAAGGTGCTACATACTTCATTACCTTTACTGATGATTATAGTCGTTATGGTTATGTTTATTTGCTTAAACATAAACATGAAGTCTTTGAAACATTCAAGGTATTCAAGAATGAAGTAGAAAATCAACTCGGCAAGACTATTAAGGCCATTCGATCAGATCGTGGTGGTGAATATATTAGTCAAGAATTTAAAGATTATCTAAAGGCTAGTGGAATTGTCCAACAGCTGACTCCTCCTTACACGCCACAACATAATGGTGTTTCTGAGAGGAGAAATCGAACTTTGCTAAACATGGTTCGATCAATGATGAGTCTTTCTACTTTGCCACTATCCTTTTGGGATTATGCTCTAGAGACTGCTGCACGCATTCTCAATATGGTTCCAACCAAGAAGGTTGACAAGACTCCATATGAACTATGGCATGGAAAAGTTCCTAACTTGTCTTACTTAAAGGTCTGGGGTTGTGAGGCTCATGTGAAACGTCACACGCCTGACAAACTTCAATCAAGATCGGTTAAATGTGTCTTCATAGGTTACCCTAAGGAAACTATGGGTTACTATTTCTACTACCCACCTGAAAACAAAATAGTTGTTGAGAGGTATGCAGATTTCTTTGAAAAGAATCTCATAGTTCAAAAAGAGAGTGGGAGGATTGTAGAACTAGAGGATGAAGATATTTTACCTTCTGAAACTACTAGCGAACATCCAATTGAGGAAGAAAGTCTTGCATCTGATGTAACTCAAGAAGAGGATGTTGTCCCCATTCGTAAATCAAAAAGAACAATCAAAGCACCTGAACGACTATGTCTAAATGTAGAAGTCGAGGAACATAGTTTAGGGGATCTTAATGAACCCACTAACTATAGAGATGCAATATTGGATTCTGAATCCGATAAGTGGATTCTTGCTATGAATGCGGAAATGCAATCTATGTATGATAATCATGTCTGGAGACTTGTAGATTTACCACCCAATGCGAAGGTCGTAAAGGGTAAGTGGATTTACAAGAAGAAGACGGACATGGATGGCATTGTACACACCTATAAAGCTCGATTTGTAGCAAAAGGGTTTACACAAACTTATGGTGTTGACTATGAGGAAACCTTTTCTCCTGTTGCAGATTTGAGAGCTATTAGGATTCTCATAGCTATAGCAGCGTACTATGACTATGAGATATGGCAAATGGATGTAAAAACCGCGTTCTTGAATGGTTACTTAGAAGAAGAAATCTATATGGAACAACCTGAAGGTTTTATTGATCCTAAGCATCCCAGAAAAGTATGTAGGCTTCAAAGATCCATTTATGGACTTAAGCAAGCATCAAGAAGCTGGAATAAAAGATTTGATGAAGAAATCAAAAAGTTTGGTTTTGATCAAAATCTAGATGAGCCATGTGTATATCAAAAAGCTAGTGGGAGTAATGTTGTTTTCCTAATCTTGTATGTTGATGACATAATCATTATGGGAAATCATATTCCAAGTTTACAAGAGGTAAAGACCTATCTTGGGAAGTGTTTTTCTATGAAAGATTTAGGGGAAGCGGCATTTATTCTTGGAATCAAAATCTATAGAGATAGATCGAAGCGGTTAATTGGACTAAGTCAAAATGCATATCTTGATAAGATCTTGAAGAAGTATAGAATGGATAATTCCAAGCGTGGTCTCATTCCTATGCAAGTGCACACTGACTTAAATAAAAAACAAGGTGCTACTACATCTGATGAGATGAAGCGTATGCAAAATGTTCCTTATGCTTCGGCTGTAGGATCTATTATGTATGCTGTGAGATGCACAAGACCTGATGTTGCGTTTGCGCAAAATATTACAAGCCGATTTCAGCAAAATCCAGGCGAAAGTCACTGGACTGCTGTGAAAAATATTCTTAAGTATTTAAGACATACTAAGGATACATTTTTGGTTTATGGTGGAAATCCTGAAGCTACTGAGCTGCAAGTTAATTGTTATTGTGATGCTGGATTTGAAACCGATAGAGATGACACTAAATCTCAAACTGGGTATGTTTTCGTTTTGAACGGAGGCGCGGTAGTATGGAAGAGCTCCAAACAAAGTACTACTGCACAATCTGCCACAGAAGCTGAATATATTGCTGCTTCTGAAGCTGCAAAGGAAGCTGTTTGGATGAGGAAGTTTATTGGAGAACTTGGCGTAGTTCCTACCAATGAAGAACCTATTAAGATGTATTGTGACAATTCAAGTGCAATCATCATAGCTAACGAACCGGGAGTTCAGAGAGGCTCCAGACACTATCAAAGGAGATATCACTATGTTCGAGAATGTATCGAATTGGGTGAAATTGATCTAGTTAAAGTTCATACAGATAATAATCTAGCAGATCCTTTTACGAAGGCTTTACCTGGTAAAAAGCTTACTCAACATGCTAGGAGCATGGGACTTCGTCCTGCTAGTAGTTTCATGTAATCTGTTTTAGTATTTGGATAAAGGATATTGTTAAACAATATTTATTTTATGAATTGAAGTATTTGATATATTCGTTTTCTTTAATATTTATTGGTCCTATTTTTGCATGTTTAAATCCTTGAATAATATGTTATTTTAAATTGTCTATGTCGATTGATTATATGGGAATATAATTGAATTAAGACATATATGAGAGATGGTAATATTCGTAGAATATGCAAGAACGGTTCACCAACTCATACGATATCCAAAAGTTGTATATTGGACATCTCCTACTAACAAGTCAATCACTTTATGGATCGGCGTCTTTAAGTGAAACTTGTAAATGATTTACATTACTAAATCCTTTGACTTGAGATGCAAGCAGGTCTTATATATGTGGATGGTACTTTTTGCTATAGTTCTAACGCTATCCTGAATAAGGTAGTAATAAAGACTATAATCATTTGTATCTTGAAGCATGTAAGAGGCACGTGTAGTCAAGATAGAATTTGTTCATTCAACTAGGATTGAAGAATAATGCTGCTGGGCCCCTCGTTAATTAATTAGATGTTTGTATGGCCATACCCAATGGTAATCTAGATTTGTCTCGATTAGATTGGTAATCTATATTAATTATGTAATGCGAGAAACAGAATAGTTAAAATGGAATGACTTTGATCCATATCCATTATTAACATGGCATTTGAGAAACAAAGGGATTGTAAATGTTTTAAGTCATTTAAATGTACTTTATGGAAAACTACACTCGAGAACTTCCGGGAGCATTGGCGTGTTGCTAGACGCTAACCAATGTTATTATATTATATTATTGTACATGTCCAAGTGGGAGCTGAAGGAATATGTACACGTAAATAATATATGTCCGGAAGTCGTCCCGAGCCTAAGGAGACGCACGCGTTAATACGTAAAACAATTATACGTTAATATATTATGCGTAATATATTAATTAGTGATAAGCTATTACAAACGTTAATTAAGTAGTTAATTAACGAGATTTTATAAATAATAGTTAAATGTTAACTATAATATAAAACAATAAAAGAAAATAACTTTTGTTTAGTAATGTCTCCTTTTCCTATTAGAATTGGGCTAACCGACATATAACATAGTATAAATATTGAATGACTTGATCATTGTCAATATACTATTGTTTCCTACGGCAAAAAGAAACCAAAAAGCGATTTGTGATCCCATGAGATATACGATAAACAAAGTAATCTAGTATTCTTTGTTTCGGTTATATTATATGCAATATAACTAATACCTTGGTTATCGGTTTCGTATTTATTTGTTTTAACAAATATCAATTAGCTTATCACTATTAGTACTAGCATACTTAATTGTTTGCTATAACGTATTGTGTGCGTACTCTTAGAGAGATCATTGTTTGATCTTTGGGTTTTCGTTTATATTGGTGGTTCGATAAAGGTGTTCAATCCATCGCTAAAAGGTACGCGTTTCTTTATTGTCTATGTTAATTACTTGTCTATACGTGATCCTATATTCCGCTGCGTACTCGTGATTATTAATGTGTTAATATAGATAAAGGTTTTTATAAATTCTAACAATAATCAGAGGACCTCGTGGGTTTTCAAACACTCATGGATTTTTTTGATGTGATGTCAATTTTGAAAAAAAAATCGATTTTTCTAAATGAATCTTAAATACACTCGGTTGATTGAAATGCGTTTTCAATGTTACGTACGGTTTAAATTTTTTTATGCATTCGATCATATCGGTATTGGTTCTGCTAAATACTATGTGAATTTACAGTACAAACAATGCTTGATGATCTACATTATTACTACCGTCCTATGAATTTACAGCTTTTTGACAATTCAAATTAAATATACATATAGATTAACTATAAACGAGATTCATGCATGTGGTGATGTGGATTTGGTTCCAATAGCTATTCAAAATGTATGATCTTATGACCTGGTGTTCAGAAGGAATATAAAATAAGTCCACGATTTCCAGGGGTAAACGAAAAATATATTTTTTTCTTTTTCTAAATGGCTAACATGATTGTTTTCTAAGGAGATGCTTAGTACGACTGAATCAATGAGAATGAACTCGCATTAGAAAATGAGAATTGGAAGAATGGGAATATACATTTAAAAAAAAAAGGAGATCGATATCGTTGTTAGTGTAAGATGCTAGGAAATCCCTTAAGTATTTATGTCTTTATTGATAGCATATATATAATGATATGTAAACTTAATAGACCAATAACTCACAAACCGAACTTAAGTTTAACTATATCTTCTAATACCTTCTCGAACTCGAGATCAACATAAACTATAAAACATTGAAAAAGAAAATATCATAAACATTAATAAAATTATTAAACATAACCTCATTGCTTCTTGAGACTTGTTGAAATCTCTCACTTGATGATAGAGTTAGTGACGGCTTATGATGACCGACTAAGGTCTGATGATTGAGATAGATAGATTGGATTTTGAGAAATGGCTCATGATAACCGACAAGTAGGTTTATAGATCTTTTGATAATAGAAGAGAACGAAATTTTGAGAAGCGACTTAGACGGCCTTAGACGGCCGACAATAGGATGATGGAGATGGAAAGATTTGACGAGATAGTATTGAGACAATTAGAAAGCGACTCGTGATGGCCAACTAGATCCTGAATATGACTTTTAATACCATATAAGATGATAGGAACCTATAAGTATTATGTGTTTATTGATAGCATATATATTACCCCCTATATACATTCAGGGGAATGATAAATCAAACAATTTTATAATATATATTTGTTGTGAGGGGAACAGTTGCTCCCATACTTTCCTCCGTCCATTTATCTCTCCATTTTCTCCCAACCCATCTCCACCGTCAAATTGTTTCTCCTCCCAGCCGTTCATTCACAAGATCAATATCTTGCCGTTGATTTAGTGGAAAATGCATTTCAGATATGGGTTTCTTTAACTGCCCACTTTGTAACCGTTAGATTGGTGTTGCATCTAGCCGTTGGTTTTGCTTCTCTAAACCCTCTTTGTAACCGTAGATCGCATATCTCGCATCTTGGTCGTTCATAGAGCGGAAGAAAGAGATATATGTGTTTCCACTTTCCTTGCCTCAATGATTTTACACACAGTCCCTAAAAAAGTGATCGGTTTTTCTCGATCTTCTTAGATCTAAATGGTGTGACCAAGATCCATAACACCACATGCCCTTCATTGCCCCTAACTCTTCGTTGTCGCTGCCGTGTGTGGTGTGCGATGTTGTTGGTAGGTTGGTGATGTTGGTTAACTTGAGTTATGGGTCGTTTTGATTTGTTGTGATTCTAATTAATGGTTCTTGATTGTGGCGGGTCTATGGAGAAAAAGGCCTTACCTTTATTGTTTTTTTGGAAAACCTGATGGCGGCCACGGTCTACAAAATCTAAAGGTTTAATACTTTTTTTTCTTATTAAAAAGATTCAATTTTTGTTTTCTTTGTGACACAACATCCGCAGATAGTAGTTATTAAAACACAAATTTTAATAAAATAAGAAAAAAGTTTTGATGTATATGGTTTTCATTGGTTTTGATCTAGGTCACCACCCCGTTCGTTGCCGCTATATATGCTAGGTAGCAAACCGTTCGTTGCCGCTATATATGTAGGGTAGAAAATGAGGTTGGTGTCTAGAAAAGGCTGTTTTATGCACTGGAAAAAGGGTGTTTCATTTTCACTTAGTATTTAGTTTGGTGAAAATGGTGATTGCTGTTGATTGTGGCTCAGATATCGGTCTCACTACCCATATCATATCTGGATTTTTTTTTCGTCTGATGGTGTTTTGACGCTAATCGTTGCCCCTAATATTTGATTGGGTTGGCGATGGTCGGGTTATAGTGATGGTCGTTTCTTTTTATCGAGATCGCCGCCCCAATCTTTGATGGGTTGGTGACGGTCGGGATTAGATGACAACTGATGATGATTGTAATTGGTCTTGGTCTTTCTATGGCGGTGATGATGGTTTCTTTTTATTAGGATCGATGGCTCTAATTTATGATCATTGGCAATTGGTTTTGGTGTTTTTATGGCTGCTTTTATGCCTATGAACATTTAATTAAATAGGGTAACATTTATAATTATTTTGTTGGTGTGTTCTTTCGATTGGTATATTTGCTGCTAATATTGTTTATTGTTCATAAGCCTCAGAGAATGTGAATGTCAAACTATTACCCAGGTAGCATTTATAATTATTTTGTTGGAGTTTTTGCGATTGGTATATTTGACTCTGCTTATTGTTAGAATCGTTATCTTTCATGAGTTGGCAGCCCCCTGATGGTTATGATTGACAATTACGATTAAAAATAGGTTTTGATTTTTGTGGTGCTTCTGATTATATTGTCTTAACGGTTCCTTTCAATTGGATACCTCTTAATGGGATTTGCGCTGCTTCATTTCGCCAGCTGTAGAACAGTAGCAGTTGACGAAATCGTAATGGTTCTGATTGGCAGTGATGATACTATTTGAGCGTCCCTAAGGGGATTTGGTTAAAATTCGGATCATGTGCCGCCTGGCGGGGCAAGCTAGCCAAGTTTGCAGCCATGGTGGCCATGTTTCCATATCCGATTGCTCGCTTATCTGAGCCTAAACATAACAAAGCCCTTACTCTTCCACTGTCTTTGAAAGTTCAATGTACGGACAGTTAGCTATCTCCGTCTAACGTTGAGTTTTCGGTTCTTTTTCCACTTCATATAAAAGCACATTTATTTTGCCAGCCGATGTTTGTTAATTTAACCGGCTATGTCAACAGATGTAACCTGTTATTATATTATATTATGGCTTATAATAGTTTGGCGTTCACATTGTCTGATGCTTATGATCAGGGACCCGTTATTATATTATTTTCCCAATTATCATATTTTTGTTTGGCGGGAGTGTGTTGTTTTTGGCCACGTATATCATATACGTGTTGGTGTTTATGGTACACAGGTATATCAGTTACGCGTTTATAGATTACCGTGCTCTTAAATGGCCGTGATGATACTATCTTAGCATTGAATATCATTAGAATTCGGATATCGTGTCACCTGACGAGGCAAGCTTGGCACGTTAGCAGCCATGGTGGCCATGCCCCATATCCAATTGCTTGCTTATCTGAGCCTGAAAACCACAAGCCGTGTAATGTTTGGTGCAGGGTGTCAAACACCTAATGAAAAAGTTGTTGTTATTATGTTTCAAGCTTTCGTGAACAAATGAGGTATCGAGTTTTTAGCGACCTCATTATTGATCTTTCAATTTTTTTGTATATTCAATAATCATTATTTATATGGGAGGCGTGTAGAGGGTACTTAATTTTGTAAAATCTGAAATTGTCTTAGGTAGTGACTATGAGTTTGCGAGCGTTCAGTTTTGTATTATAAGCTCAAATTATTTTTACTATGTCAAACTGCGTGTGGACGAATGTGTTTGATAGTGTTTTCACATCTACTGTGTATGTGTTAGGTAGTGGTTAGCTGTTAATTTGATTCACAACAGCTTAATTTTGAAAAAGATGTTGAAAAACATTGTTATTATTTGTTAGGCAGTGACTACTACGCTATATAAGTTATGTATAACCCGCTAGAGTTTTATTTTGTAATATAAGTTGTGTAGCTGACTTTAGCAGTGTGTGGTAGTTGAACCTGTTAGTTCTATATGTGATTGTTTACTTTTGCATTATAGGTTGTGTTTATGGTTTTGGCCTTGTGTGTGATTGTTAGCCATTATTGATTAGTTATATACATAAGTGTTTAATTTAGTAAGATAGATTATGTATATGAATATGACTTTCATGTGTATTGGAATTTATCAACTGTTTTGATGTGTCGATATTAAAAAAATTACATACGCGATTTATATTATACTTGCTGATATAGGATGTGCATTTGAATATGACTATGATTATTAGTTGATTCTATTGTGTGTGATACTAACCAATTGTTTTTGAGATTAATACTGGATTTGGTCATAGAGGTTGTACAAAATTGAATTTGTGTGTCCGTCTTTTGTAGAGCAAACTAAAAAGCATAGGGATAGTAGACTCGGATGTTCTCGAGAATTTGACGCCTACTGTCATGAAGCGAGATGAGGTCTTGACAGACATTCAGGTAAATGATGTTTATTAATCGTTTGTTCACTGATGTGTAAAGTTATTATATGATTATGGTGTAGAGAGACTAATTGTAGCATCTTATACACCGATTTCAATCGTATCATCCAACCCCCATTGTTATAAGTCGAGGTAACCATGGACTATTAGTAGGATAAAAAGGATTTTCAGCAATAAAAAGACTTTTTTTTAGAAGGATAAAAAGGATTTTCAGCAATTGATTTAAAATTAATGGATGAGATCAATCCATATTTCTAACTAACTAACTAACTAACCGTCTAAACATGATTTTAAAAAGGTTCTCAAAAAATTCTGAAAAAATTCCATAATATCGGATATATTGGTGCATAAAAATTTGCGAAAATAGTTTTCTTACTTTTGAGTTTTTTACGTTTTTTTAATGCACAAAAAAACGAAATTTGATGTACAAAAAGGTGAAATTTTGTGTACAAACTTTTTTCATGCACAAAATTTTCAAGTTGTTTTAGTTTGATACGACATCAAATTTTAAAGCAAAAAGTCAAAAGAAGTTGGGTATAAAATTGAATTCTTGATGCACAAAAAACGTAAAAAGCCTAAAAAGTATCGTTTTTGTGCATCAAAGTTTCGTTTTTGTGCATTAAAAAAACGTAAAAATCTTCGAATTAAAAAACTTTTTTCACAAAAGTTTTTTGCACCAACATACTCGATCTACTGGAATTTTTTCAGAATTTTTGAAAAACTTTTTAAAAATCATATTTAAATGGTTAGTTGTAGTTGGTTAGTTAGTTGGGATTGTGATTTAATCTCATCCATTGATTTTAAATCAATGAATGAAAATTCTTCTTATCATTCTCACTAAAAAAAGTCTTTTTATTTAATCTCTCCCCTATATATATAACTATATGCAAACTCTAATAAACCAATAGCTCACAAATCGAGCTGATTCTAACTATATTACTAAAATTTTGATGTAAACTGAGAATATACATGAAAATAATGAATCTACTGTTTCCTTATCAAATTAAATTGAGAGAACAATTTGTTTTTTTTTTGAGCAAAGAGAGAACAATTTGTAAATATTCGTAATTTGTTAATAATCAATAATCATCAAAGACCAATGAACATACATTAAAAAATAAGAAACGAATCCAAATCATAAGAATGAATGTAAATGTAATGTTCTAACATTATTCAGGATATACAATTCTCAATATGTGTGAGATTTATGTGATTTGTGCTATTGAAAATAAAAAAGAAGAAGTAAAAAATTTAAAGATAAATTAAAACGATGAATGAGGATGATTATTTGGTGAACAAAAATGGAGATTAAAAGATGTAATATTAAAAAATGGAGATTTAAATCGTCAGTGACTTGAAAAATAGGGTTAAAGTTTGAAACAATTTCTTATATTAGGATAACATGTGCGTTTCACATGCTCTTTCACGTTTTTTATTTTTTGATTTTTTTTTCATTCTTTCCATTTTTTAGAGAATGAAAAAGTGAGAAAGAGAATCATAAAATGATTCTTCATTTCCATCGTCAGGGTTATCATTATCAAACGTTGGCGTTGCTCATAATTCTCGCTCTTATCATTCAATTCACTCCTAGCAACTTTGGGGATGTTTGGTACTACTGAATTATAAAGAATAAAATCGCATAAAAGAATGAAATCATAGAAAAAGAGAAAAGCCCCCCAAATATATGGTTGGATTCCTCGGCTCTACAAGAGAATCGAGCAAATAAATATGCCACACGACTTTTTTCTTGTTTGATACACCTAAAAAACGACGACGCGAAAAACGTGGTTCAAACAAACATGGAAACTGCAATTAAATAAATGGTAATTGATAGAACAACTAATGAAACACCACAAAGAGCTAAAAAAATACATTCGAACAAAGACGACTTAATGCCCAAAGCAATAAAACTCAAAACATGAGCGAATCGTAAAAAATTCATAAAAAAGTCGCACATCTTCAACATAATTACTGATTTTGTATGTTTCGAGCAATGAGGAATGACTATTTGGTGCATCTTTTTCTTTGTAAAGCAAAACTCAAAATATAGACTTTTTTAAGAGATTCTTTCCTTAATAAGAAATAATTATTTTATTTATTCTTTTAAAAAGTGTTTATGTTACTTATTTTAGTAATAATTGTCTAATTTTCGTACTTAAGTTTATTGGAATTAAAACCTCGATTAAAAGTATATGTGTTAAAAACGTGAAGAAAAAATCTTATATAAAAAGGGGTTTGAAATGTTTAAAACTTTAAGGTTAAAACTATCAATTTTAAAACTTTACGGGTTATAAATTAGATTTTTAATTCTATTATCACAAAAACCAAGAAAGTCAACAAAATCCGTCGACACCATCCGTCTAAACAACACCGCAACGTCAAACACCATCCGTCTGAATCGAAACCAAAAAGGAGGTTGAAAGGAGGTTAGTTCAATTTATCAATTATAAACCTTAATTCAAATTGATTTAAATTTATTTTTGATTGAGGGTTTTTGTTGGTATGTACCACTTTGATTATTAATCAATTGCAAACATTGTAGTAAATTAAAAGGTGTTGAATTTTGTTTTTAATATTTTAGTAGGCCATCCCTTTGATAATGCTTGATTCCGAATTTTGACATCAATGTTTTGATGAAAGTGGCAAAATTGCATCAAAACAAGCGAGTTGGTTAGTTTTATGTAAATGATGCTTATTTTGATCAAGTCTTGTCCAGGGTATGATTTGGGTATGATTTAGTCTTGTCCAGGGTATGATGCTTATTTTCATTGTTGAATAATAAACCGTAAAGATATGGCCGAATAACAGAAGATAATCATGAAGAGATTAACTTCAACTTGAAAACAAAACATAAATAAATTCTGATCTTCTAAATGAAAATTCATATAACATATTTTTTATTTTCTTTTATAACTAAATAAATGAAAAAACCCGTTTATTAAAATATTGGAAAAAAAACTCATACGTGTACGAGTATTATAACAGATTATAAGTAGTGGTATTTTATAGTTTTTATCCTATAACAATCAACAGAATAATATGGTAAGATTTTGGGATCATCTCTAATTTAATTTTTCATTTACAATGATTAAAGGTTTCCATTCGACTGTTTCTACATAATCTTGACTTAGGTAGGCGCTTTCATTAAGCGTATCTTGAATCATGAATCCTAAAACTAACTGGTTGAAATAGGTTAAAACTCTTAGTAGTTCACATGTTTATTGATTCGTGACATGCAATATAATGCGAAGAGTTCACATGCTTAGTCCTCTACTGATATTCGAATGAATGTTTGTATTATAGATGTAAGATGTTGTAATCAGTTGATTATGGATTGAGGAAATTTTTAATGGCATCCATAGTGGATTAACTGTTTGCAAACTTCAAAACTTTAAAAGAGAGAATAAGTTATTAGACCAGCTTAACCGGTTGCCGTCCTTTTTGGCTCATACAATTTATTTTACATATTGTATAGTCAGTTTTGCATGATGACGCGAAATACTTTTGTAACTATTTTAAAAGAATAAAAGAGCCTTTTCTTAAAGATAAAATTTCTGAGAATGGTTAAAAACTATAACTAAATCTTGTTGATGACATGTTAGCATCATGAGTGGTCATTTTGTTGATCGACCCAGTGGTATCCCCTTTTGTTTGCTTTTGTGGGGTTTGTACTTAACTCTATAATTCCCCATTCTCTAAAAAAGACGCCAACAAAATAGTTGAGTTGGTAATAGCTCACTCTGATAGTTCCATAGAACACGATAGTAAATTTGAATGAATAAAGCAAGTGGTTGTTTTTAAGTAGGCTTGGAAATTCTGGTTATGGTGTTGTGTGACTGATTAGGTGTAACCATGTCTATCTTTACATTGATTCTGAAATTAATCTAATTAATTGGCTTATTGATCACGTTTCATGTTGCAACTGCTATTGCTGAATAAGATCTTCCGCCTACTAACCGAATCAGACTTCGCTCGGCTTTGAAGTTCTCGGTCTTCACCGTGACATAATCACCTAAAAGGTTTGTCAATGTGTCATTCCTATTGTTAAGTTATAAGTACTTGTGTAATTTACAAACAACTATATCGAATTTTAAGAGCCAAGTGTAGTTTGTTTAACCAAAAGTCAAAGTCAAAGCAGAATATAGTTTCCTCTTGGTACTGGTTATGCTAACACGAATCACAACCAAAGTTTCATATAAACTTACAAATATTTAAAATTTTGTTGGGCTTCCAGTATGGCTAACAAAGCAATTGAAGACGCTGAAGCTGAATTTTATTGCCTAGATAAAAAGTCTTAGGCCAGTTATCTTATATGCGGCTAATTGGGGACAATCTTATTTTTTAGACACCAGATCCTGCAGAAGTTGAAGGTAATGCCCCCACCTTAATAGTTCAGAGATATATTTTTTGGAAAGTCTTATTTTCATATGGGTAATACTATCAGTGGCGGAGCGATATTGATATATGGGGGACACAAAATTATTATCAGAAAATTTTTCATTAACAAAGAAATAAAAATGAACTTAACCAACTTAATATTGCATAAAAATGTTATATGGTGCTAAAATAAGAATAAAACATACCTTTTGTAGCGTGAAAACATCGAGTTTTTTTAGCATCCAAACACTCTTTACTGAAGCACCCAAACTGCGCTACATACAACACCAAAAACGGCTTTTACCAGCAAAAACCGATTTTACCAGCAAAAACATCATCATTTAACAGAAGATTTTCAACGGATAATTACGTTATCCAAACACCCTTATTGCAGCACCAAACAGCAACACAGCTTTTAACAACATCTTTTCAGCAGCAAAAGCATCAACTTTTTAGCAGCAATTTCAGCAGCTTCTTAGCTGCAATTCACCAGCTTTTCAGCAGCAAATTCAGCATATATTCAGCGGCAAATTCAACAACTACTTAACAGCATTTCAACAACTTCGTAGCAGCAATTTCAGCAGCAACTTTAATAGTGCAAATATATTATTGTTTTTTTTGGCACTTTTAAACACGTTTTTGGTACGTTTTTTGCTATGTTAAATGTTTCTGAATTGCTGCTAAAAAGCTGTTGAATTGCTGCTAAGAAGCTGTTGAATTGCTGCTAAGATGCTGTTGAGTTGCTGCTAAGTAGTCGTTGAATTTTCTGCTGAATTGCAGCTAAGAAGTTGCTGAAATGGATGAATTTGCTGCTAAAAAGCTACTGAGATGCTGCTGTTAAAGTATACAGTATATAGATTTATTAATATGAATGGTCGTTTGGATGTATCTACATAAATGAAATCTAGGCAAATCAATTTTTCGTTATATTTACTTTTCTATAGGTAAAAAAAGGTAAACAAAATGTAGGTTAAAGCATGATAGTTAAGATTTTGATCATTTAAGCAAGCTTTTTGATGAAGTCAAAGTAGCATACATTTATTGCGCGTAAATATTTTGTTTGAATATTCAAAATGCAATCTCAGAGATCAATACTTTTTTTTAAATTAGTCTCAAGTGTCATCCAAATTTGACATATGCTCATGCTTTACTATTAGTAGGTGGTTATTAACAGTGGGAAGGGCTCCTGTGCATAATGATAACATTAGTGAAGCCGCTAGACACGAATATGAGGGCGCAACAATTATGGACACAAAAGTAAGTGGTACAACAATATAACATTGGCTCGGGCTTCCTATGGCATCGAAAAGAGACAAGTCAGAAACGGATTTTCTTTTGTAAGATGTAACCAGGTGAAAGAAGTTATGCGAGGATGATCGAGATTGAGAATGGAGATTCTACATGTATGTATATACAGGTAGTGAGTAGAATAAGAAAGGAGGGATTTGGCATTTAAATGAAACAATAAACTGGTCACTATTGATATCATGACTGGAATACTTTTGTTAAAAAAAATCAGGCATAAAATCATTGTTGATGCTTGAATTGCTTCATAGTAAAATCATACAATTATGGGAAAAGACACAAAGTGAAGGTACACATATTTGTTGTTACAAACTTACACTACAAACTATTGTCCATACCTTAACCTACTCTACACCTTTTCGATACATCTATTGTTCATATCATGGCTTGATCCTCCAACCTATTGGCTGATGAGTCATGTGGAACCAACGACGTATTGATTTAAATTAGACAATTTGATTGGGTTGAAAAAAAACCTACACACGTTGTTTTAAATAAAAAACATGTATACAACTTCTTGCATAATCTTTTACTTAATATAGCAAAACGCTTTTTGGGATTTTGTTTTTTGGAACTTTCTTTATTTAGCAATGGTTTTGGGACTTTTAGAATATTTTTATTATTATTATTGTTAAACAAGGCTAATATTTCTTAATTTATCAAAGTTAGTAGTATAATTTCGAGTGCAAAATTATCAAAATTCGGATTTTTAGTTATACTGAAGCTTAATCCAAGCTGCAAACTCCCGCCTGATTTAAAAATTTGTGTAGTGCACATTAAAAGAGGATAAAGTTGCAATTCGAGGAAAGGGGGTGATAATGGAGTTTTTGAAAAGGTTAACCTGGAAATGGAAATGCATGTGGAAGCAGAATCGTGCCTGATTACGATTGATTAGCGCTGAGAAACAAATCCGTATATAAGAGCAAAGGTATGTAAACTTTGCACCATACACAGAAAATCCAATCTTAACTAGAACTTTGTTGCAGTTACTCATTAATCATGTTTATTCATTTCCATTATGCAGAGATCCAAGTAAGTTTTTATACAACATTTTTAGTATATGTTTTTAGTTATATATGTTTGTAATTAGTATTCATGAACTATATATGTAATAGGTGCACCACTTGCACCTAAGACTTCTTTGGTGTTTGGTAACTACAATGGCAGCTCATGTTGTGATTCATTCCAAGATTCAAATAGACGTACATTGGATGTTTGAAACTGTGTTTGGGGCTGTTGCAAACCTGCAACTTCTACGGGTGTTTACGGCCAAATTTATTGTATACATATTTTGGTAGAATATAGAAAACTTAGAATAGCCCAGACTCTGGTTTAATGGTGTAACAAAATCGTGATAGTGATTTAGATACCAAAAACAGATTATTCATATATACTCTTTCTATGAGCTGTTGTTATTCATATATGCTTTTTTATTCATGTTTCCCCGTTGTGAAGCGAAGCATATATGTATACACTGATGTATGCAAACTCCCTGTTGCCAAGAAAGATGCGATTATTTGCAGCGGTGTTTGTATCAGCATATACATCTATAATTCATTTATCTTTTGCAATTGAAACAAATTTTTAGACATGTTATCTTTCTTTAGTATAGCAACTTTTAAACTGATTTTCTTGAATTTTTTGACCTTTTAGCTGCTACCCCTACGCAACCTTAACTGGTAAGGAAATCGTGGTTGCGGGCAGCAATGGTGAGGAAACACAAAAAAGAGTTTTGGGAGGCGTTTGGTTTGCCTTTTGAGCTTCCTATTACCCGTGCGGAGCAAGCAGAAACGGACAGAACACTCCAAGTTAATGATTATTGTTGGTGACTATTCTGCTTTAAGACACCCTAAATGAAAAGTGCTTCCAGCCAACACAGTTACTAAAGTATCCTTACTTTTTTCTTAAATATTATGATTAGTTATTCTCTCCGGTTGATATCTTGATTACTACTGTATGTTGTATATGTCAATTCCTTTTATTGGCGTGGAGATATAACTATGTTTACATGTATTATTGTCTTGATACACTTTTCAATTCAAATTCTTTTTTTTCATTTCAGTTACATGGTATGGTGGCGTTAGTCTTATGCTTGATTCAGGACTAGAGGTGTGGCAAAACGGGCGGGCACGAGCGGCGGGCTAAACAGGCGACGGGCTAAACGGGCGGCGGATTAAACGGGCGGGCGAAACGGGCGCAAGTTAAAATGAGAAAAAAGACATATAAAAACGTAGAACTAATAAATAAAAATACCTGTTTAAAAACCGGGGATAAAAACTAAATATAAAATATCCGCCGAATAACATAATTTGTGTTTTACATGTGCGTCCATTAAGCCCATAAGTTTCTTACATATGCGCCTGTTTAGCCCATTAATAATAAATAATAAGCAAAACCTGCTCTATCCTTTTTTTTAAAATGGGCAAAAAGTACCCATATTTATCAAAATAGGCAAGATTTACCATCTCTATTAAGGACTAACTTTTCATTTAAAGTTTTCTAGAAGCACAATTCCAATTTATATAATGATTAAACGACATAAAGTAAATAATGTTCAGGATTTATACCGAGCATTGATAGTATGTGTTAATTTTTTTTACAAATAAGTGGTTTTTTAAGGTCACTTATTAGAACCGTTTGTCTTTTTGTTACATTCTACTAGAACAATTGAGGGTCCGTTTGGTTTAAAGTCGGGTTTTACTTTAACTGTGGGCTTTTAAAGTAGAAGATTTATGATTAGATAAAATTTGGATCTGATGTAGGTTTAGGAAAAAAAATAAGAAAGAGAAAATATAATATAAATTTGTATTTTAAATTGATTTAATAATATATATTGAATAAAAAAATAATAAAAGAAAAAGAATGAGAAATCATGTGGCTCAAAATAAATTAAAGCAAAACTTCTAACATATGTTTGCAAAACCAATCAATATAATCCGTTTCATTTTTTAGACATAAAAGATTGTTATTTGGTTTTTTAAATTGAACCAAACAATTAAACATAGGTGTGAGCCCACTACTTTGAGTCAAAACCTGATAAACAAACGGACCCTGATTATGATTATTTGAATTGCCCTTTCTTAACCTGTATTAAACGAGACTGAAGAAAAGTGAAGGTTGGTTTACAAATTACCCATGAAGCAATTACGCATGCAATTAAACATCTTGCTTAGATTTTTTAGGGTCCGTTTGGTTTGAAGTTGGATTTTACTTTGAGTGTAGGTTTATAAAGTGGGTGGTTTAGGATTGAATAGTGTTTAATGAAAAGTAATGTTTGGTTTGTTAAAGATTTAAAATATTTTAAAATATTTTAAATAAATATTATTATTAAAATTAATATTTTATATGATAAGACAAAATAAATAAAAGATATATATCGTTATAGTGTAAGGTTATTTTCAGAACCAAATAAATGTACAGAACTGCGAGAACTACCTTTATACTATTAACAATGCATATATATTTTCATTATTATGTTTAAATTAACATTTAATAATTATTTTATTACTTATAGATCCGAGTATGATGAGCGATATGAACAGTGCACATGTATTTTCATATTATCCTACGAAAAGATAGTTATAATACATGCAAAACAAATACATGTGCATGGTCCTAGGATACATGTTCCTAGTGACCTACGATAATGAAAATTCATATATTTCTATCTAATGAACTAATCCGATGAATATACATGTGCATTTTAAGAGTAAAAATGTGGTTCTCGCAGTTCTGTACATTTATTTGGTTCTGAAAATAACCTCACCCTATGGTTATAATAAAAAAAGGACCCACCTAAATAGTTAGAATCATATCACTGGGAGAAATCCATATATGTTACCCAGGTTTTATGCATGCTAAAATTTAGTAACTCAGCCCCAATTTTTGGAGCAACCAAAATTAACCAAACATCCAAACTTAACTTTAACTTTTATCCCACTACTAAAATCATACCAACCAAACGGACCCTTAGTGTATCCGTATTAACTCTCAAATAGAAAATATTATGCTCAAGTACAAAACCCACCCACAATTTTATCTTAATTGATCTTTGATAAAACAAAATGTAGTATATGCACATAACAAGATAATACAAATAACAATAATTTTGCTAAGTTTTACTTCTAATTTAATTAACAAGTATTTTTATACAAACCCCATACATAACTTTATGTGTATAAATACTAATCATTTTTATTAAACAAAAACGCAGTGTTAATAAAATTTTGAAAAAAAACCCGTACGTGCACGGATATTATAACTAGTTCATTATAAAGTAGAATAGTTCTATTAGAAAAATCAATTGACGAAAGGCTAGTAGATATTTTTAATTGATTGAATACTAAGAGTATCGGGTATAATTGGGCCTAAAGTTGATGCCAAATAGAATAGTAAGTGCCACGTAAGATAAAGAAGTTTTGACACCAAAATTTCTTTGACACCGTATATTCTGCGGCAATAAGATTGAGGCCCAAAATATGGTGCCAAAAGTCTTTTTTTCTTAAATAGAATATAATTTAAATAAATCTTCATTAAATTATAAAAAAATATTACAATTCAATAAAAAAATATTACATCAGAATAAAAAAAACACTACATGAAAATAAAGATTACAATTTATCCTTTATGGTTTGCTAAATGCTTCACAAGATCGGCTCGAATCTCGTTGTACACTCTTCGGTCTCGAATTTCTTTTGCTTTCCTCTCATGTATTTCACATTGTTCAATCCAAGTTCGAACAATATTTGGTTGAGGATCAACAAAAAGATCTCTAAAATTCAAGCGAATTTTTCATTTTATTATATCATGTTATGCAACATAATACAACAATGCATGATTAACCCCCCCAACGGCTATATATTTCAAAAAATAATAAGAAAATAAAGGAAATACCTAACAAACGGGCTGTTAGATTGACGCGAGACCTCTTGGCGAGGCTCGGTACGGTGCGCCAAAGCTTCGCTCGCGCCAAACGCTTAGCAGCCAATTTGACACGACCGCACCCCTTGCTCTAAGAAATATTAAGAGCCGCGAGTGATCCTTTAAATCAATATGTGCACCAATTCATTGTATGAAAAAGCTAGTGTTTTTTAGGCACTTATTTATTTTTATTGTGAATAAGAAAAAAAAGACAATCTTACATTAATCGGGGATGAAACGAAGTTAAATCATAAAAAACCGTGAAATTAGTGGTGTTTCTATTTTTCATTCTCTGCATTCTTTTTTTTATATAAAATCATTTTGGTTGAATGAGAATGCTATTTTGATTCTTTAATTCCATTCCAAATACACAACAAACAAAAGAAAAGACCCCATTTCTTTTCTAAGATCTTCATTCCATCATATCAAACATCGTTCTTTTTGTATGAAGCCATAGATAATACATTAATAAAACATGTCTTATATTAACTCAACCTTTAGTTTTAGGGTAATATTACTAATAGTCGCGAGTTAAGGTTTTTGTTCTATTCGATTTGGTGGTTCAAAAATCATGTTGGCTCACTGGGCACTATAAAAACAAGGTTTGTTTTCTTGACAAACCTTCTAAAAAACAAACATAAGGAGACGAGATCAGTATTCTTTCTTTCGTCCTTTCAGATGGATAAACCATTAAAATGAAAACTACTTTTAATTTGGCATGATTGGATCATGGATCCGCATTCTGTTTATGGCATTCTTAATGTAATAACTGTGTTGAATTAAATAAAAATAGATGTGTTTACACCAATGTAAAACTCTAAAAAAAGCTTTTTAGCGCAACCTTATGGCCTAAAATTAGTCATCCACAACTCCAAAATTTGATGTAGATCTTTTACTTGAACTTATTATTTTCATTTAGTGGTTGGATAATTTAATTCTGCTTAATAACCAAATCACATGGAATAACTAGTTTTAAAAGGGTAGGGTGTGGTAACGAGGTGAGCTCGTCAAAACTGACGTAGATGCTCGTCGTGGTTCGTCGAGCCTCTTAGCCACACCCACCCCCTCGCCATGGCTCCTCGACGAGCGTTTCGTCGAATAAAAAATGAAGAAAAAGACAAAAGTTGTGGGCTAGATATGGGTTATAGGAGAAGTTGGGATGTTGTTGGGGCTCAAGTGAAGGAATTTTAGTGTGTCATGAGTGAATGTGTATTTTTGAGTGTTGCGTTGATATGAGGTGGTGCTAAGGTGGCACTCGTGGGTCCCAAACGAAGAGGCTTTGCCTCTTCCTCACACCTTTACTTTTAAGTTTTAAAATTTAAAGAGGGTTATAGTGGATACATGTTTTTTCTTGAATACGGGGAGACAAATCCCAACCATCCATCCATCAAAGATCCATGGCTGAGATTAACTCCTTTATAAAAAAACAGAAAAATAAAAAAATGAGGGGTATTTCCGTCTTTTCACTCCCCACCTAACACCCACCAGATCTAGATCACTCTCACCTCGTCTCTTTCTTCTTCAAATCCATCTGTATCTTAAAACACACACGTAATTCATCTCGATCTATATCACGATTCATATATCTCATCATTTCCTTCGTAAATCGATCATCTCCTTTTATAATTCATTAATATCATGTAATATCATCCTTTTTTTTAGCTTATTTGATGTACATAATTTTCTTTTTAAGCTTATTTGATGTGAGTTATATATGAATTTAGTTTTGATGTGAATAACATGATATCTTTCTTTTAGATTATGAATTTGTATTCTTTTAGCTTATTTGATGTGATTATGATGTGTTTGCTTATTTGATGTGTTGGTTATTTCTCTAATTTAGATAACAAAGCACATGCTAAAAATGTTGTTGTTTTAATTTGTAAATTTAGACGTAACATAACTAGAAGTTAGTTTGAGTAACATAAGTACAATAGTGTAAGAGCATGGATAAGCATTTGTTGAAGCTCTGGTATAAGCATAATGTGAAGTTGAAGGATTAATTTTTTTTGAACGGAAATTTTATTAACACAAACTAGCAAGGAGCTAGATTACAAGGATATAAGATACGGATTATTAAGCCAATCGTTCCAACCAAACGATGCTTTACATCTAAACTTACACCAAAAAAAAGAACTAGAAATGATATTATCATACATATCCGCCTTCATGGGAACCTTCTCCTCAAATAATAACTTGTTACGATAGTTCCACACATACCACCATACCGAATACCAAATGCCCTCAAACATCTGCTTAAGTTTAGTATCCATACGACATGCCACCAACCACCTTTTCCAATCATCATATGACGACACTGTATCAAAGTTGAGATTCCACCACCTGGCAATCTTATTACTGATATCCCGCACGAAAGCACATTTAAAGAACAAATGCTCCACCGTCTCCACACTATGATCACAAATAGGACACAAAATTGAATGGATATCAATACCCCTCCGCGAAATATTAAATCTAGTTGGAAGCCCATCTCTCCGAATCTTCCAAGCGAGAATATTTACTTTAATTGGAACACACTTGACCCATCTCGTTCCATCATTAAGATGAGGAAATCTCACCTCATCGATACGTCTGCGAATAGAAGCCACCGAAAATACACCCATGCTCTCCAAGTTCCACACCCACCTATCACACATCGAAACAAGATTTACACCCCGAACTATATTCAATAGATTATTCATCTGCTCCTCCTCTACACCACCCCTAACTGGTCGCCTTAATGAACTCTTCAGGCTAGATTCATTAAGTTTAGAACTGACCATACTATTCTTATCATTCTCCAACGCATAAATCCGAGGAAAAATGACTTTAAGAATACCACCTTCATACCACTTATCATGCCAAAACTTGACACTGTCCCCGTTACCCAATTTCATTTTCAGAAAATCAAATACATCCACCCCATTCTTCTTCAACACACATATTTCATTAACAATATCTAACCAACATGATCGACCTTTCAACTTACCCTCCGAGAACATCTTACCATTAACTCCATATAAAGCCGTAATGACTCTCGTCCAAAGCAACTCTTTCTGATTCAAGAACTTCCACACCCACTTTATCATAAGTCCTCTATTTAACGCATATAGACTAGGCACTCCAAGACCCCCATGATTTCTAACTGTCAAAACATCATTCCACTTCACCCATGAAGCCTTCTTACTACCCACTTCATGGCCATTAAATAACTTGCCACGAATAGACTCCATCTCCTGAAGTACTTTTGACGGTGCCCTGAATATGGACATATGAAAAACTGGTAAAGATCCAAGAACAGCTTTAAGTAAAGTCAGTCTCCCGCCAATAGAAAGCGTTTTCATCTTCCACTTAGAAAGACGAATCTTCACTTTATTAACAACCTCCTTCCATTCTTGTATTCGAGACATATTACCACCCACTTTAGTACCAAGATAAGTGAACGGCTTTTTAAGTACCAAACAGCCTAGTTTAGAAGTTGCTTGACTCACAATCATATCATCCACGTGAAGCCCCAAGATCTTAATTTTAATCATATTAATTCTAAGCCCAAAAACATGGTAAAAGCATTCCAATACGTGCACCAAAGTGTAGATATTATCTTCACTCCACTGGCCCACAAACACTGCATCGTCAGCATAAAATAAATGCGAAAGACATACATCCTTATCTAATTGAATACCCTTAAAATACCCGGCATCAATAACCCGCTGAAAAGAAGCATGAAGACTCTCCATTATAAGAATAAACAAGAAAGGAGATAGAGGATCACCTTGCTTCAATCCTTTATAACATTGGAATTCCTCCGTTGGACTCCCATTAACCAAAACAGAGCTCTTAGACGATTGAAGACAACTTTGGATCCATTTACACCATTTATTACCAAAACCAAATTTCTTTAACACATCGTCTAAAAAATCCCATCTCACTGAATCATACGCCTTCTCAAAATCTACTTTAAAGATAATCGATTTTTTCTTCCTCTCCATACAGCACTGGATAACCTCATTCAGGATAAAAGGTCCATCCAATATTTGTCTACCACCAATAAACGCCGATTGAACCTCATCTACTATATCACTCAACACCACCACCAAACGATTAGCTAAGATCTTCGCAATAATCTTATAAATACTACCATAAGACTAATTGGACGAAAATCCTTCACCATATTTGCACCCGGGACCTTCGGAATTAAGGTAATGAAAGATGAGTTGCATCCAATAGGAATGTCACTATACTTGAAAAAATACGTCATAGCAATAAACACATCCTCCTCTATAATGGACCAAAACTCCCAATAAAATTCAAATGTGTACCCATCTGGACCAGGAGCTTTATCCATCCTACAGTCCCATACCGCCTTCTTTATTTCCTCTCTATATACCATGCGTTCCATCTCATTACACTGTTCTGCTGACAGCATTTTCGAAAAATTACTTTCAATCTTAGCTCTTCTATCGTTTGGTTTCTCAAATCTGTTTTTAAAATGAAGAAAGCACTCCCTTTTTACATCCACCGGCTGCTCTTTCCAATTTCCATCAACCATAAGACCCCGAATGTTAATATAGTTACGTTTTTTATTAAGCATTCCATGAAAGAAACCCGAGTTTTCGTCCCCTTCAATAGACCACTTGATCTTAGATTTTTGAGCCAAATCCAAAGCTTGCAAATGATCAATATTATATAACTCTTTCACCACCTGTATGCGTTTTTTAGCAATCTCCTCATTCCCCAACCCCTGATCAATAGTATCGTTTATCCTACGCAACTCCTCTTTCAGATTCAACGACACTAATTTTCTTTCATTCATTTTACCTTTAACCCACAAACGAATTTTATTTTTTAAAAACTTCAACTTACCCGCCAAATTTTGGATCCCGTTTATCAGATCAACAGGAGCCTCCCTCCACATACAAGAAACAAACTCCCTAAAACCATCAATCTCAAACCAGTGGTGGAAAAACCGGAACGGAATTGGGCCATAATCAAAGTAGTTCTCACGCAAAAGAATTGGTCTATGATCGGATAAAAACCTATCCAACGTAATAGCACTAATACACGGGCAGTTGCTAAATAAGTTATTAGACAGCAAAAATCTGTCTAATTTGCTCATTTTAGCCGCGGACTTATGACACCAAGTATAAGAACTACCACCAAGCGGGATCTCTTCCAAACCCGCGTTAACAATAAAGGAATTAAACACCTCCGCTCCTTGAACATTAAAATTCGACCCAAACCTATCAGATCTAACCCGGACCTCATTAAAGTCACCCATCATCACAACATCGCCACGCCATTGGTTCACAACATTCCCTAAGTACTCCCATAACATACGTTTATCCCGCGCATCTTGAGGAGCATACACTGCCACAATCATCAATTCCTTACCAGTCAAATGCCAGACACCTCTAACAATAACAAAAAAATCAGAAATAGTATGACTAATTTCCCGAAACGCCTACGGATCCCACACACATAAGATCCCTCCCGAGTTACCCACAGAATCACTATGCAAAAATTCAAACCCCAAATTCCCCCAACATCTACGCACACTAAACACATCAATCTTCTCCATTTTAGTTTCCTGAATCGCCAAAAAATTCACCTTATTAGTAATACACATCTCCCTTACCCACTCTTTCTTGGCCTTATGGGCTAGGCCTTGAATATTGATAGACAGAAAATTCATCTATGAACCACCGACTCTCCATGCGATTCTATGATCTCTGATAAATTCTGCATCACACCCTCCATATTGTACCCCATAGTTTGCCCTACCTTTATTACTTCCTCCACAAGACCTAAAAATGACCCACCCGAACGCGGAGCACCAGACTTTTTAAATCTGCCTGAACTTACCACCTCCTCCTGATGAATGGGTTTCGTCCTCTCAGAATCCTCCCCCCTTCTCCAAGCTTCTCCCCAGTATTATCATTCTCATTCCCAGAATTCTCCCCTCTCTCTTCAGTCCCATTTACCTCCTTATCAGGTGTATACCCCGGTGGATGAGGCTTACTAGAATCCACACTGTCTTCCTTTTCCTTCACAGCTTCCAGCTTCTCATCTTTATTCAACAACGGGTATATCTCAAATGGATCATCCGACTCACACACCTTCTGCCCAACTGAGTTCTCAAACTCAGTTTCAGGAACTACATCCTCACCACCTTCACCACCGTTTAACGCTTCACTTCCATTCCTATCACTTTCCATAAAGTCATCAACCGACTCTTCGTCTTCATCACTTTCATCCTACAGATCAGGAACCCAACCTGGTACCTCCTTAGCCCGAATCCAATACACTTTTCCTTTAAATATTATCTTAAACGATTCAAAAATATTATTGTACCATTTCGTGAATAAACACAGCCGTTTAGAATGAAGACACTTCTCCTGAATATCATCCACATCAATCAATTCCCCCCATTTATTAGCAATTCTTCTAAACGAGTTCATAGACCATAACTTCAAAGGAATTCCTTCCACTTCAACCCACACAATACGCCCTTAATGATTGATATCCACATACGCTTGTCTAATCTCCGAGAACCATGAACTAACCCCCACATTATCTCTAAACGCCTCCTTTGACTCAACCGAACCAAATTCAAGTAGTAACCAAAGCTCACCAAGATACTTAATCCTTAAGTTCTCGAAACCTTCATTTTTTAGAGCTATCTTGATATTCTGTATTGAGGCGAAGTCTTTGACCCTCCCCATCAATGCATTAGAAAAATATTTTACACAAAGACATTCCTCACCTAAAACAATAGCAGGAGCCTCGGTGCTACCACCCACATTGGCATCTTTAACAACGTTACTATACGTCCTCCCATTACCCCCTCTACCAGAAAACTGACTTGGTACCTTATCAGTATCTCGACGCAACACACCGTTACTCTTAACAGGTCTCTGCTGTTCTTTCCTAGGTTCCCGTTGAAACCTTGCCAAGTTCGCCTGTAGTTTAAACCGACCCACCCAAACAGTGCACAAATTAGCCACTAACCTCTCGACATTAAAGACCTTAATAAACCGAACAAACCCAAAACGTTTCCCCTCTTTCGTCCGTTTCATAGGAATAAATGCATCCACCACCTGCCCATACTGTTGACAAGCTTGAAATAAATCCTTTGCCTTTACTGATTCAGGAAAATTGGTTATATAGATTGATGTAGAGATCCGATCTACATCATCCTCTTTGGATCTACTGGAATCCAAACCCATTTGGATTGAAGGGAGCTAAGAAAAATAAAAACAGAAAAAATAAAAGAAACACAATTAATCAAAACAAGAAACAAGATCCCTATGGCTAATTGTATTCGTAACATGTAATCAAGCTCGTTCTTGGACATCAAACCCCAAGGGTGACATCACAAGACTACAGGTTGTTACAGGTATGAACAGCAAAAAGGGTAGTAGATCATGTTCTGTTAAGATTAGAGGAATGAAAGACCGCCGCCATTGATAGGGTTTTTTGGAAGTGATATTTTAATCTATCTTATTCACCCCAATTTAAAGTTGAAGGATTAATTTACGTTGAACAGATTAATCATTTATGATACCTCAATATATCATATATGATATATAGAGGTATCATAAATATAATCTGCTTGCAAGTCGACTTATTTAAGACTATAATATATAATATATGATAATATGCTTAAAAAGTACAAACAAGTATGTGATCTCATGATGTGTAATTAAAAGTTACATGTGTGTATATTATCATCTATGATAAAAATTCAAATTTTGTAATATATCATATACAATAGTGTACTTGAAATTTAAACTAAATCTTTTTATTTGTGTAGAGAAAGCTGTTTCTAATGCATTTTGAACAATTCAATCATCTCAGTGCCAAAGAAGTGAACATAGAAAGCAACAATCATCATACCTGTGTGAGCTACAAAAAGACAATGCTAAGAAATGGAACATCATATTCTAGACAAAAATAACAAGGGCATGTACATGAAATAGAAAAAACGAGTGCTAAGTTTGTAACAAAAATATTGATGCATGAGATCAACATTTATTGATTTAGGAATTTGACTCCTTTATCTTTTAGTAATTTTTGTTTGGTGATGTAATGCTTTAACTTTTTAATACTACTAAATAATTATGTTTTTTGTTGAATATGAAAATGGCAAAACATCTCCTGATATAACTTGGGACAATATGGATATTTTATTAAAGTTTTTATCATATTTTTAAGCATGGTTTTTACCTTTTTATTAGGTATCATATATAATAATGCAATATCATATATGGTAATGCATCTAACTCTTAAATTATGTCATATATGATATTGTATTTTCATATATGATAATGCATTATCATGTATGATACTCAAAAAAAATGTTTGATAGATTAAACACAGGTCTGCTGATATCATGATTAAAACAAAGAGTCTGTTGGATTCATGATTAAACATTTTTCAGGAAATAAAAAAAGAGTACATTTAACAGTATCATATCAGATAATTCAAACATAATGTAACATAATGTAAAATCAAAATAGTCTGCTGAATGTTGCATAATCAAAAGATACAAAAATAAAAGAGTCTATTGAATTCATAATTAACACCAAAACATTTTTATTATTGAAACTACTCTTCTTCTTCAACAATCGATTCTTTTTCATTTTTAAGCAAACCTACTTTTTCTTGATCAACTTCC
The DNA here is from genome assembly GCA_025667525.1 of Glebionis coronaria. Classification (NCBI taxonomy): domain Eukaryota; kingdom Viridiplantae; phylum Streptophyta; class Magnoliopsida; order Asterales; family Asteraceae; genus Glebionis; species Glebionis coronaria. Next base: position 394,151 of record JANFOE010001465.1, on the reverse strand, counting down.
TCAGGAGCCACGTCGACTTCATCATGATCATTAAACATACACGTTGTTGGGTCAGTATTTACTGATACTGAAGCAACTCTAGGATTTGAATATAAAATCCCCTTAAGTATTTCATGTTCAGCAGAAAGGTGGCTCTACTGAAGCATGACCAGAGGAACAAGATTTAAATTGAAGAAAGACTTGCTGAAGGATGTTCAGCTTTTCTCTTCCAGAGAACTTAGAATAAAAGGAGTCTTTGCTTCAGTGACCAAGCGGACTAGTTGCTAAAGAACAAGTCCTGAAAAAGAGCTTTCAGTTCAGTTTGGTCTGACATAAAAAACTGAATGATGCCGATCTCCTCTAGGATGCTGAAGATACTTCAGTATTCTAATGGTTTACATTAGGCGGAAAAAGATTTACTTTAAGTCAAAGTGGAAAAGGTTGCTTGTAAAGTTAACTATAAGTAAAACCTTTATATTTTCTTAGATTAGTTTAATTGTATTTTTTATTGTTTATCCAGCATGGGCATTCAACCACCCACTGGATAAACACTTGCATGGTAACATGTGATATGTAAACCCTAATATGTTTCTCCTATAAAAGGGATGCATATGGCAGAGAATCGGTTAACCCTTTGACTAAAAAGATAGAAATCTTCCAAGAGCCATTCTCTCTCAACATCAACCAGATCATAAGGTGAAAAACTTATGAAATTTTTGGTTGAGACTTAAACTCTTGACTTTGGTTAGAAGCTTAAGTAGAGGAGATCACCCTAACATTGTCATTCAAACACTTTGTTATTCCGCAAATAAAGTGGGTTATAGATTCTTTATTGAGTTATAATAAAATGTCTATACGTTGTAAAGTATTTGGTAATGTTGTTTTAATCTTAAGTAGTGTATTGATTTGTAAAACAACTAACTTGAATCCATAATACAAGGTATTACTTAAGGTTTATAAGTAATATCGTGTTAAAAGGACCAACAAGTGGTATCAGAGCAGTTTGATTTATAAAACACTCTTACTTTTGAATAAACTTCTCTTTTAAAGTTTTTAAAACCAAGATCCAATATGGTTCAAGTAATACCACAAACCCTAGAATATAGGGATGGCGCACTAAATGTTGCTCCTATACTAGAAGTGGCAAATTTTAGAAATTGGAAGGAAATATTCATTGTTCACATGGTTGGCATTGAACCTCAGTTTCATGGAATCATTGAAAATGGTCCTTTTGTTCCCATAGTTAGGGATAATGTAAAATGTGAAGCACAATGGACTGCTGATGAGAGAAAGGTTGTTAAACTTGACCAGCGACTCAAAAGTCTCATCATGTTTGTGCTTCCAGATGACCGAATGATTTTGTTGTGAATTGCAAGACAGCAAAATCCACCTGGGATGATTTGATACTATATCATGAGGGGGCCTCTAATGTGAAAGAAACGAGAATAATGGATTTAAAGCTATCCTATAACTCCTTCAAACACAAAGAAGGTGAGACTCTCACACAAACTTTCACCAGATACAAGGCTCTGATGAATGAATTAGTCAATGATGTTGTTAAACTTTCAAAGTTAGAAATCAACACGGTTTTTGTAAATGCATTGCCAAAGAAGTGGCTCAGTTTTTACCAAAGTTTGAGAAATGCTAATCACATTAATGATTGTGACCTAGCTTCTCTCTTTGGAAAATTCAGATATGAAGAAAACTTAGTTGATAGGATCTATGAAGGCACCAGCAAGAATAAATCATTGACTATCGCTACACCTTTGTCAACAGCCTTCTTCAGTGAATCTATCATTAAGGACTATCAAGATAGTCCTGATGAAGAAGACCCCAGAACTAGTGAGGAGTATCTGAAAGACCTTGAAGAGGAATTTCATGAAAGAGCTCTTCTAGCTAAATCTAGAAGGTTCTTTAAGAAGGAAGGAAAGTTCTCCAGCAACACAAAAGCCACAGCTGAAACTGTGTGCTTTAAGTGTGGTAAGCCTGGTCACTTTACCAAGGATTGTTATTCTAAAACATCCATTCTTTCTTACTTTTCATCAGTACAGTTTCAACCATCAGTTCAATCACCTTATCAGCAAAAACAGCTTGCATCATCTTCCTTTAAGCAAAACAATGTTGAACTGAGACCCACCAAACACTTTGAATCCAAGTACAGAGAAATCAAGGCTAGATTGGCTCTCTTAAGCACTGAAGGCTCATCTTCGAATTCCACCAAAAGTGGAAAGAACAAGGGTCTTATTGCTGAAGCATATGAATGGGATGATGAGGAAGTCTCTTCAGAGGATGATGAATTGGAGTGTGCAATGTCATGTGTCTGTTTCACAAAATGTGATCGTGTACGTGATGTTTTGTCACCTTATTTGACACACTAAAGCTGACGATCAAATCACCAAAAATCATCTAATTGTTCCTTCAGTAGTACTGAAGGTCCAGCATTTCTGAACAAATTTTATGATACTTATGATTGGATCATGGATCCGCATTCTATTTATGGCATTCTTAATGCAATAACTATGTTGGATTAAATAAAAATATATGTGTTTACACCAATGAAAAACTCTAAAAAAACATTTTAGTGCAACCTTATGGCCCAAAATTAGTCATCCACAACTCCAAAATTTGATGTAGATCTTTTACTTGATCTTATTATTTTCATTTCGTGGTTGGATAATTTAATTCTGCTTAATAACCAAATCACATGGAATAACTGGTTTTAAGAGGGTAGGGTGTGGTGACGAGGTGAGCTCGTCAAAACTGATGTAGATGCTCGTCGTGTCTCGCCGAGCCTCTCCGCCACACCCACCCCCTCACCATGGCTCCTCGACGAGCGTTTCATCGAATAAAAGATGAAGAAAGGGACAAAAGAAGTTGTGGGTCAGATATGGGTCATATGAGAAGTCGGGATGTTGGTGGAGCTCAAATGAAGGAATTTTGGTGTGTCATGAGTGAATGTGTATTTTTGTGTGTTGCGTTGATATGAGGTGGTACTAAGGTGGCACCCGTGGGTCCCAACGAAGAGGCTTTGCCTCTTCATAACACCTTTACTTTTAAGTTTTAAAATTTGAGGAGGGTTATAGTGGATACATGCTTTTTCTTGAATACAGGGAGACAAATCCTAACCATCCGTCCATCAAAGATCCATGGTCGAGATTAACCACCTTTATAAAAAATAGAAAATTAAAAAAATTAGGGGTATTTCCGTTTTTTCAATCCCCGCCTAACACCCACCAGATCTAGATCACTCTCACCTCGTCTCTTTCTTCTTCAAATCCATATGTATCTAAAAACACACATTAAAACACACACACAAGTCATCTCGATCTATATCACGAATTCATATATCTCATCATCTCCTTCGCAAATCGATCATCTCCTTCTACAATTCATTAATATCATGTAATATCATCCTTTTTTAGCTTATTTGATGTACATAATTTTCCTTTTTAAGCTTATTTGATGTGAGTTATATGTGAATTTAGTTTTGATGTGAATAACATGATATCTTTCTTTTAGATTATGAATTTGTATTCTTTTAGCTTATTTGATGTGATTATGATGTGTTTGCTTATTTGATGTGTTGGTTATTTCTCTAATTTAGATAACAAAGCACATGCTAAAAATGTTGTTGTTTTAATTTGTAAATTTAGGCGTAACATAACTAGAAGTTAGTTTGAGTAACATAAGTACTATAGTGTAAGAGCATGGATAAGCATTTGTGAAGTTGAAGGATTAATTTATGTTGAACAGATTTATCATTTATGATACCTCAATATATCATATATGATAGATATATCATATATGATATATAGAGGTATCATAAATATAATCTGCTTGCAAGTTGACTTATTTAAGACTATAATATATAATATATGATAATATGCTTAGAAAGTACAAACAAGTCTGTGATCTCATGATGAGTAATTAAAAGTTACTTGTGTGTATATTATCATCTATGATAATCTGTTTGAAATTCAACATTTGTAATATATCATATATAATAGTGTGCTTGAAATTAAAACTAAATCTTTTTATTTGTGTAGAGAAAGCTGTTGCCAATGCATTTTGAACAATTCAATCATCTCAATGCCAAAGAAGTAAACATAGAAAGCAACAATCATCATACCTGTGTGAGCTACAAAAAGACAATGCTAAGAAGTGGAACATCATATTCTAGACTGAAATAACAAGGGCATGTACATGAAATGGAAAAAACGAGTGCTAAGTTAGTAACAAAAATATTGATGCATGAGATTAACATTCATTGATTTAGGAATTTGACTCCTTTATCTTTTAGTAATTTTTATTTGGTGATGTAATGCTTTAACTTTTTAATGCTACTAAATCATTATGTTTTTTGTTGAATATAAAAATGTCAAAACATATCCTGATATAACTTGGGACAATATGGATATTTAACTAAAGTTTTTATCATATTTTTAAGCATGGTTTTTACCTTTTTATTAGGTATTATATATAATAATGCAATTTCATATATGGTAATACATCTAACTCTTAAATTATGTCATATAGGATATTGTATTTTCATATTTGATAATGCATTATCATGTATGATACTCAAAAATCTATTTGATAGATTAAACACAGGTTTGTTGATATCATGATTAAAACAAAGAGTCTGGTGGATTCATGATAAAACATTTTTTCAGGAAATAAAAAAAAGAGTACATTTAACAGTACCATATAAGATAATTCAAACGGAATGTAACATAATGTAAAATAAAAATAATCTGTTGATTGTTGCATAATCAAAAGATACAAAAATAAAAGAGTCTGTTGAATTTATAATTAACACCAAAACATTTTGATTATTGAAACTACTCTTCTTCTTCAACAATCCACTCTTTTTCATTTTTAAGCAAACCTTCTTTTTCTTGATCAACTTCCTCAGGAGCCACGTCGACTTCATCTTGAGCATTAAACATACACGTTGTTGGGTCAGTATTTACTGATGCTGAAGCAACTCTAGGATTTGAATATAAAATACCCTTAAGTATTTCATGTTCAGTAGAAAGGTGGCTCTACTGAAGCATGACCAGAGGAACAAGATTCCTATTGAAGAAAGACTTGCTTAAGGTTGTTCATCTTTTCTCTTCCAGAGAACTTAGAATACAAAGGAGTCTTTGCTTCAGTGACCAAGCGGTCTAGTTGCTAAAGAACAAGTCCTGAAAAAGAGCTTTCAGTTCAGTTTGGTCTGACAATACAAAACTGAATGATGTCGATCTCCTCTACGATGTTGAAGATACTTCAGTATTCTAAAGGTTTACATTAGGCGGGAAAATATTTACTTTAAGTCAAAGTGGAAAAGGTTGCTTGTTAAGTTAACTATAAGTACAACCTTTATATTTTCTTAGATTAGTTTAATTGCACTTTGTACTATTTATATAGCATGGGTATTCATCCACCTACTGGAAAAAAACACTTTCATGGTAACATGTGATATGTAAACCCTAATATGTTTCTCCTATAAAAGGGATGCATATGGGAGAGAATCGGTAAAACCTCTTGACTAAAAAGATAGAAATCTACCAAGAGCCATTCTCTCTCAACATCAACTAGATCATAAGGTGAAAAACTTATGAACGTTTTGGTTGAGACTTAAACTCTTGACTTTGGTTAGAAGTTTAAGTAGAGTAGATCACCCTAACATTGTCATTCAAACACTTTGTTATTCCGCAAATAAAGCAGGTTATAGATTCTTTATTGAGTTACAATAAAATGTCTATACATTGAAAAGTATTTGGTAATGTTGTTTTAATCTTAAGTAGTGTATTGATTTGTAAAACAACGAACTTGAATCCATAATACAAGGTATTACTTAAGGTTGATAAGTTATATCGTGTTAAAAGGGACCAACAAGTGGTATCAGAGCAGTTTGATTTATAAAACACTCTTACTTTTGAATAAACTACTCTTTTAAAGATTTTAAAATCAAGATCCAATATGGTTCAAGTAATACCACAAACCCTAGAATATAGGGGTGGCGCACTAAATGTTGCTCCTATACTAGAAGTGGCAAATTTCACAAATTGGAAGAAAAGATTCATTGTTCACATGGTTGGCATTGATCCTTAATTCCATGGAATCATCGAAAATGCTCCTTTTGGTCCCATGGTTAGGGATAATGTAAAACCTGAAGCACAATGGACTGCTGATGAGAGAAAGGCTGCTAACCTTGACCCGCGAGGCCGCGACTCAAAAGTCTCATCATGTTTGTGCTTACAAATGACCAAATGAATTTTATTGTGAATTACAAGACAACAAAATCCACCTGGGATGATTTGATACTATATCATGAGGGGCCCTGATGTGAAAGAAACGAGAATAATGGATTTAAATCTATCCTATAACTCCTTCAAACAAAAAGAAGGTGAGACTCTCACACAAACTTTCACCGGATACAAGGCTCTGATGAATGAATTAGACAATGATGGTGTTAAACTTTCAAAGTTAGAAATCAACACGGTTTTTGTAAATGCATTGCCAAAGAAGTGGCTCGGTTTGTGCCAAAGTTTGAGAAATGTTAATCACATTAAAGATTGTGACCTAGCTTCTCTCTTTGGAAAACTCAAATATAAAGAAAACCTAGTTGATAGGATCTATGAAGGCGCCAACAAGAGTAAAGCATTGACTATTGCTACACCCTTGTCAACAGCCTTCTTCAGTGAATCTATCATTAAGGACTATCAAGATAGTCCTGATGAAGAAGACACCAGAACTAGTGAGGAGTATCTGAAAGAACTTGAAGAGGAATTTCATGAAAGAGCTCTTCTAGCTAAATTTAGAAGGTTCTTTAAGAAGGAAGGAAATTCTCCAGCAACACAAAAGCCACAGCTGAAACTGTGTGATTCAAGTGTGGTAAGCCTGGTCACTTTGCCAAGGATTGTTATTCTAAAACATCCATTCCTTCTTACTCTTCATCGGTACAGTTTCAACCATCTCAATCACCTTATCAGCAAAAACAGCTTTCATCATCTTCCTTTAAGCAAAACAAGGCTGAACTGAGACCCACCAAAGACTTTGAAGCCAAGTACAGAGAAATCAAGTCTTGATTGGCTCTCTTAAGCACTTAAGGCTCATCTTCCAAGTCCACCAAAAGTGGAAAGAACAAGGGTCTTATTGCTGAAGCATATGAATGGGATGAGGAGGAAGTCTCTTTTGATGATGATGAATTGGTGAATGTAATGGTACTAATGGCGCTTGCTGATGATGAAGGTGCTAATGCTAATGTTGTGGCCAAGGAAAGTGCTCGTAATGGTGAAAGGGTCAATATCACAATAAAAATGGTACAAACTCTTCTTGACATAGAAGATAAAGATGATATTAAATTTGTCTTTGATTACCTGTGTATTGTTCTAAATTTTGTTGAAGAACAAAGAATAATCTGCTTGAGAAATATAAGAAAATTGTTCTAGAATTGTAAAGTCATGGAACCAAGTTGATAGAGTTAAAAGAAGCTAAACTAGATCTACTTACTTTCCAACAATTAAACACTGAAATCATTGATGAAAACAAATCCTTAAGAGTTGAACTAAAAGAAGCTAAAGATATTGTTAAATAATGTCTTAGAAACTCTAATAAGGTTAGTCAGTGTATTAATGAACAAATTCTTGCTCAAAAAAATGCTTGGTGTTGAAGGATCCTCCAACACCAAATCTCGTGATATTATCTTTGTCAAAGCCTCAAATGAGGTTGATAGCTCTATTCCTGACATTGAAAGGCCAGGTGAAGAGAATCTACACAATCATGACATTGGGCGTATTCTTCTTCCTAAGTTGCAAGCAAGTGTTGATTCATCAACATCTGTTGAGTCTTCAGTTACTGAAGATGACTTAGATGATGATATAGAGTCTTCAGTAGGCACCCCACTTCCTCCTTTGGAGAAATTATCTTGTGTTGAACCCTCTACTGGACCCAAAACTATCCAGTCTATCATCAAGTCACACACAACTCACAAAAGTGGTGCCCCCAAGTAAGTCAAAATTGACATATCAAAGAACTCTTCAACTCTTGCTGAGGGTTCACATAAGGGAACTATTCCTTCATTTTCATCACATAAATTGAAGAATGCTAGATCTGAGGAAGATGAGAGAATGTCTCTTGTTATGTAAGAGATCAATGATCTTAAATTGCAACTCAGAAAACAACAAACACCAACTCGATTCAAAGATGAGCCACCTAACTCTTCACATTATAGATACAATACACAATTCAAAAAGGCTTGTGATTTATGTGGTCTGAACAACCATCTTACTGAAACTTGCCTTAAAGTGATTTTTTGTATAAAATGTGAGAGAACTGACCATCGCACTCGTGAACATACTGATTATATGTTTTCAAAAACTAGTGCTGATGCTTATAACAATGGTTCACACTAATTCAGGCGAAACATGCCTTTCCCACCATGTGTTCATTGTGGTATGAACAATCATCGCTCAGATGACTGTCATTATTACCTTGTTTGTAACATTTATGGAAATTATGATCATGACACTCATGGACATAATCGAGTTATCTCCCTCATGAGAGGTATTAAACCAAGGAACCCAAAACCTATTACAAAATGCTGTGAAACATGTGGAAGCAATGTCCACACAACATCTGATTACACTCATATAGAGTGGTTCAGAAGAGGTGAAGCCCTTCAGGCTAAAAAGGAAAATGCTGAATAAACCTCTTCTTCTTCTGAGCTTTCTTATTCATGATCCTCATCAAGAACACCAATCAGATCTAGAACACCTTCTAGGTCAAAGACACCCACCCATTAAAGGTGGGTTTCTAAACAAAAATGACCATTTCCTGAACTTGTGTAGTATGATCTTAGGAAGCATATTTGTACCTGGATAGTGGCTGCTCAAGGCATATGACTAGAACCAAAAGTCATCTGCACAAGTATAAGGAGGGACCAAGTCCTAAGGTAGTGTTTGGTGATAACTCATCAGCTTCTTCTGAAGGATTTGGTTCAGTTATATGCAATGGTATAGTTTTTACAAGGGTAGCTTATGTAAATGGATTGAAGCATAACCTCATCAGCATCAGCCAACTCTGTGATACAAAATACTTAGTTCTATTTGATGAGAAAAGAGGTACAATCTTCAATCCTAATCATGAAATTGTGATGATTGCTCTCATGGTTAAAGATGTTTATGTCATGAACATGAGCTCTACTCAGTAAACATGATTCTTTTATAGAGCTTCATATATCACCAACTGGCTTTGGCATAAGAGGCTTTCATATCTTAACTTCAAAAGAATCACTCAGCTGGCAAAACAAAATCTTGTTATTGGTCTCCTTTCACTTTTCTACTCCAAGGACAAACTATGCTCAGCATGTGAAAAAGGTAAGCACCATAGGGCCAATTTTAAAACAAAGCAAACTTTCTCAATCAAAGAAAGTCTTCATCTACTTCACATGGACTTATTTGGCCCAGTTTCACCAAGGGCCATTTGCCATGAAAAATTATACACTTGTCATTATTGATGAGTACTCCGGATACACCTAGGTATATTTTCTAACAAAGAAAATTCATGCACCATATGCCATCATCTCTTTCATCAAAAGAGTTGAAAATCAAAATGACACTCATATCAAACAACTCATAACTTACTGTGGTACTGAATTCAGAAATCACACACTAATCAAATTCTCTGATCACAAAGGAATTTCACAAAATTTCTCATCTCCTTACACACCTGAACAAAATGGTGTGGCTAAAAGAAGGAACAGAAATCTGATTGAAGCTGCAAGAACAATGCTTGTTGGATCTGCTCTCTCTAAATATTTTTGGACTGATGTTGTAGCCACTGCTTGCTATACTCAAAATAGATCCATCATTGTGAAAAGACACATGAAGACTCCCTATAATGTCTTCAAGGTGAGAATTCCAAACATCAGATTCTTACATGTGTTTGGGTGTCCAGTATTCATTCACAATAACAAGGATCACCTTAGTAAGTTTGATGAAAAATATAATTATGGTTACTTCCTTGGATACTCACTAGTACCCAAAGCATATAGAGTCTTCAACACAAGAAGACAATTATTGAAGAAACCTTTCACATTACCTTCAATGAAAGCTCTGAAGCTCTCAAGTTTGCAAATCCATCAGTGGATGAACTTCATATTTATGAATCTCACAACTATCCATCTGACGAATTTCAACACTATGAGCCCTCATAGAGATATCAAACAAACAGTTCTTTAGTTCCTCAAATTGATCCATTTGAAGATATGACAAGTCCTACAAAAGGAAATACTTCAGTATCAAATAGTGATGGCTGTCAACCAATGGATCAAAATGACCAAAATGATCAGCCTCAAACAAATGATAATGATGATCAAATTAATGATATTCAAATAATCAAACTGATCCTAATGTCCAAAACTCTCTAGTAGTTTCTAGAGAATTGGTTCTTATAGATTTACCTTCTGAACAAGAAGTAAGTCCACAGATAATTGAACCTCTATCTATTAAATATCCTTCATTAAACTCTGGAAGAAGTTCACCAAATTTTGATCTTCTAAATTCTAGCCATGCTCCTAGTGCTTACTCACCAGCTCCACACAAGTCTTCGACTAAAAACAGTCACATTCAGCTGGTGAACATAGTAGGAAATCCTAGAGAAGGTAGACTTACAAGAGCTATGGCTAAAAAAGGGTTAAGTCCATATATTAGCAATGTACTCTCCCTCTTTTACACATCTAGGTAATAATGTCAATATATTACCAATATAAGTAATTTACTTTTTAATCTATTTCGATATAAGCAACTTTGTCACTTGTTACCTGTTCAGCAGATAAAAAGTATTCCACGTCATTTTTTTCCTTTTAACTTTATGCTTATGTGTCTAGTTAGGTCAAACTTTGCCATGTTAAAAGACTAATATACCCTTTATTCAAACAGCAACAATATGAAAAAAAAACATATTATAAAAAATATAATCAAAAATTTGTTATCATTCTTTTCTTCCTAATTCAACCAACACTGGTCTTCAATCCAAACACTTTTTTTCTTTTCTTTCTCAATAGTACAAACTCTTTCTATAGAAAATCCATGCACTATAAGAACAAAATAACACAAAATTCAAAATCAAATTTGTGATATTGTTGGCGGGATGGTGGTTGAACTTGGTGACTGGACATGGTGGTGACGACGTGGGTGGTGACGACGTGGTAGCTGGAAGTGGTGGTCACGAGTGGTGGGAACGGCGTGTGTTTCGTAGTGGTGGTCACGACATGGTTGATGGAAGTGGTGGTCACGAGTGGTGGCTGTAATTGGTGATGACGACGTGGTGGCTCGAAGTGATGGTCACTATGTGGTGGATGGAAGTGGTGGCGGGAATTAGTTGTGATGAGATGGGTGGTTGGGGTGTTGGCACGGTGGTGGTTGGTAGAGAGGCACGTGATGTTGAAGATGAAAATTGTGTGTTTGAAGATGAAGATATGAGAGAAATATACAAACGCAACAAAATACACATGGAGATTTGGTAATAAAAAAATAACACATGGAAATTATTTATCTAGTTGTCATAATCAACCGGTGAAATACCTATATATGAAATAAGTAACCGGTTTGAATCACCATAATAGTAATATATTGACATTATTACCTAAATGTGTAAAAGATGGATAGTACATTGCTAATATATGGACTTAACCCGGCTAAAAACTAAGGGGGTGTTTGATAACTACTGAATTGAATAAATCAGTGCTTAATACCTAGTCGGCCAGATGAGGTTTTGTTTGGTAAGAAAAAAAAATGGCGCTAAATGATCAATTTGCCACGGAATGGGCCATGTTACCAAGAGTAGGTCAGTGATTCAGAGTGTCTTTATTCTTCATATATATAAACGTACTTCTTGTTTTTTTTTTACTTTTTGTATGGTTATACTTGGATCCAAGACTTCAAGATATTTTGGTTTATATTTCACACTAAATTTACATGATTAGTTATGTTTTACGACAATCCAATGAATTCATCTTTTTTTAAATTAAAAAAAATCATCTTTTTCGCTATATGGTTTTTTTTTTGTTAAAAACCTTTTATTTTTACTATCTCGCAATTTAGAATTGATGTACTCCGTTACATGATAAGTATTCACTTTAATTTTTTTCGGTATTTTTTATTAAATTTTAACCAAAAATATTTTTATTTGTGTTATATAATATCTGATGAAAAATATAATTAATGAAAATGCATTTAAATCTCAATTTATACATATATTTTTCATCCATTATTATATAACTCAAACAAAAATATTTAGAGCAAAGTTGAATAAGACCGAGAAAAATAAAAGTGGACACTTATAAATCAAAGCAGCTCGTTTTGTTTTATTTATAAAAAAAAAATAATTTTAACTCAATTTTTATATTTAGATTCAAGATACTAAACAAACGCTCATTTTCATTTAGAATCATATTCATTCAGTGTCTTTGACTCATTCAGCGCTAAATCATTTAGTTTTATCAAACAGGCCCTAAGTGTTGCTTCACCTGGAGAATGTCTCTTTGCAAACTTTCTCTCAAAAATTTAATCAACCAATATTTCTGAAGCTCTCACTCATCCTGGATGGGTAGATGTCATGCAAGAGTAACTAAATCAATTTGAAAGAAATAAAGGCTGAAAATTGGTTCCTCTTCCATATGACAAATCAACAACTGGTACCAAATGGGTATACAAACTCAAGAGAGTATAATGGGTGAACTCACATACTTTCTTGGTGTTCAGATAAAACAATCTGACAAAGGCATCTCCATCTAAGGGTGAGCGCGGTTCTAGAACCGCACGGAACCGAACCAGAACCGCAAGAACCAAGAACCGAAAAACGTAAAATTTAGGAACTGAGAACCGAACCGAATACCATGTTTCGGTTCCGCTTAGTTCTCGGGTCCGGTTCGGGTATTTCGGGTCTTACCTGATTGGAACCGCAAAATTTTAAAAATACCCAAACATTCAATATTTTTTATATGTTTACGCATATTTACTTCTAAACTAAAAAAATAGCAACTATACTATAAGAAGATAAAAAAATAATAGATTGAATATAAAACTACTTCAAAAAAATCCAATTCTCATTCAAATCGTTTGTATTCAACGACTTTTTTTGTTTTTGTATATATTACAAAATATCATAGAATTTTCTATGTATACATATAAACATCATGTTGCAATAAAGATGAACCTATATATTAAGATTTTCGATATCTGAAATATTACGTAAAAAAACATAAATTCCTATGTACTTGAAGTTCGAACGGTTCTTCGGGTCCGGAACCGAGAACCGTGAAACCGAACCGAACCGAACCGAGAACCGTAATCTGATAAATTTAGGAACCGAGAACCGAACCGCGGTTCTAAAATACGGTTTGGTTTGGGTCGGTTCCGGTTTGGTTCTCGGTTCTGGTTCGGTTCTCGGTCCATATGCTCGCCCCTATCTCCATCAATCAAGAAAAATATGTTAAGGATCTGCTAAAGAAGTATGATATCAATTGTGCTTCAGTAAAAACACCAATGGTACACCCTAACAACTTAGGACCTGATCTCAATGGGAAATCAGTCAATGAGACTCAGTATAGAGGTATGATTGGTTCTTTAATATACTTAACAGCCAGTAGACCTGACATTCAATTCTTTACCTGCCTTTGTGCAAGGTACCAAGCAAGCCCAAAGGAATCACACCTTATTGTTGTCAAGAGAATTTTCAGATACCTAAAAGGTACCCCCCCCCCAGTCTAGGTATATGGTACCCCAAGTCCTCCGGATTTGATCTCAAAGGGTACGCAGACTCTGGCTATATTGGATGCAATTTGGACAAAAAAAGCACATCTGGTGCCTGCCAATTGCTGGGTGGAAAACTTGTGTATTAAAGTGCTAAAAAGCAATAATCAGTTGCCATGTCTTCAGCAGAAGCTGAATATGTGGCAGATCCTAGATGTTGTGCCAATGTTTTATGGTTGAAAAGCCAACTGGATGACTATGACATAGAATATGAAAAGGTGCCAATTTTTTGTGATAACACTAGTGCTATTGCAATATCCAAATAATCCAGTCCTTCACTCAAGAACAAAATACATTGAATCAGATATCACTTTATCAGATATCATATTGTGAAAGGGGACATTAAATTATATTTCATCCCCACTCAATATCAATTGGCTGATATCTTCACCAAACCACTTGATGAACCAACTTTTAAAAGATTGATAATTGAACTAGGGATGTTGAACATTGATGATACAAAACCTGAACCTTCAAAAATCACGGAAGAGTCCTAAGGTTCAGAGTGTCTTCAAAATTAGTTTTAGTTTAGTAGCAGTGTCTGAGTAAAGGAGTGTGCAATGTCATGTGTGTATTTCACAAAATGTGATTGTGTACGTGATGTTTTCTCGCCTTATCTTACACACTGAAGTTGATGAGCAAATCACCAAAAATAATCTAATTGTACCTTTAGTAGTACTGAAGGTCCAACATTTCTGAACAAATTTTATGATACTAATGAGTAGCTAGGCGTGATTAGAGGAGCGTGCAATGTCATATGTCTTCTTCACCTTTGTGAACATGTATGTGGGGTTTTTTCGCCTGACGCACTGAAGCTCATAAATATCATCCATCATGTTCAGCATCACTGGCCAAAGCATTTAAACCAATCAATCATGTGTTTGAAAATAAATTAAATGGCATTGAATTTCTTTGAAAAAGAGACAAACATTCTTCAAAAAGTACAGTTAATTTATTAAGGAAAAATCAAACGTCAAAATCTACAATCAACAACGCTCTGACACAAGAGGCATTTCACTGTTCAATAAATGTGGGTTATAGATTCTTTATTAAGTTATGATAAAATATCTATACGTTGAAAAGTATTTGGTATTGTTGTTTTAATCTTAAGCAGTGTATTGATTTCTAAAACAACTAACTTGAATCCACAATACAAGGTATTACTTAAGGTTGATAAGTAATATCGTGTTAAAAGGGACCAACACATGTGCCCGTCCTTTTGTTATGATCAGCATCCCTCTACGCTTTTCTCAAACCAGGCAATTATAACATCCCTATCTGCTCGGTTTTGTGTTCACACACTCTGCATTTATACAATAGAGGAAATAACATATTATGCAACATTTTAACAGCAAATGAATTATGTGGTAGACTGACCATATGAAAACACACAAACATATTTGATTATGATATTGAGCTCTGTCAAACATATTTGATTCTCAACTCTAAGCCACATGCCACTCACCTTAGCCATCCATAGTCACTTTTGAGTTTTATGGCCAATCTAAATACAATAGGTCAAAAGTGTAAAATGTCATGTACAATATATCATATATGATAGAAGGCGTGTTGAAGAGCTTAAAATTTTTATGTAAACTAGTCATAAATTAGTTATATATGATATATCTATCATCTATCACATATAATGTATGATAAATGAAGTATCATATATGATACAATAAATTTACTTCAACTTACATCGAGATATTAATTAACACCTAGTGCTAAATAATAAGTTGTTTCAAACATAAAAATGTCTAATAATACAGCTTATTCACACTAACATATGCTTATTCAGAACACTCGAATTTATTAAACCTGATAAATCGCCAAAATAAACTAATAAGCTACCTATTTCATAACTCTCCTCTAAATTATAAGATTATCCACATAACTTTCATATAATTCATACACTTATTCACATAACTCTCCTATAATTCATACACTTATTCACATGAATCACCTAATAAGTTAGCTTATAATTCAACACATGTACTTAAGATGTTGACAACTAACAAGCTTATTAACATCAATCTCTTAATAATTAAGCTTATAAATAAGAACATTAATATAACATAATTTGTATAAACAAGATGAATTATAAGCTTGAAATAAAATTAATACGCTAATTTTAATTGAATAAGCCTACAAAATAAAAATAAATAAATTTGATATAAGGATCATGCAAGACCTGATCTTAACGAATTGAAAAACAAGATAGATTGGTGAATAAGAGAAGACGATGTATCAATGGATGGATGGATGGATTTGTATATAGAGAGAAAGTAACAATGACGGTGATACACACACAGTTCGTGTGTGAATTAAATGAATGTTTAATAAGAAAAAAAGCTTATATAATGCACGTGTGAAAAGACCAATATACCTTTGTAACGTTAATTGGGGATTTAATCTCATCTATTGGATGAGATGAAGATGAAGAGTGTGGATGAGTCCTCTAGTATACAAGAAAAGTTTGGTATCCAAATGAACCTAAAAATCTTATCATTTATATCTAAATTTTGATCAACTTAGTTAGAAAAGTTTGAAACTGATGCTTCTGGCATGGGTATGGGTGTAGTATTACTTCAAGATGGTCATCCTATTGCTTAACTTATTAAAATACTAAACACAAGTCATTGTTTACCTATGAAAAGAAATTTTTAGTTGTACTTATGGATTTATTAAAATGGAGGAGGTACCTTTTAGATATACATTTCTAAATAAAAACTAATCATTTTATCCTTAAATATCTGCTTAGATAGACATTTTTAAATAAAAACTAATCATTTTAGCCTTAAATATTTGTTGGATCAAAGGCTCACAACTCTTTTATAATCTAAGTGGTTACCTAAGCAGTTTGGTTATGATAATGAAATTTTATATAGAGAAAGTAAATGAGAATGTTGTAGCAGATGCTTTGTCAAGAATAGTGTGTAGTGTGGATCTTAATTCCTTAGTTGTCTACCATTACAAGTGATCTGCTACATAAAGTGAAGGACGATTATACAGAGGACGGTGATATAAAAGAGAAGATCCAATAGCTGGCAAATGACATTTATGTGAGCACTAAGTACACATGGATTGGTTCTATCTTAAGGAGAAAAGGAAAGGTAGAGGCAATGATGAAGCACTCAGGACTACCATCATTCAACATTCCATGTTGATGCAGTAGGGGGCATTCAAGAACAAATGTTACTAGTCATAAGCTTGATACTTTGTTCTATTGGAAGGAATGCATAAAGGAGTTAAAAATTTCATAAGAGTATGTGATATATGATAGAGACAAAAGCTTGATTTAGTTGCTTATCCTGGGTATCTGTTGTCACACCCCACCATGGCGGAATATGAGGCGCGACGAATGGATATCATCACAACAATAGCGTGTCTATAGAGATAACTAAATGTAATGGAAATATCATAAATGGTGACACAATGTCATGAAGATATCACAAACAATGCAGGCGTCTAGGTAAGTAGGTAACACGCCTACCTCTTACCAAAGACATACAATTAACAAATAACAAACATATAGGTGTCTACAAAGTATCACGTATTCAAACATAAGTAAACACTAAGAGGAAAGAGGTTCCTCCAAATGCAATCCTAAGCCTCCCAGCTAGCCACTCATATTCTCACGCTTAACCACATTCTCACCTGAAAGAGACACTAAAACACGTCAACATAAAGTTGATGAGAGTCATAGGTTTAGACTCCAACTCCAAATCAATTATAAGCTGTGAATAAAAACCATTAATAAAAGAACATATGGACAATGTGCTACAATTATGTATTAACAACTAGCATTCAAGATTAACCAATCACCACAAATCCAAGGCTCCGAGCCTTACCAATAACCACAATTCCAAGGCTCCAAGCCTTACCAATAACCATGGTCCCATAGGCGCCCATACACCTATGAACCAATCCCAAGGCCCCGCCTTGTCAACATCCCTTTGGTACCAAGTCAAACCACAATAATTGAGACGGCACATGTCCCTGATCCAAATCATAAACACAATCAAGAATCACATAGCAGTTAATCACATAAGTGCACACACAAGTCCATCACAAACCATAAAAACATTCACAGTATTAGTTACAAAACCATAGAGTGTATCTTCCATCCCATCTGAAATTAAAATCATATAAATACATGGGACTATGAAACTCACTGAACAAGCTTCTTCAAGTATCCGTGCTCTAGCAAAAACCTAAACAAACAAACATATACAATCAAGACATGAACCACATACCAAAACGGCTCATCAATCTATGATGGATATATAACCTTATCCTACCACTTAACCCCATTTATATGTCATATGCATCTCATTACATCCCTCTATAAAGCCCTTAACTTAGTTTAGTTCATAACTCACCCCGTTAACATTTAACCCAAAACAGTCCCCTTTTTCATACTTCAAACTATGGGTCGAATACCCCCTTAACCAAAATAACATGCCTTGTCAAAGAAACCCTATGCCCTTACATGTGTTAGCTAACTCTCCCATGTGGCTGCAACCTTAAAGCTATTGTTAAGGCCTTCATGTATATATATATATATACTTTTACCTATCCAGAATTTACTGATTTTGAACATATGAAAAGTTTGTTATGATCAGAGGGTCTTACCATAACCCATTTTTTTAGCCCTCCTCCAGATATTTTATTTAACATATAATCTAAGTCTCATGTTCGTTTAAAGGTGCAATTATACTCCTAAGTACCCTAAACATCTTAAAACATTAATTTAAACCCAACTGATTTCAAAACTGCTTTGACCACCGACTGTTGTAACCTGTTTTTGACGTACTTTCCGAGCTCCAATTTAGTTCTCGTTTCTTGCATTTGAAATCCAACTCAATTATCTTTCCAGGGGTACCAAGATCGTAATATAAAACTTTGTAAAACTCTCGATATGATCAAAACAAGTGACCTAAAATTCTGCCCAGTTTTTAAAAACGAATTTAACACAATTAGCTTAATTAATTACCATCACCATGTATAATTATTATCTCTAATTAATCTAATCATGTTTATACCATTATAATACAGAAGTCATAATTAACCTAACCCTAGATCCATCATTTATTGATTAAGAACGAGTTAAAAATAATTTAATCGAAAAGAGAAACATAGGTTTTACTTTAGAATTTTTAGAAGACAAGAAAATTATGAAGAACCCTAAAAATCTCCATTGATGCCGACTAAAACTTGATCTACAGGGATTTTATGAGTGTTTTGATTTATAAAAATACTTTATATACTTTCCTAACAAGTACTTGGCCCATGTACAAAAGCCTGGTTCCCTTTTTCCCTTTTTTCCCTTTTCTTTTCTTCATGCGTTTACAAACCGACTATACCCCTATATGTTTTTTTTTTGTTACTTATTAATATATTATTAATAATACCTTAAGTTACCTTAATTTATTTCAGCTCCTAAAACCTCCAAAACTTCAAAACCGTAAAACTAGTCAATTTACGCGTTTACCGTAAAAGACGTAAAAATATACAGTTTTACAAAAACTCTTGAAATATGAAATAAACTATATAACTAAGTCCTAAATGACTTAAAACCATCCCGAAAAATATTCCTGTAACTAATTACCTCATCCGAGACCTCTAAATGCTAAACCTTAAATCGTAAAAATACGATTTACTATAATACTTATACGTATACGTAAAACACATAAATAACACCATCTCATTTCATAGTCACTACCTTGTGAGCTCATGAACATGAAATAACTGTTCCTCGATTTACTTATGAGTACCATATACCCATAAACGATATCCAAACCTCACTCCAAACACACAAAATAAACACATAAGCACATAAAAGCACATATTTGCACAAACCACCCTAAACTATAGTCTAAGTGACGAACCCCAAAACCATGGTTGTCACATCACTCCCTCCTAATAAAAATCTCGTCCCGAGATTTACTCCTTAGGATCAAACACACAAACAACAAATCACATGAGGATACTTGTTCTAAATGAACTCCTCTCATTTCCATGTGTACTTTAGTTCAAGTCTCAAATTACCACATATATTAACCAACATTATTTAAACTCATTCCCAAACTATTGACCTCACAGCCCATATATCTCACAAATGACTCTTTTAACCTAAATCCCTAATAACCGCTCATGCAAATATGCTTTCTCAAACCACATTTCCTAAATCTCAATACATGAAATATATCATGTACACCAATTAATTCCGCATGTAATTCTATACCCATAAACTACTGGTCCAATCTTTCAAAAGATCATAAATGGACCTACAAAACTCGACATCAACTTTTCCTTTTTTCCTAAACATGGCGCCCGTTACTATGGGTGAAACTTCCTACATAACTTTGTCACTAAACTGTAGTGGTTTCCTCCTTTTTAATATATCATCTCTTGTTTCTCTCGTCCTTCCCACAAACACCATTATTATATTAGCAGCCTCTTTCACCAATTCTAGTCCACAATAGGGGAAACTCACCCTATCCTTCCATATAGTGCCTCAAATGGCATTCATCGACTTCTAGTATGATAACTATCATTATATAGAAACTCAGGCATTGCTAACGAGTTTCCCACCTCCCTCTAAATCAGTCACCCAAGCTCTCAACACGACTCCTATACTTGTAGAAATTTTTCACTTCGTCCATCCATTTCCAATTAGCCGGATATACTCATGTCCAATCATGTTCATCAATCCCTTTAGTCCATACCCCAAACCACTTAAAAATTCAAATTTCCTTACAAAAGTGACCTATGACTGTCTTTCACATATTGATTAGTTAGTTGTATCTACTGTCATCCAAACCCATGTTATAACTACTTCCATCAAATTTGGATAGCTCATTAGTAGCACCATACAATTCTTTTCTCACTTTCCTTAATTAAAGATTTTTTTATATACTTTTTTTTAATACCCAACACTTCCTTTATACCTACACAATGTCTTACCTTCAAGGTCATAGTGCTCCTCATCTTGTCTCAGTTAGACCAAACCCTTCGTCTCTCATGACACATCACATCTATAACTCCTCATCCATTCGATTATCGATACTAAGCCTTCCAATCAAACATTATCGATCAGTGCCATTCCCATTTCCACACTACAACAATATTAGCATGCTTTGTGCTTTAGTCTACTCATTAGGCTATACCAAATTTTTACCTTCGGTTCCTATCTCGACCTATTTCATTCATGATTCGCATCTATCCACACTTCCTTCTTCTTCCTCAGCTAATGGCATATATCACGAGGTTATACTTCTCGTCTTTCAAGTCATCTATACGTCAAAATTTTCCACGTAGCTTCACTTGTTTTCCTCACGACCAGTTCTCCTACTCCCTCCTAATAGGGACAAACTAGAGTTTCATGTGATTACATGCGGATCACACTCTCATCTTATACCCATACTAGTTTCCATATGTCTAAACTAAACCATATTCTAAATTCTTACTCAAGTCTCATACTTCTATTATGACCTTGCACCTAACATGAGGTACTTTCAATCATCATCTTCTAAGGATACTTGGTTCTCTCTCTTCACTATCATGTCCAACCAAAACTTCTCACTCAATTCATCAACTCTATGGAAATCGTTATTTCATTGGACAATGCATAACTGTCTCTTCCAAAGATCCTGCATAAACACCTTCACTAAACTGACCCTATAATCACTTCTCTACTAACTTATTCCGCTCAGCTTCACTACTCATCCCTCGATATTGATTGCCACGAAATTCTATCTTTGTGTAGTCACTAGACTCCCCTTGTTGCTTCCATGAGTTCTTAATCTCCCATGTTTTGTAGTCACTCCATCACGATCCATTGGTTCAGCTCTTTGTAGCTCCAATCCGGTACTCGATCTGTCCTTCTTCGTCACGAACCATACGAAGGTTCCCATCATAGTGCTTGTCACCTTTCCAGTCCTTGCAACTTCTGTGACTCCTTCGAAATCTCTTGCATCCTTCTAGCATCCGGCACGTAGTCCTTTCGGCTCCTTGCTTCACGATGTAGCTCTTCACGCACTCCTTCTCGTCTCCATGATGTTACCTAGGAACTTCACACTACGCAGTAGCTTCTAACTTCAAATCATCTACCACAATATTTCTAAAGGTATTTCAACCCCTCAATGGCTCACTCTTCCTTACTTGTTGTACTTCACCATTAATCAGCCTCCTACCAATCATTCTTTCACATCCATGTTTTCCTTAACGTGTATACTACTACCTTGCCTCCATAACTATACCAATTCCCTTGCGTGTTATTTGCCCCATCTTTCCATTAGTAGAAACTTTCTACTCTACCCTCACATCCGCCAATACTTTCATCAATCTCCTAATGGTACTTCAACTAACTTCTAATAGCATGACATCTCGTTCCCACGACCGGTCAACTAACTTTACTTACTCCCTTATTCCCGTAAATCAGTCTAAGTTTCAAAACTCCACAAATCTTAATCATTCCTTCAACACAACCTTTAAACCAAAATACATCTCTACATTCTAATATCTAACCATAAGTAATATTATCCAACTCTATCCTCCCATCCTAATGTTCCACAACCGTATAACTAAATCAACCATGACGTGTACCAAAAGAATTCTAAACAATCGTGTCCCAAAATAAAATATAGGGTAAAACGAACCCTAGCCAAAACAACTGAAAACAAAACAATGTAATCCAAAAGATCAATGGAGTGTGCCAACAACAAAAGATAGACTCATCACGATTGGTATTACCAAATTTCAATATCTTAGAAAATTTTAAATTTTCATCTCAATTAGTTACTTCATATTAGGACCATATTTTAACACCAATAAATGAAATCATAGTCATATTTTACCATCTTCGTTACTATCAAAAGGCATAACTCAGTTAGTGTACTAATACTCACTTTATCTATCATCTCCTTTAACAATAAACTCTTCTTTTATCTTCATTATTTTATCAAAAGTATCTACTAGTTAGTATAGTATAACGTTATTCTAACCATTATCTTGTTTACTCACATTAAACTCATTTCACTTGTTATTATGAAACCAATACGTGTTTATAAAATATGGTGTTTTTATTCATTTTATTCTATATTATAATTTTTTTATAGAATCCATTTAAGCTTGTTATAACTAACTATTACACGTTTACAAGGTGTGGTGTTATTATTATCATTATTATAATAAAATCTTCCTTTTTACTCTTTCCGTCTATTTAAATACTTCTAAAATTTTAACTCCATTTTTAAGAAAATCATCGTAAAATTTCTTTACCCTTTATATGTACTATCACATGTTACCTAGAAAACTAATCCATTCATTGTCAAGATTTTTTTTAACTTATTACCAATAAACTTAAAGAAAAGATATGTAAGTCAGGAAATCATACCGTACACTTGCAAAGTATTTTCAAAAGCATTTTCCTTTAATTAGCTAGACTCCTTTGCAAGAAAATTTGGTAGTTCTCATCAATTAAAATACATACCCGAATGTAGACACACTTCAAAAGATTCAAAACGTCGTTGGAAAGCCATCAAACTCCAGCACTAATAAATTGTTTAAACACGAGAGAACACTAGGTACGTTCAAGTTATAATAACTATTGAACGACCGTATATCATAACATAACATCTACTAGTATATATACCTCCGCATATATATACCTATTAAATCTCCCAAAACATACTCGTTATCATACATGTCAAGTCAATCGATCGCGTCATACACTCGTTTTTCCATACGAGTAATCACCATCTCACCATCTCACCATGCCACAACAAGGCATAAAACACATCACCAAAACCAACCCATATCGTGTGACCTCATAATCACACAACATGACTATTACTCAAAACATAAAACACACGAAAAAAATAGCATATCATAGGCAACCATTACATAAACCCCTATTGTTTACAAATACCCAAAATAAAGATCTCATCATATACAAGCATGTACTAACCCCTTTTTCATGCAACCATACTTGGAAGTCCATCGATGTTTGGGCACATATATAATTACGTAGGCCTCCATAATTATATATGTTCCCTTTCACCCATGTACTCCCTCCTATGACGACACTTATAAGAAATTAGTACTACACGGAACACATATATACCACATAAAATACACTATATGTATATACCGTATAGATCAAATAAGAACATCTCATACGTCAACCCTAACTTCATTCATAACTCGAGGCTCAAACGCCAAAACAATCAATAACAACAAAATATCCAACATTAAAAAAATGATCATAACAAATCAGGCGGAAATTCGAATCTACTACTAGTCGCAGACTCAACATCGGTATTATCCTATTATTACCTAGCGCACATCTTCTTCTACGCCACATGGGTAACACTAAATAAGTTCCTACACTTCCGGTTCATACGTCGCTTCAATATAATATAAATGAATGTACTTACATATACTATATCTCAATAAGTAAGTATGAAAGTAAATAAATATTCAAAACAAAATTAACACTTAAGAACTCCATATACTATAATGCACACATACCACTATGACACCTACATGCATGGACCCTTAAGCTATAGACTAGGCTACTAGACTAGGCAACCTAATTCTCTATAACCATTGGCTCTGATACCATTCTGTCACACCCCACCATGGCGGAATATGAGCCGCGACGTATGGATATCATCACAATAATAGCGTGTCTATATAGATAGCTAAATGTAATGGAAATATCATAAATGGTGACACAATGTCATGAAGATATCATAAACAATGCAGGCATCTAGGTAAGTAGGTAACACGTATACCTCTTACCAAAGACATACAATTAACAAATAACAAACATATAAGTGTCTACAAAGTATCACGTATTCAAACATAAGTAAAGACTAAGAGGAAAGGGGGTTCCTCCAAATGCAATCCTAAGCCTCCCAGCTAGCCACTCCTATTCTCACGCTTAACCACATTCTTACCTGAAAGAGACACTAAAACACGTCAACATAAAGTTGGTGAGAGTCATAGGTTTAGACTCCAACTCCAAATCAATTATAAGCTGTGAATAACAACCATTAACAAAAGAACATATGGACAATGTGCTACAATTATGTATTAACAACTAGCATTCAAGATTAACCAATCACCACAAATCCAAGGCTCCAAGCCTTACCAATAACCACAATTCCAAGGCTCCAAGCCTAACCAATCACCATGGTCCCATAGGCACCCATACACCTATGAACCAATCCCAAGGCCCCGCCTTGTCAACATCCCCTTGGTACCAAGTCAAACCACAATAATTGAGACAGCGCGTGTCCCCCGATCCAAATCATAAATAAAATCAAGAATCACATAGCAGTTAATCACATAAGTTCACACACAAGTCCATCACAAACCATAAAAACATTTACACTATTAGTTACAAAACCATAGAGTGTCTCTTCCATTCCATCTGGAATTCAAATCATAAAAAGACATGGGACTATGAAACTCACCTGAACAAGCTTCTCCAAGTATCTGTGCTCTAGCAAAAATCTAAACACACAAACGTATACAATCAAGACATGAACCACATACCAAAATGGCTCATCAATCTATGATGGATATATAACCTTATCCTACCACTTAACCCCATTTATATGTCATATGCATCTCATTACATCCCTATATAAAGCCCTTAACTTAGTTTAGTTCATAACTCACCCCGTTAACATTTAACCCAAAACAGTCCCGTTTTTCATACTTCAAACTATGGGTCGAACACCCCCTTAATCAAAATAACATGCCCTTTCAAAGAAACCCTATGCCCTTTCATGTGTTAGCTAAATCTCTCATTTGGCCGCAACCTTAAAGCTACTGTTAAGGCTTCCATATATATATATATATATATATATATATATATATATATATATATATATATATATATATATATATATATATACTTTTACCTATCCAGAATTTACTGATTTTGAACATACGAAAAGTTTGGTATGATCAGAGGGTCTTACCCTAACCCATTTGTTTATCCCTCCTTCAGATATTTTATTTAACATATAATCTAAGTCTCATGTTCGTTTGAAGGTCCAATTATACTCCTAAGTACCCTAAACATCTTAAAATATTAAATTAAACCCGACTGATTTCAAAACTGCTTTGACCTCCGACTGTTGTAACCTGTTTTTGACCCACTTTCCGACCTCCAATTTAGTTCTCGTTTCTTGAATTTGAAATCCAACTCAATTACATTTCCAGGGGTACCAAGATCGCAATATAAAACTTTGTAAAACTATAGATATGATCAAAACAAGTGACCTAAAATTCTGCCCATTTTTTAAAAACGAATTTAACACAATTAGCTTAATTAATTACCATCACCATGTATAATTATTATCTCTAATTAATCTAATCATGTTTATACCATTATAATATAGAATTCATAATTAACCTAACCCTAGATCCATCATGTATTGATTAAGAACGAGTTAAAAATAATTTAATCAAAAAGAGAAACATAGGTTTTACCTTAGAATTTTTAGAAGACAAGAAAATTATGAAGAACCCTAAAAATCTCCATTGATTCCGACTAAACCTTGATCTCCAGGGATTTTATGAGTGTTTTGATTAATAAAAAGACTTTATATACTTTCCTAACAAGTCCTTGGCCCATGTACAAAAGCCCGGTTCCCTTTTTCCCTTTTTTTCCCTTTTCTTTTCTTCCTGCGTTTACAAACCGACTATACCCCTATATATTTTTATTTTTTGTTCTTTTTGTTACTTATTAATATATTATTAATAATACCTTAAGTTACCTTAATTTATTTCAGCTCCTAAAACCTCCAAAACTTCAAAACCGTAAAACTAGTCAATTTACGCGTTTACCGTAAAAGACGTAAAAATATACAGTTTTACAAAAACTCTTGAAATATGAAATAAACTATATAACTAAGTCCCAAATGACTTAAAACCATCCCGAAAAATATTCCCGTAACTAATTACCTCATCCGAGACCTCTAAATGCTAAACCTTAAATCGTAAAAATACGATTTACTATAATACGTATACGTATACGTAAAACACCAAAATAACACCATCTCATTTCATAGTCACTACCTTGTGAGCTCATGAACATGAAATAACCGTTCCTCGATTTACTTATGAGTACCATATACCCATAAACGATATCCAAACCTCACTCCAAACACACAAAATAAACACATAAGCACATAAAAGCACATATTTGCACAAAACACCCTAAACTATAGTCTAAGTGACGAACCCCAAAACCATAGTTGTCACATCTGCAAACTTTGCCAATTCTTGAGATGGAATGGAGTGAAATATCTATGGATTTCATTGTTGGTCTACCTAAGTCACAAGGAAAGTCAATCATATTTGTGATAGTGGATAGGTTGAGTAAGTATGCTCACTTCATGTCACTTAACCACCCATATACTCCTAGTTTTGTTGCTCAAGTGTTCTTAGATAAACTGTACAAGTTACATGTCTTGCCAACTGCCATTGTGAGTGATAGGGATGTTGTGTTCCTAAGCAACTTCTAGAAGCCATTGTTCAAATTGCTTAATGTGGAATTAAATATGTCAACAGCTTATCACCCACAAACGGATGGCCAAACAGAAGTGGTCAACAAATGTTAAGAATGTTACTATTGTGTATGATTAAAGAAAGGCCTAAAGAATGGGTCAAGTGTTAGTCATTGGCTGAGTTTTGATATAAAACAAACAAGCATTACTATATCGTTGTTACACCCTTTGAAGTAGTTTATGGCCTCAACACTCCCATTGCATATTCATTAGATGGCTTAAGAGTGTGTTGTGGAAGAAGTGGACAAAACCCTACAAAGTATGGAATCTGCTATTGAGGTATTGAAATTCCTCCTCAAAAGAGCTCAGAACATGATAAAGGTGCATGATGATAAGAATAGGTCGGCTAGAGAGTTTGACATGAGAATGTGGGTCTATTTGAAAGTACAATCTCATAGACAAATGACTATAAGACAAAAGCACCAACACACGTTATCTGCAAAGTACTGTGGGCACTTCTTAGTTGTAGCTAAGGTGGGCACAGTTGCTTACAAGTTGGACCTACCTAGTACTAGTCAAATATATCTAGTGTTTCATGTATCTAGATTGAAGTTGTGCAACGGTAACAACAACAAAATGAGACTTTTACCTCACTGTGGAGAAGATGGCCTATTGTCAGTGCAACCAGAAGCTATCCTAGCTATCCTAGACAGGAGAATGCCTAAGCTCAACAACAAGGTTGTTGTGTATGTCTTGGTCAAGTGGGTTAGTCAAAGTATTAGGCTACCTACAACGGTTGAGAAAATCGGTAGATCGCAGCAGGTCGCGACCGAGTCGGCCCGTTACGGCGATTCGGTCGCCGTTCTCGATCCCCTCCTATTCGATCCTGCCCACGACTGTTTGGAAACATTCGGTCTTTTATGTTTGTGTTGTATTTGTGTGTTGTTATAAAAAAACTGTTTTTAAAATTTAACATGTTTTAATCGTGTTTTAATTATAGAAACTTTATAAAAAAAATCCAAATTTTAATATATTGAGCTTTGTTTAATTCCTCATAACATATATTAATTTGATAATTTTTGGAGTTAGTTTTAGCTAATGCATTATACCCCTTTACTTCTAATTTTTGGAGTTAATTTTAAATTATTAGGATTATTGTACTATTTTTTTAAATGTTTTCTTTTAATAAATGTAATGAATTTTTTAAAATAAATGTAATGTTTTTTTTAAATAAATGTAATATTTTTTTATGAAATTTATTGTGTTTAGAAAAAAATTAAAACTAGGTCGCCTTGTTGTGGCAAATAGGTCGCACTAGGTCGCAGAAGAAAGAAAGCTGAAAAAAATAAGTCGTGACCCATTTCCGTTGTGGGTAGCCTTAAAGATGCTACTTGAGAACTGTGTGATGACTTGATCCGGAAGTTCCTCGATTTTGAGATAGATCTTTGAGGACAAAAATGTTCTCAAGGAGAAAGGATTGTCATAAAGCAAAAAGTCTAATGGGTCAAATTGAAAAAGTTTGACCCAGAAAAGTCAAACACACATTTTGACGAGAAAAATTGTTAGACTTTTCCCTTCCTTTTATATATCTAATAATCATTTATCACATTTTTCATGTTGTAAAATTTCTCTCAGTCAATTGTAACTGTCGAATCCATCAATCCAGTAACAATCCAGTTTTAGTTCTTGTTATATAGAACTCTAGTTGTGTTGTTGCACTATAATCGTAATTCACATTTCATTATTGGTATTTGATTTACACACGTCACACGACCGTTATTCATACATTTTTTAAAACGGACAAATAAAGTTTATTCAAACTGCACAAACCGCTCGATTAAGTTGATAAGCTCGAGCTCGAGTGACCGCGTATAAATCCGTTAAATCTCTATTCATAAGCACATTCAATCTAATAAGTAGGGGTGTAATCAAGTCAAGCTTTTATCAAGCAACTTGAGCTCGAGCTCGAGCTTGGCTGTATCAAGTCAAGCTTTTATCAAGCTCAAGCCCAAGCTTAAGCCTAAAAAAATAGTTCGGAACTATATCAAGCTCAAGCTTTTGATAGCTCGACTCGAGTTCTTATCAAGCTTTTTCAAGCTCTATAAAAAATATGTTTTATAATGAATTTGTATAAGCAACTACTTGTTAATTTGAGTATTAACCTAATAGCTAATTTCATAAATAAATAATACTATATTTTAGAAGAACTTTTATCTCTTATTGCATTTATATTTTAGTTCTTTATATTTTAAATGATTCTTTATTTTTGTAATTTTAATTATTGCATTTACTCGGTACTTGGTGGAATACAATATGTGTATAAATACTTTTTATACTCTTTTTAATAGTAAACGCAACGTGTCTAAATTGTGCTCGAATTCACATCATGCAATAGCTTTTGGGACCTTAATCGTATTAGAGTATAAAACATATTTTGAAACCAAGATTGTACGATTATTTTGTTATTAGTTTTATTAATGTTAAATAAATCAAATTTGTTTTAAGTAATGATTTTTGTTTTTTTTTTTTATACATATGTTTATTGATGAGTTTTATTATAAAAAAAATTAAATTTATACATATTTAAACTTTTCAAGCCAAGCTCAAGCTTTTATCAAGCTTTATCAAGCCAAACTCAAGCCTGGATTGGTAAAGCTTGACAAGCTATCAAGTCAAGCTCAAGCATACAATTTTAGTATCAAACCAAACTCAAGCCCTACTAAACTTGAGCTCAGCTCGACTCGATTACACCCCTACTAATAAGTATCAATCTCTTAAAAAACCAACACACTCAAAAAAAAAAAAAATTGAATATTCATATAACTCTACCAACAATAAACAAATATCGTTATAACTTATAACTAAGAGTACTAACCAAACTACCAAACGCCCAACATCGTCTCTAACAAGTACATATCTTATTTTAGGGTCATTCGGATTACAAAAGAATTTATCATATCAAGTTACCTTACTACTATATCAATGCCAAGCAGATGCTGATATAAGATTTCTTTCTTTCCAACCCAACAGCATAGCTCCATCTTCTTCCACCAATGTATAATGCTTCGAGTAGCATTTTAACAAGTCCCTGATAACCGAATTCACGTACCCGCTTAACGGATACTGTTTAAACCCCGCCATTGTTAACCTCGACCTCCACTTCTTGAAAAGCTCGTGTCTTTCTACTCTTTCTTTACCTTCACACGCTATAATGTTCACTATATCTCGGGCCAAGCAATGTTGTTCCACGTTTATTCGCTCTTTTTTATCCCTTGTTGAAGTTGCATCCATTGACTCGAACATAGCAGAGTAATAGTCAAGTGCTTCCAAGAACCTTGGAAAGAACGCAGCTGTGTTTGTGTTTGATTCTTGCTCGATTAATGTAACAACTTTCGGTGAAAGTGATTTGACCATTCGTAGCCGTTCATCACGAGGGTTATTAACGTCAACACTTTCGTCGGGCATGTGATGAAGTTGAAGCGGGAAATTCACTGCTAAGGCCTCACCTGGTTTTACATCAAGCATTGATTTTGTCACGTGCGGTGCGTAAACTGGAAGCGGGTGAAAGTCAATCGGGATATTAAATTTCTTAGAAACCATATCTAACCGTTTTCCAACTAACTCCAAACTATCGCCACGTGCATATTTCGAAACCGGATCGTCAATTCCCGTTATACGGACGTGGGGTGGGCCCCCAGGTCTAGCAGCAAGAGCCTGCAGAAGTGTCATCCATTGTGTCCCTTGAGCTATTTGGAAGTCGATGATGTGGATTCGATCTTCGTTTCTGCAAGCTTCTGCTATTGCACCGTTTGCAGCCATGTATCCGAACTTCAAATACGGGCATATATCATATAAGATTTGCATGTAGGAAAGCAAGTCTTTACCTTCGGGTTCGCGACACCTTAAGGCTCGATATATATGAGTCCCAGATAATTCCCGCCTAGCCACTAAACCCTCCACCATATAGGCACCTAGCCTCTGGGTCGGATCACCACTAATCGACACCAAAGCCCTTGCACGTTCAACCAGGACCTCAAACTGATCAAGCTTGTTCCCAGCAAGTGCACTTGCACATGCAACGAGCAACTGTTTTAGATTACCATTAGTATGTAGACCTTGGGGCTGAACCATGTTTAAACTGGTGGGATCATGGATCCACTGTGTAGGCCTTTGGTTTGATGGTTGTTGCCACTGATTTTGACCATAAGGAGGGTTAATGGGCATGGACAGATGATCATCATCTGGGGCCATTAAAGTAGTCTCTATATCTTGAAGAGCATTAATCATGTAATGAACACTGTTTGACGGGTTAACAGAGCTACAATCTTCAATGGAAGATGGGCTAGCACCTGAGGTTGAGCTGTATTTTTCTCGACTATCGCTATTTGTGGTGACTATCTCTGAATCAAACGGGTTTACGAAGGGAGAATTGGGCGAGTCTCTTGATTCAAACTTTAGGGATTCGATTCGTCTTGTGGGAAATAAGGGGGTTTGCCGGCTGGGAGATGAGTAAGATGATGGTTGACCAGTTAATCTGTAACCAAAATATTGTTCTGAGCCCATGCTATTTGATAAGCATTAGATGCTATACATCGTTTTCTTGTTTTCAGGGTTAGTTTTTGACTCTTTGTTGAAAAACAATTGCTGATGATTCAACCAGTTTTTTAATAACTAAATAGGCCTGCAATGACAATGTAAAGAAATATAAGCAAATCTCAAGCAAAAGTTACTGATTTTTGTAAAAGCAATGATCAATTGATTAAATATCATTTACTCAACTAATCCTAATCAAACAACCATCAGAAAATGAAACTAGAAACAAAGTGAGACCGGAAGTATAAATAGTAGTATATAATATACAAATACAATATAAAGGCTTGGCCATGAGACCGCATAAATAACAGAGCAGTCAGCAGCTGCCATGACTACAATTTAGTATCACATAACTTCAATCATACATATATATTTGACTTTAAGAAAGAGTGTCGCTTGACAAAATTTCGAAACAAGATTCCTAAATTTATTTATTTGGATGTGGGATATAACATTTCAGCACAAACACACTCTATTACACACCTTTGTCCCCCCATCGGACTTGAACCTCACCACTTGGATGAGGGGCGCCTTAATTACCACTAAGACAAAGACTCGTTGGTTTTGTTTTAGTGACTCATTGTGACCGTGTTTGCCACCGTATCATTTACACATGCACATAAAACCTACTTTTAGAGACAGTAACTAAAGTTTATTAAATAGACAATGATGCAGAGATAATCATAACAGATACACATATACTCTTCGATCAGAAAACGATATTTGAATCACTTAGCTGCACAAATCTTTCATGTTAATAGATTACCAAAAGGACATAAAAAAATTGCAGACGAATATCCATAAGAGCTACTAATATATCATGAGGAATTGTACTGATTGATCTACGATAAATCAAGTTAACTAACAACACAATAGATTTATATAAACCATGAAACATAATGCTACAAAACGAACCAACTTATACCCAAGAAAGTGCAGGATCAGATAGCTAATAAAATTTCTGTTTCATAGCATGTTAAACCTCATATAAAAACCGATAAATGAATCATCCTACACCATAAATAAATAAATTAAAAACATATCACCCGTGCAGGTGTGAACGTAACCCAATTCTTGTTTGGATTTATATATTAAACTGTTTAGAAATAATCAAATCTTTTTTTTTATCAAAGTCCAACCCACCAACTGAACCCCTTTTCAGATATTCAATTCTTTTGACTTCATATATTTTAATGAAGTTAACCATCAAAAGAAATGTATCCACCAAGGCAAACTTAAACATAGCCTTCTTTTTTTAGACATTTCAACATACAGGTTATACTTATACACAAATCCTGAATCCTGAACTCGATCTTTTCATTAACGCTTCGGTTACACTAACTTAAGGCGGTGTTCCAGATTCATGACTTAAACAGCTTATGCTACTAAAGATAAGCAATCCAGGTCCTAGTGTTGTAATACTATTTTGCTAATTCTGTTTAATTAGAGAAATAAGATGTAAACAAAGCAACTCTCAAATGATTCCGAAAACACTTGTTTCAAACATTTTGATGCACCATATGTAAGAGGGCACGATGCAGTGTTATACGCACCAAAAGTACCTATAGCGTCGTTTTAAGGACTAAACTGCACCCTAGGAAATTTGTTGGAGAGGTTCTTTTTTCTTTTTGTGTTACAGGAAATGTTATAGGGTAAAAGTTGATAACCGTGCTGTCCCCAGCTCTCTATAGTTATTGTTGCAGCTTAGCTTACGAGCTTTGAGATTATTTAAAGCTAACAGCTTATTATGAGTGGCTTAAAGCCTTAAACATACCAATTATACAACATTTTACACCAAGCAAAAACTGAAAAAAAAAAAGTAAAAAAAAAAAACATATATGTGTACCTTAAACAAAATTTACGTCTTACGTATCAGTTGCTGGAAGATAAGATCGTTTTAAGATTTTATAGAATTTAATTGACTTTATGATTGGTCAAAGAAATGAAACTGAAATAACAAGGGGCTGGTGGTCTTATATAGGAGGAGGGAGATAACGGAGCCGTTAGACGCGTCGTTAATGACACGTTGTAAGATGGAAATAGAGAGTTGACGGTGAGTTAACGGAACCTACGCCGACCATACCACTAAGGTAAAGAACATTCTCTTGCCTTTTTCATACTACTATTTGGTATCTTTATACGGAGTATATATATATATATATATATATATCCACGTGATTATGTAGCTTCTTGTACATGCCTCCAGGAAACAAAATTGGATTGTGGTTTCTTCTTGCTTTCATGGTGTCTTCAATCAAATTAACCTTAACTTTTAAAAACAAATCAACCTTTACTTTTAAGCACGGTATAATTTTATTGACTTCGATGTAAACTTTTACTGTAATTTTTTTACTATAATAACTTCTTTTTTAGAACGGCAAATGTTAGTGGTTAGTGGGCTGAGTCGTGCAATGACATCCAAGCGAAAGAATATCTTCTTCGAACCTTCGCCTACTTAGGTTAGACTCTTTAGCCGCTTCGCCTGAAAGGCCCTTAGCAGGTCTTGAACCCAAGACCTCCAAGAATCCTCCCCAAAGAAACCATTAAGTAGAATAACATAATATTCATTCACATTATTATTTTGGTATCATCTCATCTGTTTCATAAAAATAAAAGCTATAAATATTTTATTGAAGAAAACCATGATTAAATGAATATTAACAGGATAAATAACTCTGAATCAAAATCTTATATTAATAAAAGAGATTAAACATCAAAAACAGAAAAAAAAGATCACCACAGCTACACTGGTGTGACCCTATTATCTAAATGATAATAGTTTTACAAAGATTAAAGAACAAAATGATATGGGTTATATGTTTTATGAAAGAGAGAGTAAACCCTATAAAACACATAGATGAAAAAGAACTCAGATGACAACAATGAGAGGGGCGTCTAGGTTATAAACAAAGCAAATGAGCCGTTGTATGGCTTGATGGGCTTGGGCTTGAGTGACTTCAAGCAATAAGCAACAATAGTCCTCCAAGTAAATAGCTGGTATCATCCAAGGTCCAAATGATAACTGAAACAATGAAAGTAAACACAATAAGTCCCTGAAGGTTCATTGTGGTATTTGATTAGGTCCTTCAAATTTAACATCCCCCCTTAATCAGATACCTCATACATGTTAAACATCCCAAGTTTTTTTACAAGGGCATTATGCTGTAATGTATCCAGTCCTTTGGTGAGGATATCTGCTATTTGATTAGCATAATCCACCTTACATGTTTTAACTACCCCATTTAAGATTTTTTTTCCCTTACAAAATGCAAGTCAATCTCTAAATGCTTAGTTATTTCATGAAAGACTGGATTTGCAGCTATTTTGATAGTTGAGTTACTATCACAGTACAAGGTTACAAGTAAAAGATTATCACAATGCATATCATTTAAAACCTTAAGAATCCAAATAACCTCACTAGTCACTGAAGCAAGAGCTCTATACTTTGCTTCAGTGGATGATTTAGAGAGAGTATTTTGTTTTTTACTCTTCCAAGATACAAGATTATTATTAACAAACACACAATAACCAGTAACTGACTTCCTAGTGACAACACACGTAGCCCAATCAGCATATAATAAGAATTAAGAAACATACCAGATGTCTTCTTAATGTGAATGCCCAAACCTGGAGAACCTTTGAGATATATTAATATCTTGAAGGCTATCTTAAGATGAGAATTCAAAGGGGAGTGCATAAATTGACTTAAGTAGTGAACAGCATAAGATATGTCAGGTCTGGTATTGGTCAAGTAGATAAGCTTACACATCAATGTCTGATAATCAACAATATTATCAAGAAAATGATCATCAACAGTGGGTTCATTAGATATAGCAAGTTTAGAAACCAAATAGGTCTTAGCAGGTTTACAAGCAAGCATATCATACTCAGAAAGAAAGTCAAACACATACTTCCTTTGATTCAAACAAATGCCACAATCAGTGTTAATAACTTGAATACCCAAAAAGTATTTCAATTTACCCAATTCCTTAATCATGAATTTAGTTCTCAAAAAAGTTTTGAACTTCTCAATTTCAACAATGTTGTTACCAGTGATAATGATATCATCAACATACACAAGTAATGCAAGAAAGAAACCATCATGAGATTTGGTATAAAGGGAATAGACAGACTTACTTTGACAAAAACCATTTTCATTAAGGACAGAAGTAAGTTTGGCATTACATTTCCTGGGTGCCTGTTTAAGACCATACAAAGACTTTTTAAGTCTATAGACCATGTTGTCACCTTCTGGAAGATTTCCTTGAGGTGGCTTCATGTAAATAGTCTCATCAAGTTCACCATACAAGAAAGCATTATTAATATCAAGTTGAAAGACATGCCAAGATTGCATAATAGCTAAGTTAAGAACACATCTGATGGTAACCATCTTAACAACACGGAGAAAGGTTTCCTCATAATCTATTCCTTCTTTTTGACCAAACCCCTGAGCAAAAACCCTAGCTTTATATCTTTTTATCTCCCCACTAGATTTAAATTTTAACTTCCAAATCCATTTACAACCTAAGGCTTTCCTACCTTTGGGAAGCTCAACAATTTCCCAAGTGTCATTCTCAAGAAAGGGCTGCAAGTTCAGCATTCATAGCATCAACCCAATAAGGGTTTTGAGAAGCTTCAAAAAAACTTTTTGGCTCACTATTTTTGTTAAGTTGGGTGACAAAACAGAAATTCTCATGATTAAGTTTAGAATAACCATCAAACTTTTCAAGACCATACTTAACTTTAGAGTTAACAAAAAAATCATTATAATTCTTTGGTAAAACAGAAGGCCTAGTAGACCTTCTAAGATGTGATTTCCCTGAGCAGAAGTGCTTGGATTTTGATCCAAGTGACCTTCAGACTCATTTGTATCATCAAGTGTAGCTGCCTCCTCTTCCAACCCAGCATCAATGTCATCACCGTTTTGAGCATCATCCCCAATATTTGGGGAATCAATAGTGTCCATGAAAGTCCCTAATCAATGCTAGAAACCCTAAACTTTACTAATCAACACAAGGTATTACTTTTCAAACGTAATCTTATTATTGTATAATAAAGAATTACAAGTGTTATGGATAACACCGTTTGATGACAATGTGTTGTGCACACTTTGAACAACTATAAACCCTAACTTATGAATACAGTCGCAGTTGTTTGATTCTATAAGTTCTAAGCAATAATGTTATGAATATACTCAGAGTGTTAAACATTAATGCATGGATACACATCCTATTTATAGTGTTACGAGATTGACCTAAATAGTACTTGATGGTGACTACAAAAGCTTTCACAAGTTCCCACATCCCGTCACATGATGCTCTTCTATTCTTGGTAGTCTTCCATTATGCTTTAAGGAAACAGTTGTCAAAACAGTTTCCTTTTTCTTCATAGTCTCGAACACACAAATGACATGTCCAAAGTGTGCTGAGTGTTAACAGGGTATTGCCACCCCTGTTAACCCTCAACCCCTCAGAGTCCCTGATACATCTTGGTTGTTATCCATCACAGCCAATGAGTATGTCTTCAAGTAATCTTTGACTTCCTTGACAATGTCTCTGACATGGACTCCTCTGAGGTTGCTCACAGAGACTTGGATCTCTGTAAGTCTTGCTATACTTGCCTGCCTCCTAGGCACAAGCAAGGGACTATCAAACATCTTAATTATGTTTAAATCTATGATCAGGGAATCTAACAAGTTTAGATTCCCAACAGTCCACATTATTCCTTTGGTTGGGAGAGTGGCTACCCTCACTATGTGACTCATGGTCACTATTATGACTAAGTGTTACTCTCTCATCATCCTTAGGTAGCTCAGGGTTATCTAAATCAAAAAAGTCTAACAGATTTTTATCTTGATTAACACTAGGAACATTGGACTCATCATGCTTGTTTTTAGAGACAGAATCCTTAAAAGGAAAAATAGACTCAAAGAAACTAACATCTCTAGAGACAAAGACTTGATTTCTATCAAGACTGAAAAGCCTATAGCCTTTTGAGAATTAGAATAACCCATCATAACATATTTTTCGATCTATTAGACAGTTTATTATGACTATTCAAAATAGCAGCAAAGCACAAACAGCCAAACATTCTGATAAGATAGAGATTAGGACAAGTATTATAAATCATTTCATAAGGGGATTTTCCATTTAACATAGAGGAAGGTAATCTTTTAATGAGAAAAGTAGCAGTTAGAATGCATTCAGACCAACATTTCAAAGGATTTCCGCCCCTGAAACATAAGACACCTAGCCACATTTAAGAGGTGTCTATGTTTCCTTTCAGCCATCCCATTTTGCTGAGGAGTATATGCACAAGAAGTTTGATGAAGTATGCCTTTGTTATTACAAAACTTATTAAAGGTTTGATTAACAAACTCAGTCCCATTGTCACTTCTAAAGATCTTAATATTCTTTTTAAACAGATTTTGAATCAAGTTATAAAAAATTTCAATGAAAGTGACAACTTCATCTTTAGACTTAATGGGATATACCCACACAGCTCTACTATGGTCATCCACAATGGTTAAAAAATATCTATGGCCAGTATGACTAGTCACCTTATAGGGTCCCCACAAATCAAGGTGAACAATATCCCCCAAAGATTTAGTAGTATGATCACTTAGAGGAAAATATTTTCTGGTTTGCTTAGCTCTTTGACAAGCTTCATAATAATCATATTTATCATCTTTATTTATGTTTAAAGAACCTTTTAAGACATCTAGGGCTGGGTCAGCAGGGTGACCAAGCCTGCAGTGCCAGTCATAGTAAGAAAGACAACAGACAGTAACAGTTTGATTCACATTGCACTTAATACCTTTAGTATCTAAGTAGTATAAACCACCACACTGATTACCAATCCATAAAAAGTTTCTCAAATTCAAATCTTGATTCAAAAATAAACATTTATTCTCATCAAACACAACAAAGATTTTGTTATCCTTAGCAAGTTTGTGAACATAAATCAAGGTGACACAATACTCAGGATTCCCAATATTAGATATGAAAGCTTCAGTACCATTAGGGTAAGCAACTTTATTTTTTAAATGAGATATGCTAAAGATATAATCTAATTCCCTTTCACTGTTGGTCATGTGTTGGTTAGCCCCTGAGTCAATAACTTTCCTATGTTGAGTCACTTTAGAGTGAATATTAGAACAAAAAAATTCTCAAAGTTATCATTGAAAACTTTACTAGTATTGAGGTAAGTACCTGCCATATTGGCCTGCGCACCCTTTTCAGAACCAGTATTTTCTTTGATAAGAGAGAGTAAAGTGGTAAGTTGCTCATCAGAAAACATAGAGTTTGAGTTAGTACCCACAGAGTTGTTAGAAACGTCTTTTTCCTTTAAAGGTTTGTCCAGGTTTCTTTTTTCCAAAATCACTTGGAAATCCAATAAGTTTGAAACACCTATCAATAGTATGCCCAATATACCCACAATTTTCACAAGTCACCTGAGTATTCCCAATAGGTCTATAATCGTTAGCTCTGGTAGGAACATTGGGTCTAGGGTTACTATTGCTAGGTCTAAAGCCACCAGAGTTAATTTAAACTCATTTCTGGTAGGCCCATTAGAAAGAAAAGCAGATGTCTGAGTCCTCTGAGAGGAACCAGACAAATTTCCAGATGCAACTCTATGAGACTCCTCACTAGAAATGATAGCATAAGCACCTTTAACATCTGGTAAAACTTCTCTAGAGAGAATAGAGCTTCTAATGGTCTAAGAGTCATCAAGTCCCATTAAGAATTGCATTAATTTCAACAGGTTTTTATGATTCTTAAATTCATTAGTAGCAGTACATACACAATTAGGAAGTTAAACCATAGCATCATATTGTTTCCACAAAGCATTCAAACCATGATAATAATCAGACAGATTAGAGCCATTTTGCTTCAAAGTGTTAATCTTATGATGAACATTATATATCACAGACCCATCAACCTTATGATAAGTTTCTCTCAAATCATTCCAAACATGTTCAGCCTTTTTAGAGAATATTTGACCAAAAAACAATTCATGAGATATAGAATTAAGAATCCAACCTAACACCACAGCATTTACTCTGTCCTATTATTTACCCAAAAAATCATTAGTCAAGGATCTTCTACAAGAAACATTTATAAAACCAGTTTTATTTTTCCCTTCTAAAGCAAGTAATATAGCATTAGACCAAACTTGATAATTTTTAGTGCCTTTAAGTTTAACAAAAACCACAGTTAAGGTGGCAGAGTTATTGGGGTGAAGGTGCAAAGGGTCACTAATGTCAAGCTTACTAATCAAGGCGACAGTTTCACCCACAGGTTCATCCCCAACATGTTCACCTTGTTTAGTATCTGTCTCACCATGTAAACTAGTCATGGTGAGCAACACAGATACAAACCACAACCCCAAAAAAAAAACTTAATCAGAGTCAACAAAGTTTTGAGGCTTCCAAACCACTCAAGGGTGGTAGGTCAAGGGAAAGACAAATATTAAGGGTCCAGATAAGCAAAACAGCCAAGAATAAACAATACTCAACAAAAAACCAGCAAAAGAGAGTATAATAATAACAGTAATCAACCAAGATCACGTATATGTAGCAAGTAAGCAGATAATCGACAAAAAAGTATAAAAGAGATAAGAGGTGTTACAGTGCATGCAAACCAAAAAGCACAATCGATATGTTTCTCCTAGATTCACTTAGTCTAGGAAGAAACGGAACCTCCTTACAAAACCCTAATTTATAAAAAATTAGGGAAAGGAAAAATCACCAATAGATTTAAGCAATAGATCCAATAATCAACTTCCCTACACCAAGAACAAGGTTAAGACATAAAAGATATCGAAACCCCCCAAAAATTTTGAAACCCTAAAAATACTTTTATAGCCGATTATGAAGAAATTAAGCAAAACGATTATAGATCTAGCTATCTCAATAGCATATCTATCCAAAAAACATATTAGTTTCAAAAACCCCCAAAAAATTTTGAAACCCTAAAAAAGTTTAAATGATTTCAGAGCAACCAGGCTCTGATACCATGAAGAAAACCATGATTAAATGAATATTAACAGGATAAATAACTCTGAATCAAAACCTTATATTAATAAAAGAGATTAAACTTCAAAAACAGAAAAGAAGATAATCACAGCTACACTAGTGTGACCCTATTATCTAAATGATAATAGTTTTACAAAGATTAAAGAACAAAATGATCTGGGTTACATATTTTATGAAAGAGAGAGTAAACCCTAGAAAACACATAGATGAAAAAGAACCCAGATGACAACAATGAGAGGAGAATCTAGGTTATAAACAAAGCAAATGAGCTGTTGTATGGCTTGATGGGCTTGGGCTCAAGTTGGTCTTGGGCTTGAGTGACTTCAACCAATAAGCAACAATAGTCCTCCAAGTAAACAGCTGGTATCATCCAAGGTTCAAATGCTAACTGAAACAATGAAAGTAAACACAATAATTCCCTGAAGGTTCATTGTGGTTTCTGATTAGGTCCTTTAAATTTAACATTTATGTAGTTTAAAAATGGAACTACTATATTTTATGAATTTTTTTTATGTATATTATACATATTTGAAAAATAATTCGACTCTTGATTTGTTGACTCCCACCTCTTTAACTGGTTGGGTGTTTTGTTAACCGATTGTTTAGAGCATTATTTATAAAAATTTGTATTCGAGCTTCCAGTTATTCCATTTTCCCCAAATTCTTGAAAGGGATCAAAGAACCCTAATAAAAGTCTACCCACATTCTTGAAAGGGAACAAAGTACGTAACATTAAATGGAACAAGAAAAGGTTCACTATCAAATCGACATATTTGAGAAAGTTCGTTGCTATTGTACGACTTAACCCCAACACGTTATGATACATCTAAGATTTAGATGTGCATATAACTTATGTCGGTGCATTTAGAATATCTCGAATATACGGTTATAGTTGTTTCTCATCCTTTTTATTTTAAAATTATTATTCATTTGATTTAAACTCGATTAAACATATATAAATAGACAACAGTTCAATGTAAACCCATTATTTAGCATGGACTCAATGAACCATTCTCAACATCCATTTTTTTCAATCTAATAAAAAACGCACTTTTATTTTTTCAAAATTAAATATCTCGCAAACTGTTAATCGTTACGCAAAACGAGGCATACCATCGCGACAAGAACTAAATCTCTTTTTATAGAGTGACATTACGAATCATATATTATTTTCTGAAATCATATATTATTTTGCGAAATAATATATGGTTCGTGATACGGATCATATATGAGATCTTCATACGCGATTGAAAAAAATGGTAAAAAAGTTTGTCAAAAGTTTATACATGTATCCTTATATATAAAGAATATTTAATTCTCATCGTGATGGTGTAATTTTTGTCGCTTAACGATTAACCTTGTGTGAGATATTTAATTTTTTTTAAAAGATGTGGAAAGTAAGTTTAGTCTTATTAAAAATTGAG
Source organism: Glebionis coronaria (assembly GCA_025667525.1). Taxonomy (NCBI): domain Eukaryota; kingdom Viridiplantae; phylum Streptophyta; class Magnoliopsida; order Asterales; family Asteraceae; genus Glebionis; species Glebionis coronaria. The sequence goes on along the minus strand of JANFOE010001465.1, from coordinate 351,784 downwards.
TCAATGTGATTCATTCATTGGATTTACGTTAAATTATGACTTTACATTAATCTCAACTCATGAGAAAGTTCAATGTATACCCATCATTTAGCATAGAATGAACTAATCTCATTCGTCCATTTTTCATCCAACGAAAAAACTCACTTTCATTATTTATAAAAAATCTCACAAACCGTTAATCATTATGTAAAACAAAACATATTCTTATCATGAATCATATATGATTTTCTGAAATCATATATGATTTTCTAAAATCATATATGATTTTAGGAAATCATATATGATTCGTGATATGAATCATATATAATTTTTCATACGTGATTGAAAAGAAAAATGTTCGCCGAAAGTTTATATATGTACCCCTCTATAGATAGATGATTTATATCTCTTCGCGAATGTGTATTTTTTGTCGCTTAATGATTTACCGTTTGTGAGATATTTAATTTTTTTTAAAAGCCTAAAAAAAGAGTTGTTTTATTTTAAATAAAAAATTAACGAATATAATTGATTAATTAAATATATGCTAAACTCTAAATCTACATTGATCTAAACTCAAATAAATTTTCGTTCAAAATATACGATAACGCATCTGTAACATAAACATCCTATGTGTATTTCGGTATTTCCCAAAATTATCTACAAGTTGTAATGTCACATCCTCTCGCACCGGTAAAAAGATAAATAAAGAGAAAGAGTTTAGATTAATGTATATCCTTAATTTATCGTATACCCAATCAATTATCATATTTACTCATCATTTTCAAAGCTCACTTTTCACCTTTTTTGAAAAAATATCTCAAAACGGTAAATCGTCATGCGATAAAAAAATACACCATTGTGCAATGAGAATCAAATCATTTTTCTATCAATGGGACATGTATAAATTTTTGACGATTTTTTTGTCTGAGAAAATCATATATGATCCGTATCACGAATTAATATGATTTCCCAAAATCATATATGATTTCAGAAAATCATATATGATTTGTAATATGAATCATATTCTCATATAAAAAAAGCTCGTTGAAAGTGTATACATATGCCCCTCAATAGAAAGATGATTTAATTTTGTTCGCGATGGTATGTTTCGGTTTGCGTAACGATTACGGTTTGTGAGATATTTAATTTGTAAAAGAAAATAATGAAAGTGTTTTTTTAGTTGAAAGAAATGGATAGATAAAATTGGTTATTTAAATTTATGTTAAAGAAAGAGTTATACATTGAACTTTTACCTAAATAAAAAATGATCTATGTTCAACTTACACTAGAAAGGCAAAAACATTTTCTCTAATGTACTAGAGGAAAGGGTGTGGTGCAACAACTGAGCTCATCGAGCTGAGGTGACGCCTTCATCGGTGCTCGCCGTCACATCCACCTCCCCATTCGTCGCTTCGTCAGCGATTGAGCAAAGAGGAGAGAGAGTGGAATATGACCGTTGGCAACGGTCAAATTTTTTGAAAAAATTAACAATTACTATTATATATATTCCCCATTTTAACACTTTTAACACACACAATTTCTTCTAACCTCTCTATCCAACAACAACAAAAAAATGTTACACTTTCCTAATGACCAATTCTCACATCTCAACTTTACCGGGCTTCTCAACACAAACAACCCCTCGACGCCATCGTCGCAAAACTCCATATCATCTTCTTCCCAATTCCATCTTCTTCCCAATTTCCATCTTCTTCCCAATTTCCATCTTCTTCCCAATTTTTATCTTCTTCCCAATTGCCATCCGTCTCCTAATTTCCGTACCCTCCTTTTACTCAAAACTATTTCCCTCAAATGACACCCGAACAAATTTACCAACAACAACAACTCACGTTTCAAAACGCACAATTTAGCAACCAATTTCAAAATTTTCAAAGTCAAATACAAGTCCCGGAAACCCAATTTAAAGTTCTGGCGTCACGATCACCATCCGGAAAAGGCAAACCGCAATAAAAAGATCAAAAAAAAAATCAAAAGTCGTTGAGTTGTCTGCAGATAAAGATGATGATGTACAATTTGTGAAAGCTCTGTCTCAGGTCAAATGTTGGGTTGGTGTTTCGGAGAACGCCGAAATTGGAAATGATTAAAGCCTTGATTGTTTGGGGGAGATTCTTAAAGATTTCAACAAGGCTACAACTGGGATGTATCATACAAAGAACATGATTACCGGGAAATGGACTCAGATGCATCCCGAATCTCAAAGTTTCAAGGGATTTACCAAGGAGCAAATCGTAAGAATGGTATGAATGATGAAGATGTTTTGGAAGCTGCGAAGGAGGAATATCGTGTCGCGTTTAACGGGAAACCATTTGCTTACGTTCACGGGTGGAAGATCCTCAGAAAACACCAAAAACGGGCCAGGGCGGTAGGCGTTCATGTGGATGATCACATGGAAATATTCGGTCTCGATGCTCGTCCTCGACCCACGAAAAAAGCTCGACCCGCCAAGAAGACAAAATCTTAACCAACTGAGAGCACCGGCGGAGTATCCTCATGGTTAGTGAAGGAAATACTAAACGATGCAATGCATCAAAAATTTATGGCCGGTAAATCAGTGTACGATGCAAAAAAAAGGCTAAGGAGGAGAGGCAGATGTAGTTGTCCGACTTCGCGTTTCTCGCGGTGGATGTCGAGGCAATGCTGAAACCAAAGAGATCATTTATGCTCGACAACAAGCAGAAATATGGCCAAATATCCCCCAAAATAGTAGTTTATTTTTGTTGTTGTGTGTTTTTAATTTTCGTTTCATATTTTAAATTTCGTATTTGTATTTTTATTTAAGTATTTGTAATTTTTATTTGGATGAGATGATTTAAATTTGTGTTAAAAAAATAAATAAATATAATAGTGGGGTCAGAGTGGAGAGAAGTTGACTCGCCATTACAAGAGACGTGTTTTAGTTAGTTGGTTCGTGATAATGTAACGCTAATATTACAACTGTGAGAACAAAATAGAGAATAATCGTCTCTCCGCCATACATTTCTCTAAAACTTACCAGTATTTCTCTAGCATTTTCTAAAACTTTACCACATCGAAGATGGTTGGTAGTTTGGTACACCCTCAAATATGAAACGATATGTCGATATTTACGTGAAGTGTTTTATTCCAAAAGTAGAAAATATCTATAAAACAAAAAAGCAAGTTCACTTACACGTGTAAGTGGTAATGTTAGCTGGTTGACTAGACTTGACCAACGCTTAACGCGGTAATCACTGTGAACATCATCGCTTCAAGTCCCAAAATTAGGCACATGATTAATGATGTATTTAACCAAAAGGTAATTATTGTAGTTATCTTTTTTTTTGAAACGACAAATATTATAAAACACCTTAACTTAGTAAGAAACTAAGAAAGGGCGAAGAAGAGTAACAATATTACAAGAAAATAGAAAAAGGGTAACATTCTCACTCAATCCAGTCACATGGATGATTGCTTCTATTGTAGTTATCTATCTCAAGATTTCTTTCTTCTATTCAAACTTTTATGATTTTCCCCATTCACAAGAGGATTTTAAATGCATGTTTTACATGCGTTGATCAAGGGATATAAAAAAAATTTGAATTTGAATATTTTTTCTTTATTGTAATTTTTGTAGTAAAGTTATTTTTATATTTATCATTGATACCAAAAAACCATCCTCACCATCCATCCTCACCATATGTAATAAATGAGATTAAAAATTTTTAATTATTTTACTTATTTTTAAAATTTAAATATCTTATATTCTAAACCTTTAAGTGTTAAACGGAAAAAAAATATATTATTGCGACGAGAATTTAATTAACTTTCTACAGATATGTAATATGATATATACTTTTGAAGAAAAAAAAATTCGTTTTTTTTTTAATTTGCGTAAAATATCATATATGATGATAGTGTTTTATCATATATGATATTAGTGTTAGGTTACAAATTATTACAGAATCATATATGATATTGGTTTATATCAAATATGATAAGTATATCATATATGATACTAGTGTTACTATCATATATATGATAGTCAACGAAAAAAAACATGAAAAAAACGGAAAAAAAAATTGTCGAAAGTATACCATATAGCATATCTGTTGAAAGATAATTAAATGGCCGTCGTAATGGTATATTTTTTTCGTATAACGATTGACGGTTTAAAAGATATTAATTTTTGAAAAAAAAGTGGAAAATAAGTTTTTAGTTTAAATTTATCCATTAGATTAAAATAGATAAAGAATGGAGATTAGTTTATTGGTATCTAAAATAAAATTTGGCATCCAAATGAACTTAAATCAATTTCTTTTTACTAAAACACAAACTTTTTAAATTTTTTTTTTTGTAGTTTTAATCGTATTTATAGAAAGAAAAGAGTTATTTTGAACATCATATTTTTCCTTGGATATGAGGGTATTCATCCTCACTATTTATCTAATTTTCATCTAATGGATACGATTAAATATATTTTATTTTTCATCTAATTCTTATAATTTAAATATCTCTTAAACCGTTAAGTGTTAAACGAAAATAATTATACCATCGCGACGAACGTTTAATAATATATTAAGATTTTTTATTAATAATTATAATTTACATATTAGGAGAAGGCAAACGGGCAACAAGCTGCGCCGCTAGCCCTTTTTGTATAGCAAAACCAAGTCTATTAAATACAACGTTTGTGGATTTAGGAGTCAAAACATTACTATTCATAACACGTTGTATTCTCGTAAGTAGCTCCACCGCCTCAGGTGCAAGGAAACCAAATGTAATAAACACATGTTGATTTTCAACACATGCTTTCTCGTGTAATAAATACACGTTTAATAAACACATGTAATAAACACACGTTTAATTATCTTTCTACCAATATGCATTATGATATACTTTCGAGGAAAAAAAATTTCACTTTTTTTCTTCTTGTTAGAATTTACGTGAAATATCATATATGATAATATTTTCATCATATATGATAACAGTGTTAAATCATATATGATATTGGTTACTATCATATATGATATTGGTTACTATCATATATGATATTGGTTTCTATCATATATGATAGGTTATATATCATACTCCGTATATGATACTAGTGATAAATCATATATGATATTAGTATCATATATGATAAATTTTGAAAACGTAAAAAAATTTTTTTGTCAAAAGTGTATCATATATCATATCTATAGAAAGATAATTAAATGCTCTTTGTAACAATATGTTTTTTTTTTCGCATAACGATTAACGGTTTAAAAGATATATATATATTAGAAAAAAGAGAATAAAAATATATTTTATATTTAATTTTATCCATTAAATTAAAATAAATATGAGAGTTATACAAATAAAGTTTAATATCTAAATGAACTAAAATCTTATATAAAAAAGTAACATAATCATTGAATATAGACAAAATATTCAAAAATAAAGATTTGTAAACATTGAAAAAGTTACAAAGACAACAAAAATGAACGAACTGCATACATTCTTTTATCATAGAGAATTTCTAATAACAAATGATTTTTATGCATGTTTTAACTTTTAAGTATATATGAGTAATTTTGCATCTCTAAAAAGATATATATAAGGTTGCAAAAATCATGAATCGATAGTCGGTCGATCGATCATTTTATAACTTGTAATCGTAAAGGCGCGGGACTAATCGAATTTGTATTTTTTGCAGATTTTGAGTATTTCCGACAAGTTTTCGGTATTTCTAATGCGTTTTGATATTTTCGGTAATATTATTCTTAAAATCCATCATATTATACATATAAATAGTTTCTATAAGTAATAAACGTAGGTTTACAATGATTTTTTGTTATTTTCGGCAATATTTACTGATTTTCGATAAATTTGACTTTTTTTATTGTCATTGATTATAGTTAACCGTCATTAATCTCTTTTACATAACCGTCATTAATCTCTTTTACATTAATCGGCTTTATAAACTCTTTTTTACAACGCTCTATTCGAATGACTGCTATTATCTTATGATGTTAACAAGATGTCACTTGATAAATACTCTATGCGAGCGAATGACTGCTATTATCTTATTCACACACTGTCTTTAGTTGTTCCTACGTCATCGATTTATTCCATAAGTTTGTAGAAGCACAATGTTGACTATCTCCTGTAGAATTATACTCTCAATTTTACCAACCATCGTAAAAAACTATTTCGAATGTTAATCTTAACGCAATAGCAAATATGAACACCAATTTATTATATGACATATCTTGTTCACAAAAAAAAAAACAAGTAGATTATGATGCACGGTGGGAAAAACTTTTGAAAAAAAGGTAGACAATGATATTTCGATGTGATGATAAGATCATATATATCAGATGGCCTTTCATAGTCGTTTAAAAGCTTTCAACATGCAAAAAGAGAATTCGATTCTGTAAGTTACTTTCCAAGGTATGAAAGCCTTCTTTTTGGGTACAAAGTGTCTGAGAATTTAGTAGCTTGACTAATACATCTGGGTCTCTTTTTTCATGTGCCCCATGATCCTACCATTAAATCGTTCTTTTATTTTCATAATCTTATTTTGAATATTATTATACTGTCAACATATCTTTTGTCACGTTATTTTCTGGATTATGTGTTACATACTTATATGGAATGTACGAAATCATTAATGTAATTCTGCTTAAATAAAGAATAAATAATGTAACATAACTTTCGTTGCTTACTAATTTGTCATGTTGATCTGGAACTTGCTGGTTGTAATAGTTGATGACTGATAGAATTTTTCGTGAGTTATAAGCAATGTTTTGAAATTTGGTTTTTAAATCGATTCGTTTGAGTCATCGTGTCTGAGTTAACACAGGTCGATTAAAAAAAATAATATTTTTTTATATTTTTAATAATATTTTTTATATTTTTAATAATTAACAAAAAATATATATAAAAGCCATAAAAAATTCTCGAATATTGAACATATAAATTGTTTATCAACTAATTTAATATGTAAAAATAAAATTTCGTTACAAATACGTAAAATTTACATATTTAAAAAAAACTCGAAACTCGGCCGGGTCTCGAGAACCGGGTTGACCCGGGTCAAGTTTAGCCGGATTTCGAAAATGTGAAACCCGGGTCAATATGACCCATTTTTTAGACCAGAATTGTAGGGAAATTATAACACTTTTATTTATAAATCAAATTAATTAAATTAATTAAATTAATATAAAACAAATAACAGAATAAAAAATAACAGAAAAATAAATACAGATATAATTATAAACAATAATTAAATAAAACAATAAAATAATAAAAACATTTACTAAATCACCAGCAAGTCGAGACACGCGTAAGACACACTTAGAACTAAAGAGCCGAGGCACGTGTTTGACACGCTCCCCTTAAAACAGATTCGTCGTCTGTTTCCCAGGTACAACAGCCGAAACAGTAAGTTGTACTGTCGGACTTAGCAAAACGCCCGGAATTTCACCTTTACAGATGCGTACTCCGTATGTTGAAAATCAATAATAATACTTATTGATTTGATGTGTGAAAAAAAAACTATGGAATTAGGCCTCTATTTATACACAATAGATTCCCTTCCAGTTTACTCATCCCACCGATGTGAGACAAAAAATAAACTATTTTTCCTCTTTAAGCATGGTACCAAATGCCTAACTTTGAGACACGATATCACATTCGCATCACCTTCATTTTGGACACATAAAGGCTCATTGTGAAGCTCTCTTCAAGGAGAACACGAACCTATAAAGTATCACTAATATATATGATACATACATATACATAATTGTGTCCAAAGTTGGTCAAAAATTATTTTGCCAACAATATTTTCCAACAATCCCCCACATGAATAGAGATCGGTTGTAATACACAAAAGTTTTAATAAAATTCCAACAGTTAGGTGTGACCCTTTGAACCTTCCCTTGTGAGATGCACTTAGTCTCCTAGATCTAAGTAGACGCGATGTCTTTGAACTTAGCCTCTGTTTACGTAGACGACAATACACACTCACACAAGACTCTCCCTGACATTGTCAAGTCCTCATAGTCGTGTTCGTTATGGTCATGAACACTAGCCTGGTTCTGCAAGAGCTCTTAGAAATTGCGCCCCCACAATTTCCTTCGAAGCGACCCCTACTTCTCTCCCACATAGGTGATTTCATCTTGAATCATTAAAAACATATGTTTTATGATTTCATCTTGAATCATCATGCTTTATGATTTCATCCTGAATCATTTAAGCCATATGTTTAACCTCTCAATAAGTCACATTGTTCTAGGAATGGACTAGGAAAGTTATTGTATTAAGTAACTCTCCCACATTGACGTGACTTCCCCCAAATTTCTATGATTAGGTTGTAACACCCCATTTTGATAAATGGAATGTCACGCGTAATTATGGCGTGTCATCAAAGCATGCAAGGTAATATGTAGTAAAACATACATGACCATAGGGAAAACCGGAATCAAACATCGGTTCCCAAACATAAGCCCAAAACATAACAAAGTAAATGAACTGAATGAAAGACTAAACAAGCATAAATATATGAAGGAAACAGGAGAAGAAGTCTATGGCAGCTTCCATCCTATGCATGTCCTCCAAATGCTCGAGTCTTGGGTACCTGCCGTTTTGGGACATGGAAAGGAAAGTAACGGCTGAGCAAAACGCTCAGTGCACGGATATACAATATAGCATGAAATAGGATAAGCATGTAACATATAACAGCGGAAGACTAAATTCTGAGTAGGCTGGTTAAGTATTGAGAAAACTGGTTTTATAGTTTGAAAAGCCTTATGTTTATCTTATGAAAACTGTTTTAACATAAATATACCATAGCCCATATAGGTCATGAAAAGGTCACGTGCATGAATACTTGGAGGGGTGACCTCATCATGCTGATTAGAGGGGATGCCTCTAATTAATATACTGGTTTGGGTAGGAGGGATCAACTCCTTGTGAAGGATGCAAGGCACACACCACATTCACCATGATATACTGAATAAAACATGTAACTAGGATGCACCCATACGCCCCACATGATATAATAATATGGCCAAAACTGAAAGGGACGCCACGAGCAATCACTCCGCCGTGGGGAAGTCATAACATTGGTGCCTCCAATGTTATGGTTATGGTACCTCCATAACTAGGTGAAACTGGTCATGCTTGTATATGGCTATAGCTTATGCTAATTAAACATAAGCAGTTCAAAACAATAAAACAAATACTGGGGAAAACAGTTGGCTGCATACGGGGAAATCCTGATAAGGAAAGAATGTCCATACTGAAAGGACGGGAATCCGTACCTCAAGTCCAGTGAATGAAAGGAAGAAAGACCCCTACTTCTGGATCACTAACGCTACATGAATACACACGTGTATAAGTATCGAATCACTGATTACGTACTGTGTTTTATGTCTCATCTTAGCTTACTTTGTATGTTTTAGGTCATGGTTTACTGTTTAAAGCCTTAAACTGTGTTTACCTTGTACTCTGATTAATCTGATAAAGTATTACTGGTAATTCATGTATTATTATACTTACTGTGTAATAATAAGTAGCTTTCTAAAAATAGCAGGTTTCCAAAAATAGAATTACTGCTTAAAATAGATAAGTTTCTAAAAATAGAAAGTTTCCATAAATAGATATAAGCTGGTTAAATAAGCTAATAAATAAACTTAAGTGTTTACTGATTAATATTCTAAGTCATAATGATATAATGTATAGTTTATTAATTATTACCTGTCATTTAAATAAACTATAGGTTAAAGGTATTTAATTAAATATAATGTGATTTAATTAAATAAAGATATAATACTTAGGTTAAAACATGCATTATTAATTATATTTATATAACCTAAGTCATGAGAATTAATTAATTATAGGTCATGGTTTTTAATAATTAATTAATTAGTTAGTCTAATTTTTCATGATTAAAATACTTAGGTTTAGCTATGTATTAATAGTAAAATAATTATCCTAAGTCATGATAATTAATTAATTCATGAGTCATGTTTAATAATTAATTAATTAATATAGTTTAAATTATAAACTCAAATACTTAGGTTAAAATCATGTATTATTAATTATTAATAATAACCTAAGTCCATGTTTTAATTAAATTAATTATATAGCATGATAAATTAATTTAATTAACTTGAATAAATAATCTTGTATCAATAAGTCGTGTCTTGTTAATTTTATTTAACTTGAAAATTAATATACATGTCATGGTTAATAACTTGTAAAATCATAACCCGTACTAACGTATTATTTTATTAAAAATGTTGTCGTAAAACGAACCCGCGAAATCCCGTGAAGATGTGTGTGTTTTTATATAATGCCGAACCAAACAGCCCCTTAAAAGTTCTTAAAACAGTTTGCCAAACGCACCCCTTTACCCTGTTTAAAACCCACTGCCAAACACACCCATAACTGCCATTACCCCTGGTAGTTAAGTTGTTTCCCCCCGACAGACCTGCGTTTCCCCCTGCCTGTGCAAATATCCCACCGAGAGCTTAAGCTCTCGGTTCCCCCTGCTAGACTAAGCATACCACTGGCCGCAACCAGTGGTTCCCCTGCTTGTTCGCTGTACGCCACTGCCAGCACGAAACCAAGCCCACACCCTTATTAGGGTTGCGGCTGGTGAACAAAATACCACCGAGACTCATATGAGTCTCGGTTTGCGTGCCCTTTTGAACCCAGCAATAAACCAACGAAACCCTTCCATTAATTATTATTATAACATGTTTTAACACCCTTACTTCGGATTGAAAATCAATTAAAGAAAATAGGAAACGAATTAGGGTTTATACCTTGTTTAGGGTTTTTGTAAACGAAGCATACACATCTAGATCCTTTAATACGAACGCCACCATTGTCCTTGTTTTCCTTGGTGTTGGTCACGGCACAGAAGAAAAGAGAAGGAAGAAACCAACTGGCGGCTTGTTATTATTTTTAGGGTTTCATAAAGATTTGGTGTTGTCTAAAAAAATGAGATTACTCCCTCCCGTCCCTTTGTTTTACACGGCATAAAATACACACTTGGGCCTTGAGCCCAAGTCCTTCTCTTTTCTACTTTGTCCAAAACGGCCCCTAAAACACTTGTAATATTTATTTAATACGCGACTTGTTTAAATGGTACGCGTAGTCGTATTTAAAAGTGTCGTAAGTTTCTTACTTATAATTACCCGTGTTAAACGTAATTATTACGTATATAATTACTTGTCGCGTTAATTTAATCATACGTAATAAGAATAAACGTGTCTCGTGTCCATGTTTACGTGTTACGTAGTTTACGTAATTTAATCAGTTTCTGATCGTGACTAAATATATTATTTATTCATGTTCGTAATAATTATATATATACGTAATTAATATTAGTTCGTGTTTTAATATGGTGATCATGATTTAATTATGTTCACGTGAAATATCTATTAACTGTTTATCATGAGTTTGTACGTAATCGATACTTATCATGTTATACACGTATGTACTTACCTGATTAATAGCACATGAATGTGATCGATACTGAATAAGGTAAGTTTTAATCTAGGACGTACGATCTTAAGGGCACCATTCATGGTAAAAGCATGCGGGTTTTACAATTCTTCCCCCCTAAAAAGAATAATTCGTCCCCGAATTATAGATAAGGTAACTGGAAGCGAAACATACCCGAATCAAACTGGAAAGGTATGCAAAATAACGGAAATGAAGGTGTCATGGTAGAAGGGAACGTGGAACGTGGCATGTCTTGAAAAGACATGGAACGTGACGTGACTGAAAGGACATCTCTAATCGATAAGAGAAAAAAAATGGATAAGAAGTCCGGATGAACTTGTCCGTTTCCAAGTGGCCTCCTTCTTGGAACTGTTCCTTCAGAAGATCCTGACACTAATGATAAATCTTGGTCCTCCTGACCTTGACTTGGAATACGAAGAAATTCTTGGTTATCAACGGAAGGTAGATCCCCTAAATTCGATCGAGGAAAAATAAGAGTTAACGTGCAAGGGTAGCTGAAACGTTACGATGCAAGACAATCTGACTTAACTGATAATTAGAAACGATGCGCGAGACATAAAGAAACGTAGTACATGAAAATTTTTGAACGTGATACGTGAAAAATTTTGAACGTGCTATGTGGAGATATGGCGAGTGTAGTATGAGTAAATATATTGTGATCCATGATACGTGTAACATATCTTGATCATGATATGAGGAACGTGGAATGAACATGACATGTGAGACATATCGTGATCATAGAATATAATGGCGGTAACGCCAAACGTTACAAGGTGAGACGTGGAATATGACGTGAAACATCTATCTGATGATGGAGAGTTATACTAAACTTGGGTCTGGTCTCACAAGTTCTTGCAAACTTCCCAGAATGAGAAAAGAAATGAACGTAAAATCGTAAACCAAAATACGATCATGAACGTGAATAGTGTCATGAACGTGAGCGCGAAAGCAAGTCGTGGAATTAGAATGAAGACGTGAAGTAAGTTAGGAGTACAATTACGAATCTTTGTCTGACCCGATAGCTGAGGGATTGCCAAGTGATCGGATGAGCCTTGGCTGGAACATGTTCGTTCAATCTGTTGGTTCTGAAATCCGTACGGATGTAAGGATTCTGCAGACTTGATCAAACTGTTGACAATAACCCAGATAGCATCATGCTTCTTCTGAGTTTGCTGAAATTTGGTAACTAAAATCCATGGAGATCTTGTCCCTTTTCAATTCATAATTTTCGATGATGAAAACATCCCAGTCTGTTGGTGTCCTATCTTAACCTGTTGGTATGTCAGGTACCTAGATATGAACGTAACTGTATCTTGCTTCGTAGAACTTGATACCTAGGAGTTTGCGAAACTCTGAGTCTCTGAATCTAGACTTCTCCTAGCGTAAAATTTTCTAGAACACCTAATGTAGTGTAGGGTTCTCTCCTTTACGCATAAACTGAGTCATGGTAAGATTAACCATAGAAACCCATGTGATTCAATGTGTCACTGTAATCAAACAGAATTGATATTGAAAAAAAAAATTCCAGGGTAGAATTTCTCTTGTCATAGAATTTGCAACATAGTGCAGATATGGTCTTCCTGTTCTTCTCTAGGCTTAGAGGAAATCAGGTTATCCTCAATGAAAACGCTGATGAATTTGTTTAGGAGTTCATGGAAACTCAATTTATTAAGTCCATAATGCTGTTGGAGCATTGATGAGACTAATCCAAAATCATAAATCTAGCATGACCGAGTCGTGCACGAATAACAGTCATGGACATGTCCTGCTTTTTCACTCGTCACTATTGGCAGCATGATCGTGAGTTCGATCTTGGAAAAGTGGTTAACACCATACGGTTGATTGGACATGTTGTTAATATGTGGAGGAGAATAACGGTCATGAATGGTGATTTGTTTAAGTCGACGGTAGTCGACACATAATCTCATGGTACCATCCTTCTCCTTGAAGGTTCTTCTGGAGTGTAAGGAACAATTTTGGAATAATCCGTTGGTTATGCGTAAAAGGACCTTAGTAGTCGTGTGTTACTGACAGCTAGAAAATTTTAGCAATTATGGCTAACAAAGCACGTGCTTGAAAAGCATAGATAATTTGTACAGATTTTCCTGATGGAAAATCAAGCTGAATGTATTCAGGAGCCTGAACATTACTGTACATAATTATGAATCATAGCATGGTGTGGTGTTCATAGTACATAATTAGAATAAAATTCATCTCGTGTCTGTCCGAGGAAAGTGCATTAGCAGCTTGGATCTTATCATTAAGCTGAAGGAAAACCTTCGTATGCGTGGGAATACGAAAGGCGTCCTTCATGGTTATGCATATATGAACTATGGTGAAAGAAATGAAAGTGACATCGGCAACGTGACAGTTCTCACTGATGCGCCGATAATGGTATTGAAATTCTTGTGGCCTGATTAATACATGGCACAACAACATAGATATACCCTTGGAGGGTACCCTGATTTTCTTAGAAATGTTCCATAATTAGACGTGAGTCATGTGTCTTGACTCGTGTCTTGAGGAATGTAAGCGTGACATATGTCTTGACTGGTATCTTGACATGTGTCCTCAGAAAGTATACGTGAGACATGTGTCTTGACTGATGTCTTGACATGTGTCTCGAGATGTGAAACAATTAGAACTACAAATATTAGGTTAATATACCAGAATTGGCGGATCGGTTGGACTACTGATCATTTGTATGTCTGATCACGTCCGTGGCCGGAGCCTCGGTTGCGATTTCTAGGATAGTTGCTGTCATAGTAGTGGTTACTATCATCTTGTCTGTCGGTTCAATGACGGTCATTCTCATGACCGTGACTCATGTAACTATTCAGCTGGGTTGCCGGCTGGTACTGGTTTGCACTCATATGGCTGAAATGACAGCCGAACGACGTGTGCCATGTAACTATGAATTTGGGACAATGATTGAGGGGAATTGTCTGATGGTGAAGCATCTTCTCGTCCAATTGCTTTGCTCCGACGCCTTTGTCTTCGTCTTTTAGGATCTCCAGGTTGTGAACAGCATCAGCATCAGCATCTCGTAGCGTCTCCCAACATCAGCAGCATCAACCTTCAGTAACATCTCCAAGCTATGAGCGGCATCGACAACCTTGTAGGATATTAGCAAGTGAACATACGCCTGAGATGATTTAGAATCGACTAGCGATTACTCGTGAAGTATTGCAAGTGGAATACACATGGATTAAGGTACATGTAATACACATGAAATACGGTACGTGGAGTACACATGGAATGCACCTGAAATGATCGGTATGGGCTCGATCATTTGTCATGATTTAAGGAAAGTAAACCGGTTAAACGGTTAGGAAAACCATCATGATAACCTGGCAGTATTAGCATAGACATCATTCTGGTTGCATAGAGAAATGCTAAAGTGTGGTTACACAAAATTCAACGATGATTTGCCTGACAGCATGATCAATAGAAACCAACCATGACTATCATGAAAGCATGATTCAAGAAATCTAACAATGTCTTGCAGGACAACGTAAATAACAAAAGAGGCGTAAGACGTAATCAACATGAAGACGGAATTATCATGAAGAAACATGAAACCATCTATCACAAAGAAGTGTATAACATAATCGGCATGAAACTGAAGTTAACAATGACAGTATGAAAACATACTTGACATAAAAACATAATAGCTTATGAGGGGACATGAAAAAAAATTTATGCCAATTTAAATCATGAGAAAAAATTTATGCAAGAAAAACAGTGCATGAATGCGTAATGTAGTTTATAAAACCTTTATATGTGCGAGGGAACGCCTATGGGTCGGTTCCAAAACAAAAGACATGGCGAGGGGACGCCTATGGGTCGGTCCCAAAGTTAAAAGTTTCGATAAAAGCACATGCGACTAAATAGGGCCAGTCCTGTACCAACCATTACTTAGTCAAAATTCCTGCAACAGATGACATATGATATAAATGCATGAATGCATGAAACATAAATAATTAAAATCATTGTCAAAACTTAACAGAAAAAAAATTTTATGTGAAAAATGTGAACTACTGGGGTTCAGTCCACATAATCACAGTTCACGAGGAACGTCATGCATAGACAATGACACATAACTAAGTATGGATGACGGTTGTTCATTCCATATTAGTAAAACAATACTTGTGAAAACATCATGGTTAAAACAACAAGGTGCTGAAGACGTCATGGTTAAAACAGAAAGGTGCTGAAAACGTCAATACGTGGAATAACAAGCGTTGACTTAGGAAGCTCCTGGTGACTACCCACTAGTCACAGGTCGAGTTTTAGAGCCTACAGGTCGAAGCCTTGGCTCTGATACCATAATTGTAACACCCCATTTTGATAAATGGAATGTCACGCGTAATTATGGCGTGTCATCAAAGCATGCAAGGTAATATGTAGTAAAACATACATGACCATAGGGAAAACCGGAATCAAACATCGGTTCCCAAACATAAGCCCAAAACATAACAAAGTAAATGAACTGAATGAAAGACTAAACAAGCATAAATATATGAAGGAAACAGGAGAAGAAGTCTATGGCAGCTTCCATCCTATGCATGTCCTCCAAATGCTCGAGTCTTGGGTACCTGCCGTTTTGGGACATGGAAAGGAAAGTAACGGCTGAGCAAAACGCTCAGTGCACGGATATACAATATAGCATGAAATAGGATAAGCATGTAACATATAACAGCGGAAGACTAAATTCTGAGTAGGCTGGTTAAGTATTGAGAAAACTGGTTTTATAGTTTGAAAAGCCTTATGTTTATCTTATGAAAACTGTTTTAACATAAATATACCATAGCCCATATAGGTCATGAAAAGGTCACGTGCATGAATACTTGGAGGGGTGACCTCATCATGCTGATTAGAGGGGATGCCTCTAATTAATATACTGGTTTGGGTAGGAGGGATCAACTCCTTGTGAAGGATGCAAGGCACACACCACATTAACCATGATATACTGAATAAAACATGTAACTAGGATGCACCCATACGCCCCACATGATATAATAATATGGCCAAAACTGAAAGGGACGCCACGAGCAATCACTCCTCCGTGGGGAAGTCATAACATTGGTGCCTCCAATGTTATGGTTATGGTACCTCCATAACTAGGTGAAACTGGTCATGCTTGTATATGGCTATAGCTTATGCTAATTAAACATAAGCAGTTCAAAACAATAAAACAAATACTGGGGAAAACAGTTGGCTGCATACGGGGAAATCCTGATAAGGAAAGAATGTCCATACTGAAAGGACGGGAATCCGTACCTCAAGTCCAGTGAATGAACGGAAGAAAGACCCCTACTTCTGGATCACTAACGCTACATGAATACACACGTGTATAAGTATCGAATCACTGATTACGTACTGTGTTTTATGTCTCATCTTAGCTTACTTTGTATGTTTTAGGTCATGGTTTACTGTTTAAAGCCTTAAACTGTGTTTACCTTGTACTCTGATTAATCTGATAAAGTATTACTGGTAATTCATGTATTATTATACTTACTGTGTAATAATAAGTAGCTTTCTAAAAATAGCAGGTTTCCAAAAATAGAATTACTGCTTAAAATAGATAAGTTTCTAAAAATAGAAAGTTTCCATAAATAGATATAAGCTGGTTAAATAAGCTAATAAATAAACTTAAGTGTTTACTGATTAATATTCTAAGTCATAATGATATAATGTATAGTTTATTAATTATTACCTGTCATTTAAATAAACTATAGGTTAAAGGTATTTAATTAAATATAATGTGATTTAATTAAATAAAGATATAATACTTAGGTTAAAACATGCATTATTAATTATATTTATATAACCTAAGTCATGAGAATTAATTAATTATAGGTCATGGTTTTTAATAATTAATTAATTAGTTAGTCTAATTTTTCATGATTAAAATACTTAGGTTTAGCTATGTATTAATAGTAAAATAATTATCCTAAGTCATGATAATTAATTAATTCATGATTCATGTTTAATAATTAATTAATTAATATAGTTTAAATTATAAACTCAAATACTTAGGTTAAAATCATGTATTATTAATTATTAATAATAACCTAAGTCCATGTTTTAATTAAATTAATTATATAGCATGATAAATTAATTTAATTAACTTGAATAAATAATCTTGTATCAATAAGTCGTGTCTTGTTAATTTTATTTAACTTGAAAATTAATATACATGTCATGGTTAATAACTTGTAAAATCATAACCCGTACTAACGTATTATTTTATTAAAAATGTTGTCGTAAAACGAACCCGCGAAATCCCGTGAAGATGTGTGTGTTTTTATATAATGCCGAACCAAACAGCCCCTTAAAAGTTCTTAAAACAGTTTGCCAAACGCACCCCTTTACCCTGTTTAAAACCCACTGCCAAACACACCCATAACTGCCATTACCCCTGGTAGTTAAGTTGTTTCCCCCCGACAGACCTGCGTTTCCCCCTGCCTGTGCAAATATCCCACCGAGAGCTTTAGCTCTCGGTTCCCCCTGCTAGACTAAGCATACCACTGGCCGCAGCCAGTGGTTCCCCTGCTTGTTCGCTTTACGCCACTGCCAGCACGAAACCAAGCCCACACCCTTATTAGGGTTGCGGCTGGTGAACAAAATACCACCGACACTCATATGAGTCTCGGTTTGCGTGCCCTTTTGAACCCAGCAATAAACCAACGAAACCCTTCCATTAATTATTATTATAACATGTTTTAACACCCTTACTTCGGATTGAAAATCAATTAAAGAAAATAGGAAACGAATTAGGGTTTATACCTTGTTTAGGGTTTTTGTAAACGAAGCATACACATCTAGATCCTTTAATACGAATGCCACCATTGTCCTTGTTTTCCTTGGTGTTGGTCACGGCACAGAAGAAAAGAGAAGGAAGAAACCAACTGGCGGCTTGTTATTATTTTTAGGGTTTCATAAAGATTTGGTGTTGTCTAAAAAAATGAGATTACTCCCTCCCGTCCCTTTGTTTTACACGGCATAAAATACACACTTGGGCCTTGAGCCCAAGTCCTTCTCTTTTCTACTTTGTCCAAAACGGCCCCTAAAACACTTGTAATATTTATTTAATACGCGACTTGTTTAAATGGTACGCGTAGTCGTATTTAAAAGTGTCGTAAGTTTCTTACTTATAATTACCCGTGTTAAACGTAATTATTACGTATATAATTACTTGTCGCGTTAATTTAATCATACGTAATAAGAATAAACGTGTCTCGTGTCCATGTTTACGTGTTACGTAGTTTACGTAATTTAATCAGTTTCTGATCGTGACTAAATATATTATTTATTCATGTTCGTAATAATTATATATATAAGTAATTAATATTAGTTCGTGTTTTAATATGGTGATCATGATTTAATTATGTTCACGTGAAATATCTATTAACTGTTTATCATGAGTTTGTACGTAATCGATACTTATCATGTTATACACGTATGTACTTACCTGATTAATAGCACATGAATGTGATCGATACTGAATAAGGTAAGTTTTAATCTAGGACGTACGATCTTAAGGGCACCATTCATGGTAAAAGCATGCGGGTTTTACAAGGTTGTCCTATTGAACCCAGATCTTGGGATCTCCAGTCAACTGGGTTAGGTTTTCCTTCATAGAAACTCATTCTTTCAAGGGCTTTAGTCCCATTCCTTTAGACGACTCACTAACTAACTCTCTGCTTAAGTCTTTCATAAGCGGATCCGCGATGTTATCCTTTGACGTTACGTAGTCAATCGTGATAACTCTAGTTGAGAAGTAGTTGTCGCAACAATCGCAATCTATGATGGATATGTCTCGACTTACCGTTTTACATTTGTGATATGAGCTCTGTCAAATTCTATTGACTATCACACTTTATAAACATGGTCGTTACCGGTATACGCCATCTTGGTATGTCCTTTACGAATTAACGTAAACTATCCTGCATATTCTATAAATTTATCTCAAATAATAAATTCATATTTTATCATACATTTAGCTATAATTTTCTCTTTGAAATACTTTCAAGATTTCTAAGACATAGCTTTCCACTTAGTATAAATACATCCCCTCTAGTGGATCTAGATTCTTATATGTAAGAATCAATATTTGCATTACTCTATCACTTAATAGTAGTAAGATATCTTCCATAATGCAATATTATTAGTATCATAGTACTCAAGTAATACTTATTCAAATGGTCCCCACTTGAATTACTAATATATCTGCTTGCCTGATTATACGTTCTAAATTAGATCATACACACGTCATTAGACACATAAGATACCCAATATTCTTTGAGTATTCAAAATGGGAAACAATTTTACCTCTATTTTAAATAGATTTAAAAAGATGTCATTAGACTCTAGCTAGGCCGGAATCCCCCACATTGAACCTCTCATTAATATTGTTTTTCTTAATGTTTGACTTCAAAACAAATCCATATGGGTTCAACAAACCCAACAACTAATGAAATTCATGTTAAATATTGACTCCAACAGATCATTATTGGATTTATTCATCTTATTATCACTTCTAGTGATAAGTATATTCATGTATAAACACAAGAGTACATATTTACTATTGATCACACATACATACATCAACTTTGAATCCACATTCTGACATGATATGGTCAAAAAGTTTGATGTCATTGTTTGGTAGCTTGCCTTAAACCATATAATGAATTAATTAGCCTACAAACTTTTCTCTCTAGCATAGGAACCATGAAACCCTCAGGATGCTTCATGTGTAGTTCATTTTCTAAATCACTGTTTAGAAATATCGTTTTCACATCCACATAAGAAACTTCCAAAATTTCTTAATGCGGAAATAAAGTACCATCATAATTGAGGTTATTCGTGTAACATGCGAGTAAGCATCAAAGGAAGATAGACCTTCTTGTTGTCTAAATTCTTTGATTACTAATCTTGCTTTGCACGTGTCAATGGTGACATCGACTTTTATCTGTTTTTTGAAGATCCATTTATAGCCTAGTAGTTTACAACATAAGGTACATCCACGAGCTTCTAATTTTACTTTTGTAAAATAGAATCTATTTCACTTTTAATGGCTTCTTTCTATTAATGCCCTTTCAAAGAAGTTACTGCTTCTCAATAAAAAGTAGGCTCATTTTCTACCATAAAAGAAACAAACCGAATCCAACCAATTTCTCGTTTCATGCCATTTTGTTTCTTATAGGTTTAACCTCTTCTTGGGTCAATATTGTCTCTCTTCTAAGAGATCAATATCATCTTGTTGTCTCTGACCTTGGACAACCTCGTCATCTATTCTAGATGATCTTTCAATTTCCTTCGTAAACAAGGAATATATTTCCGAAGAATGAATTATTCCTTAATTCCATTACTATGTCTATTTTCGATTCATGTACAATGAAACGATAAGCACTACTATTCATAACAAATCTCGTGAACATACAATCCATAGGTTTAGGTCTAATCTTTCGAACCATGAATTTCATACGGATATCTTAGCTAGATATCCCCCACATTTGTAAGTACTTATAAGATAGTTTTCTTCTTACCCATAGCTCGTAAGAAGTATCTTATTTTATTGACAAGGGATCTTATCTAAAAGATAAGTAATCAATATAATCGCTTTCCCTCATATGCCATGGCTTAAACCTGGACTTAAAAACATGACATTAACCATTTCTTCTAAGACACGATTCTTTTCTATATCAAGAGCAATGAATTTGTGTCTTATTCTAAGTTTAGCATAAAAATTTAGAAATTGAGACACATATTCACCTCCAATAACTTCGAATCACCTTATTATCGATAATAAGTTGGTTCTCAACTTATGTATACAGATCAAGCTTGTCTATATCCTTACTCTCAAGTAAGTGTAAATAGCAATATTTTGTACCACATTCAGCCAATATGATGAAGTACACGATACTCTATACCTTAGTAGGTATCAATTCTAAATCACATAAAACCATGTGAATCATATCAAGATTTTTGGTTATTTCTGTTCAACCAAGAGAAAAGACTTATCAATTTGGCTTCAACCTAAGTTATGATTTTGTAATCCTTGTCAATACAAAAATGGGTATCCAATTTGGTTTAATTGGATAGCATGTTGAGTAAAAATTTAAAACATGTCAAACGAAGTCATAACATACATTTAAAAATGACCATTATAAAATATAATCAACTTAACCATTTTAAAGGCATAACCCGTATGCACTTAATTTATGTTATTCGTTAAATCGATTTTTATTTGATTCAAACACAAATGAAAGCCAAATTTCATTAAGCAACCATCCGGATTCAAGATTCCTACAAATCTCCGGCACGCACAACGTTGATTAACTTAGTTTCTTTTCCAGATGTAAATCACATCTTTTTCCTTGATATTAGCAGTTGGAGAGTTTCCGAAACTCGTTCTCTCCATTCTTAACTGCAATATAAGAGTTAATCAAACTCTTATCACTATATACATGACATGATTCAGAAGTGCTGATGCACCATTATCTATGGTTGGATTCACTCATGACCTCAGTTTTCATGTCATTCTAGCCATTTAACATATAGTTACGGCACAAAAGGTTTCTGAATGCTTTAAAGCATCTACCGTACACATAACTCGAGTATCGGTCTCCCATTTTACAAGTAAGGGAGCATATCCTTTAGATGTCACTCGTGACATTCCAAATAATTTGTAAATCCGATGTCTCATAATTAGTTTGAAACTAATTTTTGTTATTATTAACAACGTTCTAAATCACATAGTGTTTCTTATCCAAAACGAATTAAATCGAATTTTGTTTCAAACCACTAATGTTTTGTACGATCCGTTACACAAACCCACTTTAAAGAAAGTCTTTCGACTAAACAATTAAAGAATGTCTCCTATGACATAATCTTTCTAACAAAACCACATATGTTGTCAATCTTCATCACGAAGATCTTAGTAGATCAATTTTATATAATCAATTTCTACAATGAAACTCAACAAGGTTTCAGTAGATCCATTCTTTTAAAGAAACTCAACAAGGTTTCAATAGATATGTCTTTAAACTCAACAATATTTTTATAGGTATATCTATAAACTAAACAAGGTTTCTATAGGTATATCTATAAACTCAACAAGGTTTCAAGAATATATATGGTTTATAATTAAACTCGGCCCAATTTAAAATAAATTACACAAGTCAACGAAACACTTCCACTTATTTAGTAAAATAGTGTATGTAATCTGATATTTAATGATAACTCGTACCATTGTCAATATCTTGTTTCAAAAAAAAAATTCTTCTTGATTTCATTGAACACGTTCCAAAAATCTAATAAATTAACAACTTGCATTTTATGAGATCAATGAACATTCTAATAATCTCATAAAATATCAACTTATATTTTACGAGATTTGTGTCAAAGAAACTCCACTTGGTTTCAATGAATCTAAACTCATCATGATTTCAATCATGTTGTAGTTGGCGCACCAATTACATTTACAAGATACACTAGGGTTACAATTGTGTTACCACAAGCTAAGAACTATTAAAACAATTTGGTATCTAATAAACTCAACATGGTTTATATAAACTTTACCAAATCTGATTCAAAGAAACTCAATCGTGGCTTCAGTAAATCTAGGTTAAAACTAAAACATATGTAATAAACAAACTAAACGATCAGTTTGAACGCAAACTCATCATGGTTTCAAAACAAACTGATACGATAAACTGTTTTAAAAAATCGTTTATAGATCTGTAACACCAAATATGTTAATTAAAATTTTGTTTACTTAAAAACTGATTTCCTAAAGAAACACAATCTTGGTTTCGAGAGAATACAGTTTGTATAAAAATAAGTTAATTAAATTAATATAAAACAAATAACAGAATAAAAAATAACAGAAAAATAAATACAGATATAATTATAAACAATAATTAAATAAAACAATAAAATAAAAAAACACTTACTAAATCACAAGCAAGTCGAGGCACGCGTAAGACACGCTTAGAACTAAAGAGCCGTGGCACGTGTTTGACACGCTTCCCTTAAAACAGATTCGTCGTCTGTTTCCCAGGGTACAACAACCGAAACAGTAAGTTGTACTGTCGGACTTAACAAAACTACCCGGAATTTCACCTTTATAGATGCGTACTCCATATGTTGGAAATCAATAATAATAGTTATTGATTTGATGTGTGAAAAAAACTATGGAATTAGGCTTCTATTTATACACAATAGATTCCCTTCCAGTTTAGTCATCCCACCGATGAGGGACAAAAAATAAACTATTTTTCCTCTTTAAGCATGGTACCAAATGCCTAACTTTGAGACACGATATCTCATTCACATCACCTTCATTTTGGACACATAAAGGCTCATTGCGAAGCTCTCTTCAAGGAGAACGCGAACCCATAAAGTATCACTAATATATATGATACATACATATACATAATTGTGTCCAATGTTGGTCAAAAATTATTTTGCCAACAATATTTTCCAACAAACCACATCAACCAATTGACCCGACCAGGGTTTGAAAACGTTGGCTATAAGGTTGTGTTTGGCGGATAAGTACCTTTGGAGCATTATAGAGTGTTTAGCATTTGACCATGTAGTATTTCGTTTCTATTTTTTTAATTATAATTTAACTAGTTTCAAGGCCCGCCCGTTGGACGGCGAGCTTTAAGATTATGTTGAAAGAAAACACTTACAGACTGATAGTTGTTCTATAATATTTAGGTTGTTCCAAATATTGACTATCATTTACATAATGAGCAACAGTTTTACTTAGTAATGCGAAACACCCCTAATGAGCAACATATTATTGTCATTAAAGATAGTTCAACAACATGATGCCCTACTATACTACTATATGTAAAAAACCTTATTAATTTGTTGGAAAATCCTTGTGTAGCAGCAATCACTTGAGCCTTTTCGACCTGTGCAGGGCTCATGGTAACATCATAACATTGAACCAAAATTTCTTGATAGGTACCTTGAGCTAAATTCAATATCATACCCAACATCAACTATTGCCTTTGGTTTCTTTAGGGATCCTCTGCTAAGAAAAAATATGTTAGCGAAATCATAGACTACTATTGCACTTTTGATTAAAAAATTAGACGTGGCGCTTTACAGTTCGTATTAATATATGCCTATGATCCTTTAATGAAAACACAGAACGTGGCAATAACACATTCAATGTTAACAAAGACCATCCCAGAATACTCATTTACTTATCTGATGTAATTTCTCGTCAAACGCTCATCATTTTAAAAAACATGTACATATTAATACTACGTTTCTAACACACTGCATGTATAGCACTCCTTAAAACACTATTGACATGAGTAAAAATGAGATGAACAACTTCTAATATTATGAGTAACACATTGATTATATACTTATACTGGAACCATGCGCTTAAGCAAGCCTTTTGAATAGAACTCGTGCATCCATTGCACATAAAATTACAACAGTCAGGCTGTTATTAACATTCCAACGTACATACATCAAAGGGGGAACATACAAGTTAGCAAAACATAATAGTTCCTTAAATACTCATGCACTTCTAATCTAGTGAAATTAGATTAGATACATACCAGAAACTGAGGCATAGATAAGAGACAGTTCAATAGCGAATTTGAGCAGATTATTAATAGTTCGACAACAACATAAGGATCATTAGAGCATAATGCGTGTGTTGTCCCATATGTCCAAAGACTCGTCATGAAATTCCTCTATTCATTTCTTTAATCGTTTGTTATCTTTAATCGTCTGCTAACATACCTTAGAGACAGTCCTTGTAAGTAGCTGATAATAAACATATGAAATCTTGAGTGCAGTGTTGTTCATCTCACGTGATGACCTGCAGTCATGGCATAGTCAAGAAAAAGTTAAAGTTTGCTACTATTTAATACTCTCTAATAGATTAAGAAACAAATAATACTCACGGATATATGCCAACAAAAAAATAGGACATAAAAGTCAACTCCAAATTTTTTTAAATCAGTTTGCATAAACATCTAAACGTTTTAAGTTTTCATAACTATAGATCACTAAAAAGATTATCGTATGCCTTTCAAAACCAAGCTCTCAGGTAATAGTCACATTCAAAGTTATGACAACATTAGCAGATAATATTGTTGTTGGCAATTGACACCTCTTAACAATATTTAATTTAAATAACCTTGTTAAAATTGGTCAAGATTTACAACCTATACGATGTCATCAGATTTAACATCTTTTACAATCATGTAAAGAAAAGCTATCAAATACACATACCTTAAAAGCAATGAACATGGTATTTTACTATATTTGACTTAGACTATCATATAAAACAACACCATGACATGATCAAGAGCCTTACCACAAAAATTAGCCACATTTAACACAACACCATGACATGATCAAGAAAATATGTCAATTTCCTTACTTAATGATTTGTTATACAAAGCTAACTTAACTTATTCTTAACAAAACATGCCACCAACCTTATTTGTGAAGTTGCCAACATCATCCACCTCAAAATTAAAATGTGTCATCTTCACATTATCCATGCATAACAACTGAATAGAATCATCACAAAATGAAAAACGCAGTAATCAATTCAACAATACATAAACCCACATCCAAACAAATCTAACAAATTTTCTAAAAATTTTAAAATTCAACAATAAAAATCGCAGAAAGAAAATATTACGATCAATCAAACAATCACTTTATTGAGTTTTATACTTAATCTCAGAAAGTTCACACAATCACTATAAAAAATAATGGGTTTTGATCATATGACGTAAAAAATGATTTCAGGCCGCCCGATGAGCGGCTAGCTTTAAAATTAGTTGAAACATAAAAAAGTAGCAAATAGCTAATAAAAAATAATGTTAAATGATATAATCTTAAAAAAACTTTATTGAGTTTTATACTTAATCTCAAAAATATGCAGATGGAAAGAAGCACACGTAAGTATCTAGATACCCCAAGTGTTACAGGTTGTAAGGATATATGAAAAGATTAACTTGAAATTTTATCATCTTCGAATTTAGCATCAATCATTCCATGACTTACGAAATCTCTAAGCACTTCTTCTGATCTCGATGACATTATTTTGTTAGATATGCAAGACCAATGATACTTTGTGTTTTTACATGAATAGATCTCATTACGCATGAAATCAAGTGTACCCCATGGATATCCTCACTCGATTTCTTTTCCATACCCTGCATAATAAGTAATAATATTAACACAAAGCGTAGCAAAAGATTCCATGCTTTAGGCTTTTCCTAATACAAGCATTTGTTTTTGTTCAGGTTGTGTAAAAAATTATTCTTATCATTTTGACTACTTAAAGAACAATGTAATTTTCTTATTACTAATATAAAGTACGAAATGTGATGGTTGATTTACGAAATGTAATGAATTAGTAAAATGTTGATGGAATAGAGGCATTAAAAATAATAGATAACATCTTCATTGTTTTGTATAATCTAAGAAAGTTAACTGTTTGGGGATAATATGTTCGTGTCACCATGAGTAAAGCATTTTACCATTGAATATCATTTTTTCTCATCGAATATTAAAATGTAAACATAGTCTATGTAAATGGTTTAAAGATACAACCAAAAGGATATTCCTTTGCACGACTTTCTACTCATTAATAACTAAACGCATAAACATGGCCATTATGGTCACTTCAATTTCAGACTTTTAGAAACTATAGTATTATGATTATGTTAAAAAAAAAGCTATTTGTCATGTATAATTTTTTAACATAAGGAAGTGTGTCATTTTCATTATAAAACATAGGAGCAATTCCCTTTGTAAATTTGAAGTAAAATCGAGAGGGCACATTAATACATATTTGCAGCTAGAACTTAACATGAAACCCATAATGGAATGAAAGGACTTACTGTAATCGATGCAGGGTCCATTCCTCAATTGACTATGTTGCATATGCCAACCAACAACAATTATTTCGTTTCCACCTGCATATATGCCTAAATCAAGGTAGTTAAAGGCAAAGGCGACCTCAAAGCGAGATGCCTTTACCTAAAGCGAGAAGCGAGAAGCGAAAAAAGCGAGCGCTTCAGTTAACTTTTTACCCTTTGTGCATATAATAGTTTCTAGTACGAAATCAATGATTAAGTAAAAATATAATTATCTTAAAATCTCTATTTTAAAATAAAATGACCACAAAAGAGAAGTTTATTCAAATACTTAAAGCCTTAAGTCTAAAAACTAGCTAAAAATTTAAAAATTATCCATTTTACATAAAAGCGAACGCTTTTCGGTCGCTTTTTGGTCGCCTTACAACGCTTTTTCTCGCTCTAGTAAAGCGCCTCGCTTCTTTGGAACTAAAGCGCTTTAGGGCGCTTCGCTTCGCTTCTTCGCTTAAGCGCTCGCTTTGCTCGCTTTTGACTACACTGGCCTAAATTAGATGATGTGTTTTTTGATCCAGTAAGTTTGTAGTAATGCAAGTTTTATGTGTAATTGGTTCCAGATACGGGTGTCAAGTTTGTTGTATAGTTTAAGATTACGTGACTTGATTATCAATGATATCATCCATCCCCTCACAACAACAGGTGAGCTGAATATTCGAAGACATGAATAGATAATCATTCACCTTTTTCTTTTGTTTACTTGATCAAGTTTGAATTTTCGAGGTGCGGGACTCGAGCATGAAATTAGATTTACTGGATAATGTGCTCCTTTAAAACCACATTATAACATCAGCTAAGTGTATCACGAACCTTCTAGTTCGTTAAGTCCTACCAAAACCTAATTCTTGAGTTTGTGAATTTTAAGATATAACAACACATCATAATGATCACATGAAGTTCTTGCTAATTTTCACTTGTAATAATAGTGAAATATATTTGGAAATCTTTTACTCCGTAACATATATCATAACTCCCTCTGCAATTTAGGCAGATTTGACTCGCAATGTTTGGGTATAGCATCATTCTATAGATCTTACTCAATGCTCAGACATAAAGAAACACCCCATAAACTGATCTAAAAACCACCTAAACAAACAGTCGTATGAAATAAGAACACTATACCAATCCTATGACATAATATGAACCTTCAACGTGGAATAGACTAATGAGAATGAGCACTTTGGTTATCTGAGGTTAGCACTGAAGATGTTGTTACAAACTTTTGAGTATACGTGCAATTTATTTCTTCATACGTGTCATAATTATGTACTACATAAACCATCGATCTAATTACACCAGTAACATTCTCTGTCGTTTCAATCAATATCTGAAAAAAATCAGTGATAATATGAGTTAATAGCAAGTTGATATGTTTCTTGCCTTGATAACATCTTGATCAATGCGTATAGGGCATTTCCATGTAGGCCTAATTGAGTTGATTGCCATAAAGTAGTTATAATCAAAACAGTTTTGAAATATATAAGAACAATTCTAATATTCACATAAAAATATGAAAGATATTAGATCTACGGTATATTTGAACTTAAAAATGTTTATCTTCTTATTTAACCGAGCTAATATTTCACTTGAGGATGCTTGCAGAGATACCCTTAAGGCTAATATTTAGCCTAAGGACGCTTGCAGATATACACTTTAAAGAAGTTTTTATTTGATACTTTTTGGTAATTAGACTCGGCCAACTAAACTTATTCCGATCCTATTTGTTAATCACTTTCTTAACATACTTGACAAACATAAAATGGATAGTTAAAAAATTATACCATCAGGAAGTATGATGCTATTTTATAAATTTACACTGAAAACTTGATAAATCAGAGGCTACTACTTATTTAAAAGCGCTACCTCGATAAGATCATTCCAACCTACTTTGCTTTCCTGCAATTAGGCAAATGACTGAAAGTCGTTGAAGCTTTTCTCCACAAATCGCTTGAAATTTGCTCATTGTGATAATGCACGAAGAAATCCAGTGATCATGGATAGTTTAACAAATTTATCCTACATTTCAAGAAAGAAGTTAGTTTTTATCATCACAGAATAGTCAAGAAGTTTTTTTGTCTTTATTATTTATTCCATTCCCATAATCATTTATCGAATTTTTAATCACCACATCTCAAGGGTAGCTTGGGTCACTTATGAAATTAATTTGGTTTCAAGTCACCTGGAAGGTGCAAACGATGGTATTTCTAGAAAGAAACAGAATCTTTTGTAACTTGTAAAGTATTATACTACAAAAATGATAATCTAATTCTAATTGATAATCCGATTCAAGAGGCTTTGCTCATTAAATACACTTGCTTAATTTTAACCCACTAAAACTTTTTGACCTATAAAAAATAAAATAGGTGTAACAAATACCCGCTTTCGGTTGCTCATTAAAATGTGCGTAAACGAAAGGATGGACCAATGGCTAGCTTCTGATGGCAGGACAACTGAATCCAAAGCTCTGCAAGAAAATTGATCCGATCATGTTAGCATTAGAATTAAACTTTACAATAGTGAAACATAAATGTTCCCAAAACCTTTTATATTCTTCTCATAGACATTTCATCAAACACTTGATAAACACCTTGTTCATCAAGTGTTTATACAACTTTAAATACGTTAATTGGGTATTCAATCACACTTTAGTTATCAATCACACGTTAATTTGTTATTCAGCAGTTTATACAACTTTCAATAGGTAATCAAAGTTTAACAGATAAATTATGATTCTGAAAATTATGATTATTAAGCAATAAGCAAAACATCAATATTACCTTGGATCGATAGCGACAACCGTGTACTTTGGATCGGAATGAAAATCAAATTATTTATTTAGAGTAATTCATGATCGATGGTATATTTTGGAGGTTTTTGCGTTAGGGAGATTGAATCTGATCGAATGCATTCGGGGGACATTTTTTTTTCCAGTCATCATCAATGGATTAAGAAAACCCGGTAAAAAAATTAAAACATTGATCTGTGGTTTTTGTTGTTAATCTAGGTTTAATCAATTTTTGCATAAGCATGAGTATTTGAAGATGCTTCGTATTGAAATTAAATGCTGAAAGAAGATAAGTTAATATCAACCGTTGATTATTTTACATTTTACAGGTGGTATTTTTTTAGAATTTTGGGTTAGGATCAGATTTTTTAAAAACCTCCTTTATATAGATAGTAGATTTAATTATTTATTACTAAAAATAACTATAAAATGTTTGATCAAGTTTATATTACCGTTTGCTTGAAATTATTATTACAAAATTAAAATAAGACTTTAATTAGTTACTTAAAATTAAAATTGTTATTTTGTCTAAAAATAAGAAAAAAAAACAATAATAAATGATTTTTTTTCTATAAATTGTGTATTTACAAAAAATTTGAATCAAAAGAACTAGCATTTAGATTTTATAATCAAAAGCTTGTTTGACAACAAAACCTTTATGATTTATTATGTTTTGTTGAAAATGTTTTTTTAATACGTATTTAGCGTTTAATATTTGAGTCCGGTTATTTAAGATACCTTGTATCCTTTGGATACAAGGGGACAAATCTGGACCGTCCATCTCATCTTATCCAACAACCCATATTAAAAACAAAAAAAAAAAGCAGAGGGGTAGTTTCGTCATTTTACCCCTCCCACCTAACACCACCTACCACTCTCACAGATCTGGGATCGATTTCTTCTTCTTCTTCTCTCTAAAACACACATAAACACACACACACACACACACACACACACACACACACACATATTTACATCTTAATTTATCAACACAAACATCAAATCCATCGATCATCACCGTCACAAATCGATCATCCTCTTCATAAATAAGGTAAAGTTCATTCGATCTGTTTTGATTCATCTTCTTTAGCTTATTCGATGTGAATAAGCTTATAACTCATCTTATTTTTTATAGCTTATTTTATAAGATACATGAATTTAACATGTCAAGTGATAAGGTAACTTGATGCTTAATGTGAATAAGCTTATTGATAATCATCACCTTTATTATGATGAATTATAAGCTAACTTATTAGCTTATTTTCATGAATTATAAGATTTTTTAGCTTAATCTCGCTGAACATATTTAGTGTAACCTGTTTGTGAAGTATCATATATGATATACTATATCATATATGATATAAGCTAAAATATCATATATGATGAGATATATCATATATGATAATGTGGTTGAAAATTGAATTAACTCTTTTTTTAATGGATTAATCTGGCTGAACATATTTAGTATGACTTGCTAATGAAGTATCATATATGATATGCTATATCATATATGATATAAGCTAAATATCATATATGATCAAATATATCATATATGATTATGTGCTTGAATATTGAATTAAATCTTCTTTTTTGTGTAGAGAAGGTTGTTTACAAGGCGTGTTGAACATTACAAGCATCCAAAAGGCCAAGAAGCTTAATGAATAAGCTCGTGAATTTTTCTTTTACGTTTATTGTTTGTTTTTTCTTGTAATCTCCTAATGGAGTTTGAAGTATATGGACGATTTTGTAATCAATTGGTATCTCGTACAACATCTTGTTAATATGATTTAACTTTCTTGGTACTATGTCATGATGCTTTTTATAAATTAAGTCATACGGAGTATATGATCATGCACTATCATATATGACACTCAAGAAAAACTTAGATTTATTAAATAAAGAATCTGATGAATTCATGATTACAACAAAGAGTATGCACAATTAATAATCAAACACTTGTTCATAACATAAAAATGTACTTTTGAACAGAATCATATATGATAATTCAAACCGAACGTAACCTAATGTAAAATCATATATGATATACCTCTGATATCATATATGATAACAATTTATACAAAATCAAAAAAATGCACAAAAAAACAGATTATCAAATGATGAATTCATGAACAACGCCTACTCCGTCTTGATCCTTAAAACATATCCATGCACATCCTCTTGTTATAATCAACATCCCTCTCTGCTTTGCTCCAAAGCTGCCAATCGCACCATCTCTGTCTGACTGCATTTATAAAAGATAAAAAGAACATATTATGCAACATTTTAACACCAAAATAAATTACTCATATATATGATAGAAGACAAGTTTCAAGAGTTTATATTGATTTTCTAAAAAATACTCATACAGAATCTGTTTTTCCTATGGTTTATTTGATATATCATATATGATAGTTATATCATATATGATATATCATCAGTTATCATATATGATATATCTATCATATATGAAAAGAGATGATATATCATATATGATATATATATATCATACATGATATATCAAGCTTATTGCAGCCTACATCAGCAAACTTAATCCAACTTACATAAAATACCTTACGATTTGTCAACATAAGCTAATAAGCTAGCTTATTCATAACTCTCGTGTAATTTGTAAGCTTATTCACATAACTCCTATCTAATTCTCAAGATTATTTATAACTCTCATATAATTAAAAATCTTATTCAAACAAATAAGCTTATTCACATAAATCACCTAAATAAAAGCTAATTAGAATAAATTGATCAAAATAAAAACAATCAATCGGAATAATTCGATCAAAATAAGAACTATCAATCGGCATATTTCGTTCAAAAAAGCTAATGAAAATAAATTAATAAGTTTATTCAAAATCAAATAAGCTAAAAAAAATAAGCATAGATTATAAGAATACAAACCTGAAATGAATTCGTGTTAAGTAATCGATCTAATTAATCGATTGTGATGGATTCATGATGATGTTGTGATTGTTCGCTTCAAATTTTAGAGAGAGAAAGTAGATCGGGGTAGAGAGAGAAGTGAAAGAACGGGGTGTGTGTTTTTATGAGAAAGAAAGGAGAAAGTTGTGTAAATTGGGGATTTAATCTCAGCCCTTGAATGAGATGGAGATGGATGGTGGAGATGAGTCCCCTTATATCCTAAAAAACTTTGGTATCCAAAAGAACTTAAATCTTAATATTTACCATTTGTGATAAATATTACCATATTAACCTTATCTTTTGATTGAGATGTATGTTATTATAAAAGCGTGGTTGATATAGGCTTATGTTTGGAGAAACTAGTTGTAAGCTGTAAGTTGTTAACTGTAAGCTGTTAATTGTAAGTTGTAAGCTGTTTGCTAAAAAGTTGTTAATTTTAATAGAAGTGTTTGATATATTAGCTGTTAACTGTAAAGGTAAGATGTAAAATAACTTAAAATGACATCTTTTAATAAATTATAATATGTTTGGAGGTTATATCAGTAATTTACAACTTTAACAGCTCTTGACAATCTAAAAAGTTGTATGGAACAATTTTTTATTTAAGATCTATTTGGTTAAAATAAAAAGCTAACATCTCTAAAAAAAATTTGTGCCAAACAGAGCTATTAAATTATTTTTTAGCAAAAAAATTAACAACTTTATAAAAGCTTTAGAAAAACTCTTACCAAACGGACCCATAGTATATTATAGTGCTTTCATTTTGTTTCATATATTAGTATTAACGAGGGGTTGTTCATGTTTCGTTGCGGATGTTATCAGATGATGTAATTACGATTAGTTTTTCATTAGATGTGGGCAATAGTGTTGTTTACAATTACGTAGACTACATTACACATTACTGTTAGTTTGTAGGTTGGTTGCTACCAGATTTGTTTAGATTCTCTCAAGTTGGTTGCTGTTTTTTTTTTAAAGTTCGTCCAATAAACATTAAGGTCTCAACATGCAAACCTATAGATTAACTTGGTTTTAAGAAAAATTGCCAAAATTTATACATAGGTGCAACATGTAATGTATAGCATGTAATCAACAAACCAATTATCCTAGGCCTCAAGAATATGTAAAAAAAATAGGAAGTAAAAAGTGATTTTTATAAGAAAAATAGGGATTAAAATTAAGTAAAAAGAATAAGTTTATAAGAAAAGAAAAAATTGGCGTTGGGTGAGTTTGCTTATGTATTTTGGTCATAACAACCAAGTTGTGTGTGAGTGGCTTGTAGAAGAGTGGTAAGTCACCCACGACTTAAAGAAATGGTTCGTGAGTTTCATCCCACTCATTTTAGTCGTAAAATGAAAGCGTTTCTAGAATAGGGAGGAACATACTTTCTATTTGATCCCTTACCTATAAGGCAGTAAACGAATCGAACGCACGCGAACGGATGTATGTTCATGTTCGTTTATTTAATTTTAGTCGAACAAATAAACGAACGCGAACGCTTAATCGGACAAAAAATGTTGTTCATGTTCGTTTATTTAAATTTGAACTTGTTCATGTTCGTTTATGTTCGTTCATATAACTTAAACGAACGTAATCGAACGAACATAAATGAACGTAAACGATGATATATACATGTAAACGGGCTAAACGTCCGTGTAACTAAAGTTGTTACTTTAGACGATCCATATCATCATCTTATATACTTATATAATCATCATATCCCAAAATACTATTGTTTTTTTTTTTTTTTTTATCAAAGTAGCTATGTCTTTTAATTTCTAGCTCTAATGTATAATTTAAGAGAAACTATAAATACTTTGTAACCAAGTACTATATTAGTAATATATTATTGTTAGACATTTAAAAATATTTGTTATATAGTTTTTTTTTAATGTGGGATATTAATTGAACGTAAACGAACGTAACCGTACGGACATAATCAAACGTTCACGAACGTAAATAAACGAACGAAGCCCTTGTTCACGTTCGTTTATTTAACTAAACGGACCAAAAATCTTGTTCGTGTTCGTTTATTTATTAAATAAACGAACATAAACGAATTTTTTAGTGAACGATTGGCGAACGGTTCGCTGAACATTCAGTTCGTTTACAGCCCTACTTACCTATAACTTCAAACAGTTTATTTTTTTTTAATTTAAAACTAGTAAATTACTTGAATATTTTGCACTAGAATCTTAAATTTTATCAAGAATACGAACCATCCTCTCTAACTTATCTATAGAAACAAGTCGTAACACTTTGCTAAACGGATAACACGTAAATGAAAACGACATATGTTTATTTTACTACTAAAAAGTTTTAAGCGTGTATATAAAATACGTCAATGTGTGGTAGTCAACCATATGTGGGGGTGTTTAAGAAGAGAAAGTTCGGATATGATTATGTACTAAAATTGTCATCATGACCTCACCTTTATAAATGCCAAATTATTCTGTTTATTTATTTATTATATATTTTGTTTTTATTCGTCTATTTTATATGCCAAAATTCCTGAAATGAAGCCTAGTAAACTTAAGATTACCAAAATTCAACAAGGATCACAAAATTAGTCAAGAGGATGATACGTTGTTATCTTACAAAAGGTAAGTTGCACTATTTTTTTTTTCTTTTTTCCTATTTGCTTTTGTATGATACATTTTAAAGATAGATTACAACACTACTAACAGCGTATTTGCGTGATTTATCGACAAATATTTTATAATTAATCGGAGAAAGGTAAAAAAATAATTCCGGTCAGGCTTTGTTTGTTTATTTGTATAGATTTCGGCCGGTTTTCTTCAGTTTTAGATTAAACTCGTTGATTTTGTCTGATTTTAAAATCATATATACTATCAACTTGTAAGTTATATAAACTTTTTTTGTGTTCTAATTAATAATTTTAAAAAATTATTAATTAGAGTGTTTAATATATTAATTAATATGTATTTGCAATATATGATTTATAACATGTATTAATTAAAATTAATTTTAAAAATTTGATGTTAATGATTTTTTTTAATTATTGTATGCTAAAATATTTATATATTTTGCTTTTGAAATTGTATTACTTAAATTATATTTAGTTGGTGCATTAAAAAGATGTAAATCATATTATTTTAGTTGTACTACATAAACTTTGTGTTTTTCTTAAGAATAGAGTGTATAAAATAATTTATATATAATATAAATAAAAGAACTTAGAATTAAAAGCTACACTTAGATAATTAATTTAGAATTTTAATTGTCTCGATGGATAACTTTTTTTGCAATGATACCAAACTAACCTCACACGAAAAATGTAGTTGAGATGTTTAAGCCTCTAACTGGATAAGTCGATTATGTTTGGTCTAGATATGAGTACGATATCAGTCTCGTCCTGAACCTGTCTTGAATTAGTGGAACTGATTATTTTATGAATATAATTTTATGGTACATGTATTGTATCGAACAGGATTTGGGTATCGGTACTGGTACCGGGAAATCAAGATTTTCCTATTTTTTTTCGGGAATTTCCCGATTTAGAACCGGTCCCGTCCTGAATTAGTGGTCTCGATTTTTTTTCACTTTATTTCGTAGTCTCAGTATCGTATCGAACGGAATTCGGGTATCGAGAATCAGTACGGTTCCGAAAATGGTTCGTGTTCAATTCGAGATTCGGGTCGAAATATTCATCCCTAGTTTGGTCTATGATCTTGGCGCTAAAAGTGGTAACTCAACTCGTCCATTGTTGAAGAGATTTGTTGATGATTAATCATGAACGTAAACAGTCATCGCAAATTTAGACTTTTAAAGGGTTAGAGCTTGATCGAAACAAGTGGGAATCATGTCACACAAGTTGTGAAAACCTTCGCAGGCCTTTCTTTAACTGGGCCGGACCTTGTGCATAAAATAACGAATTTAGCTTCTACCGGGCTTCGTTTAATCTTTCACAACTCCGTCTTTTGCCTCCTACAACTCATATACCTGCAATATAAACTACACAAAATTTGCAATACTTTATATTTTTCTTATTTATTTAGCCATAAATGAGAAAATTTTAGCCTTAAATATATGAAAAATTAACGAACATCAACGCGAGTGAAGTTTATATAAAATTCAAACTAGCTAAAGTTTTGATCAACATATAGGCTAAAATTTGTTTTTGCATAAAAAAGCCAAAATCCGACTTAAGTCCCGTATGATTGAAATTGATAAACATGTCTATATGTGATCTGATTGTCAAAATATGTGCTAAAAGTTCAATGAAGTCTCATTTTTTTGCAAAGTCTTGATGGACTAATTTACACCATCCAACCCATTTACATCCAAGAGCCCAAATTAAGACATAATAAATTAAACAAACCCCCTCCCCTATATCCCACAACGGTTCTTTTTCTTTCTTATCCACCACCACATATCTCACACACCACTCACCACCAGCCACCACCACCGTATATTTCGATCCGATCAACCACAACACCACCTATTTCCGGCGATATTCACAAAAACCCACCACTTGATTAATCAGTTTAGAAAATCACAAATCAATGCGAAATCAAACTTTCTGTGTTAATAATGAGTTAATAATGATTCGGATAAATCTGATATGCTGAATCGTGTTGTAAGATTGGGTTTATTGAATCACTGTTTGAGAATGGTTTGATGATATTGGATTGCTGTAGGTTCATTTTTTGTTATTGTTGGATATACAGTTTTGTTAGTTACTGATCTTGTTGTTAGACTGCTAATATGATCTCTTCTGTGATCAATAGACTATACTGAGTGTGATATAGTTTTGTCATGGAATGGTTTTTGAGCTTGGTTTTAATTACTGATTTGGTAAACTATGTTGATTTATAGAGATTGGATTTGTGATTCTATTTTGTTTGGTCTGCTGATTCATTTAGGACTGATATACAGAGGGTTCAAGATGAAGAATTTTATAAAACTTGGATTGTCTTGACACTAGTAACTCATGTATGAGTCACCGTGACTCATGTATGAGTCACCGTGACTCATGTATGAGTCAGCGTGACTCATGCATGAGTCACCGTGACTCATGCATGATTCACCGTGACTCATGTATGAGTCACCGTGACTCATGTATGAGTCACCGTGACTCATGCATGAGTCACCGTGACTCATGTGTGACTCATACATGAGTTATCTGTGACTCATACATGAGTCACGGTGACTCATACATGAGTCATATATGAGTCATGGTGACTCATATAAGAGTCAGTGAAGAGGTCGCCGGAAAAACGGGTTTGTTGTGAAAGTCGCCGGAAAATGATGGATTTGCTATGGAACTCGCCGAAAATAGGTGGATTCTTGCGGATCTTGTCGAAAAATGGTGAATTTGTTGTGAAAGTCGTTAGAGAACCGGGTTTGTTGTAGAACTCGCCGGAAAATGGTGGGTTTGTTGTGGTGGTCGCGGGGAGAAGGTGAGGTTGTTGTGGTGGTCGCCGGAAAAGGTTGGAGATGAGGTTTTTGTGGTGGTCGCCGGTGAGAGATTGGTTATCCCGATCTATACTTGTGTGTGTGTGTGTGTGTGTGCGCGCGCGTGTGTGTGCGCGCGTGTGCGCGCGCGCGTGTGTGTGTGTGTGCGCGCGCGTGTGTGTGTATAGTAGCAACGTACGACATTGATAACCAAATGTTAAAGGTGGGACTTGAGGCAGATGTGGGTTACAATTGCAACACAAGTTGTGGTTCCTCCTCAAGAGGATCTTATGAACCATTTGGATTGGTGGTTCTTGTAGGTGAATTGCTTAGACTACCCGTAACAGTGGTACGCCCACTTGGTCGCGATCGACTTTGCAGTAGGTCGTCTCGTTGTGACGACCGATTTATCGTATTCGGTCGTCCCAAATCGACTCCCCACGCGACCTAATATATTACCGTTGGGAATTTTTGTACTCGTTGAAAAACAAAAAAAAAACTTTTTTTTAAATTTAAACTATTATCTATATAAACATAATCATTTCTTTCAATTTTTTCACACATTCACATTCAAGTTTCTACACATACGTATCCAACATGTCTAGCAAGAGAACCTCTAAAACTAAAATCCCAAGACTCCGAGTTTGTCAAGAAATCGTTCCTCATGTGACACCGGATTCGGCTTTTCGATTATTCGGCGTGTCACCAGACTTTTTAGACCCGCCGGGTTTGAATATCGTTCACCACAACCATCTCACCCAAACAATTCAAACCGTCCGTTCTATCCCCCACAACGTGATAACCACCAACAACCTTTCTATGAATCTCCGACCGGTGTGTATCGTCTTACTATGGATTCTTCCACTTCTTCGCATCTTAACCTGTCGTATTCTTCGATTAATCGTTTTTAAGTTGATGTTGATTTTGATGAATTGATGTATAATCAAGACTACTTTGCCATGCAACATGAGGGTGAGGGTCCTAGCCAAGATCAGTCTATTCAGGATACCGGTCATATCTTGGTGCATATAACCTTGAAGAAGACGAGGAAGAGATGTCACCAGTCAAACCTAAGAAGCCCTCTAGACGTCGTTCGAAAGCCATGTAGATTGTGTCGAGTGAGCCACCAAAAGAATGGACAAGTGAGGAAGAGGTTGTGTTGTGCAAAGGTTGGTGTTATGTTTTCGAGAATAGCACGGTTGGAAACAATCAAAAAACAAAGGGCTTCTGTAAAGACGTAGTGAAGCACTTTGAAACCGAGACGGGTTCGGGTAGAGGGTACGACGCGGTTGTGAGAAAATGGAAAAACAGGTTGCGTCCGAGCGTTGGGTGCTTTTTGTGGTATAATGGATAACATTGAGCGTACTCATGATAGTGGTTCCAATGATCTAACTAATTACCAAAAAGCTTATGCTTAGTACAAAGTGACTTACAATAAAACTTTTTGCGTACCAAGAGGCGTGGAAAGTGCTCAAAGATCACCCCAAGTGGCAACAGGTTGAGATGCCAAAGTTTGAAAAGAAAAAAGTAACAACAAATCAAAGACTTCTATAACCACTTCTGGTTCTGGGCACGCTGGTTACGTGAATTTGAACGATGATTCAGAAGCTGAGAAGGAAGAGACTCGAGAATACCGGCCAATGGGTCGTGATCAAGCTAAAAAAAAGTCTTCACAATCGTTGTCAACATGGAAGTATTCATTTGTTGATCTCGTAACCAACAAATGGGAGAAAATGAAAAATATTAGTTGGGGGAAAAGAAGCAGCAACAAGAGGAATACTTTACCATCAAGCAACGGGAGTTGGATTTGCAATAGAGAGCCGCGGACTTGAATAAAGAAAAGCTCGAATTACAACGTCAATCAATTGAACTTGCTGAAAAAAAAGAAACGCGATAAAGACTTATTGTTCTACAACACTGAAATCAATTCCAATCTGTCTCTGAACAAAAAAAAGCCTTGCAACAAATGAAAGACGAAATCAAGGAAACGTACAATTTAAATTACTAGTATTATTGTAATATTTTTTAGTGTAATGTTTTTTATTGTAATATTTTTTTATTTGAATTATTATGTAATGTTTTTTTTAATTAAATGTAATGTTTTTTATGAAATTTAATGTTTTTTTAAAAAAAAATTAATTAGGTCGCAGGAGAGAGAACGTTGACGTGTCAAGGTCGCACTAGGTCGCTGTTGCAGCTAGCCTTACATAGCAAAGGCCTATTTATTTCTACATTGTTAGGGAGACTCATGGAGTTGTTAATGTTGGGAATTATTTGTAAAGTATCAAGTACCGTTAGTATAAGTACAAGTACTGTTAGTGTTGGCAAGTATCGTTAGTGTTAACGCGGTACATAGCAAGTACTGTTAGTTATATTATAAGTACTGCTATATTGATTAGGACGAATATATCTTTAGAAAAGATATGTCATAGTTATATTTAGAGTATATCTTATGTGATATACTTAATAGTTTAGAATATTGATAAAATATCGTGTGTGCTATACTTATCATTATAGAATATTCTAAGGTTTCTAGGGTTCCTTACTCTATAAAAAGAACATAGGTATAATGAGTTTATTGTACCTCATTTAAAGTCGATTAATAGATAATTGAATAGTTAAAAGTAATTATGTTCTTCTTTGCTTTATAAGTTAGATTCCGCATAACTTATTTGGTTGAGTAAGAGTTCTCAAGTGCTCTAGTTTGATTACAAACTATTGCACAAATTCTTAACATAATATAGATCCATTCAAAGGGATCAACAAGTGGTATCAGAGCTTGTTGAGAAACTCTGAATAAGAAGAACACAACCCTAAATCCCCACACACACCAAAATCAATGTCTCAAGCCGGTGATGATCCCCACTTGGAAGAAATTCTAGATCCTGATCCCATACCACAGGGACAACCTCAAGTTGTGCATCCTGCACCTCCACAAGGTGTACAAGCCATAGGTGTTGTAGTTACTAATACAACTACACCTTATTCCCATACTCTCTCTGCTGTTAAACGCCCTATTCTCAAAAGTGATAACTATGAGACATGGGCAATGCAGATGAAACATTACTTGAACCACACAGATCACACTTTGTGGCAGGTTATCAAGAATGGGAATACTCCTAAAAAGTTGCATTGGTTACCTGATGGTACATGTTATGCTTTACCTTACTGCTGAACAGGTACAAGCAGAGATCAAAGAAAGAAACGCCATAATTGCTTTGGCTATGGCACTTTCAGAAGACATTCTACCTAGCTTTCATCACTACAAGGATGCAAAGGCTATGTGGGATGACAAGTCTAAGAAGATGAAGTAGATTGTTTTGAAACAAGAATTTGATAACTTCTCAATTTCCAGTATAGAAGGAATCCATAGTGGTTATGGAAGGTTCAGTAAATTGCTCATTCAATTGGCAGTTTATGGACTAGTAATTCTTAATGAATAAGCAAATCTAAAATTCTTAAGAAGTGTTCCACAATAATGGAAAGCAATGGCTATGCACTTCATCACAAGGGATGATCTGGATACAACTCCTTTTGATCGACTCCATAACAATCTTAGAGTTTATGAGATGGATGTTAAAGGCATTGAAGTAACCAAAGCAGCAACAACAACAAAGTCTAACTTGGCTTTTGTGTCAGAAGGAAACATCGGTCTTTACTCTCAAAATACCGCTGGTGGATCAAGTAGCGATACTTACTTCCAAAATACCGCTAGTAGATCAAGTAGTGGTACTTACTTCCAAAATACCGCTAGATGACTAACAAGCAGTACTTATTCTCATGGTACTGAAGGCAGTCCATTAACATCTCAAAATTCACAAGGAAGATCCTCATCACTGTTTAGTGACAATGATGCCTTCTCGTTCTTTGCTGGACAAGAAAACAGACCAAGGTTAACCCTCAATGACTTATTCCAAATGGACGATGTTGATGTTGAAGAGATGGATCTCAAATGGCAAGCTGCTATGATCTCTGTAAGATCCAATAGGTTCTACAAAAAGACTGGAAGGAAGATGACTGTTGATCCTAATGAACCATTAGGATATGACAAATCCAAAGTTGAATGTTATAACTGTGGAAGGAATGGACACTTTTCAAGGGAATGCAATAGGGATAAGGCTTAAAGTAGTAGTCAGGACTCCAAGAACAGCTATAGAACCAGTCCAAGTGTCTCTGAAAGCTTTTCAAAAGGAGATAGCAGAAGTCCCAAAGGAACTAAAGCATTGCTAACTGTAGATGGAGTGGTTAACTGGGCTGAAGAGGAAGAAGAAGAAGAGCTTAGATTGATAGCTCTCTCTCATGAAGATACTGAGGTACATCCTTGTTCTAAAGATCGTGTTCTTAAATTTAATAGTCTAAAAGTAGAACTTGATGAACAGTATCAAAAAGTAAACACATGTACTGTAGAAGCAAATGCTTTTAAACAAAGTGTTTCTAAGTTAGAGGCAAAAATAGTTTGTATAAAAAGGGTCAACAAAACTATGAAGAGAAATTAGAATTTTAACTCTTCAAATGAGAGAAAAGATGTGACAATTAAAGCTTTTGAAAACAACTTATGAAAATAACA
Organism: Glebionis coronaria; assembly: GCA_025667525.1. NCBI lineage: Eukaryota > Viridiplantae > Streptophyta > Magnoliopsida > Asterales > Asteraceae > Glebionis > Glebionis coronaria. Next base: position 308,667 of record JANFOE010001465.1, on the reverse strand, counting down.
ACAGAAAATGAAGTTTTAAAAGCTAGTCTTTTTAATGAAAGGGATTGATTAATCAATGGTAAAAATCCTCAAAAGGGATGGAAAAGCTGATTAATTCACAAATGGGGTATTATGATAAAACAAGCCTAGGTTATATAGAGGACCAACCTGGGATAACCCTAACTGAAAAGGACTTATCAAAGGGGATTTTTTATATTTCTAATGAGTCAGTTGATACTCCTGAAAATGATAGGTATGCTGAAGGAATAAAGGCAGTTCCTCCACCTTTATCAGGAATTTTCATGCCACCTAATATTGATATAGGTATAGAGTTATATGAGTCAAAAGTTGCTATTGATATTAAGTCAAATGATTCAGAGTCAAACTCTAGTACCTTGACCCAAGATAAATCGGTTGTGACCAAAAACATTATTTATCCACCTTTAATGAGCACCTTTGTACTTGAAGGACATGTGTCTACAACTAGTTCTGCTCCCAAGCAGGTAAAAACTCCTAGTCCAATGGATAATAATGCAAAACATCATAGTAATACCAAGAGGGGTGGGCTAGGTTTTAAGAATACTAAGTCAGAACAACCTTTTGGGTCGTCTTTGAGAAGAAACGGATGTTATGTTTGTGGTAGTATAAATCACTTTATCAAAGATTGCACTTTACATGAAGATAAAATTGCAAAACAGAAGGCTGCACAAAGGGTCACAAAGAAAGGTAATGAGAAAAATGCACAAGTAAAAAGGCAAATGGGACCTAGAGATGACAAACATAAGTTTGATCATACTCAGAGGGTAAATAAGCCTCATATGTTTAATAAGGTCAATCACCCTCTCACTACCAAGGAATTTGTTCCAAGAGCAGTACTTATGAAACAAGGTCTAGTACCTTTGAAATCTAGCAAGCCAAGTACCGGCAAGCCTAGAACTGCAAGTACTGCTAGACCAAAAGCAAGTACCGCTAGTCAAAAGTCTATCAAACCAGTGTCCCACAAATATTCTAGAAGTTTATTTGAGACTGTTAAAACACCTATAAGTAAGTCTCATAACAAACGAGTGCAAGTGTGGAGACCTAAGGGAGAAAAACCATGTGTTCAAGCAAGTACTGCTAAAACAGTACTTAAGTCAAAAGGTCCAAGGACAATAAACCCACTTATGTCTTTGACTATTTAACTGGAACCATGAAATATAAGAGTGTGTGTAGTCTTAATGGAAAAACTACTTATCAAACTCTTAAGTATGTAGGTCCTTCAAGATCCGAGCCAAATGTGGCTTGGGTCCCTTTTAAAAACTAATGAGTTTTGTGTATGTGCAAGGGCATCTAATTGATGAATTAAAAGATAAAGGTATTGTAGATAGTGGATGCTCAAGGCACATGACAGGGAACAGAGATTTCCTTGTCGAATTTAAAGAATTCAGAGGTGGACCAGTAGCCTTTGGTGGTAGTAAAGGCAGGATCACTAGAATAGGAAAAATCAATACAGGAAAGTTGGAATTTGAAGATGTGTTCTTTGTAAAAGAATTGAATGAGTTCAATCTCTTTTCTGCATCACAGATGTGTGATAAAAAGAACAAGGTGCTCTTTACAGATACAAACTGCTTGGTGCTTTCCAAAGACTTTGAGATGCCAAAGGAATCTCAAGTACTGCTTAAGGTACCTAGGCAAGAAAATATGTACACCTTCAATATTCATACTATTACTCCAAGAGGTGGTATTACATGTTTGATGGCTAAAGCTTCTAATGATGAGTCTAATATATGGCATAGGAGGTTAGGTCATGTGAATTTCAAGAACCTTAATAGATTGGTTAATGGAAATTTGGTTAGAGGGTTACCTAACAAATATTTTCAAAATGATTTCACATGTACTACTTGTCAAAAAGGTAAACAACATAGAGCTTCTTGTAAGACCAAGACTGTCAATTCTGTCACTAAGCCTTTGCACCTCTTGCATATGGATTTGTTTGGTCTAGTTTATGTTAGGAGTATTAGCCATAAGACATTTTGCCTAGTTATAACTGATGATTTTAGTAGATTCAGTTAGGTTTTATTTTTAGCACATAAGAATGAAACCAATGAATTACTTAAAGACTTTGTCACTTTTATTGAAAAGCAGTTCACTAAACAAGTCTTGATCATTAGGACAGATAATGGGACATAATTTAAGAATGCCGAATTTGATGAATTCTGTAGGTCTAAAGGAATCAAGAGAAAATTTAGCAATCCTAGGACTCCACAACAAACTGGAGTAGCTGAAAGGAAAAATAGGACACTAATTGAGGCTGCTAGGTGGAAAAATAGGACACTAATGGAGTAGCTGAATGAGAAAATTTGGTGAAATAGACATGTCTGTGAAGATGCGGACTACCTGCACCTGGACAGAAAGACCCAATGAAGCTTCACTGTTCCCTGGGATTGGCTTTGGGATTTTCCTGCGCAGCTTAGGTGGAAGGCGAAGAAGGCCTCCTTCCGGGGGGGGGGGGGGGGTCCGAGCCATCAGTGAGATACCACTCTGGAAGAGCTAGAATTCTAACCTTGTGTCAGGACGTACGGGCCAAGGGATAGTCTCAGGTAGACAGTTTCTATGGGGTGTAGGCCTCCCAAAAGGTAACGGAGGCGTGCAAAGGTTTCCTTGGGCCGGACAGAGATTGGCCCTCGAGTGCAAAGGCAGAAGGGAGCTTGACTGCAAGATCCACCCGTCGAGCAGGGACGAAAGTCAGCCTTAGTGATCCGACGGTGCCGAGTGGAAGGGCCATCGCTCAACGGATAAAAGTAACTCTAGGGATAACAGGCTGATCTTCCCCAAGAGCTCACATCGACGGGAAGGTTTGGCACCTCGATGTCGGCTCTTCGCCACCTGGTGCTGTAGTATGTTCCAAGGGTTGGGTTGTTGATTCTCTTTTGCCAAATACCTTTTGGGCAGAAGCAATCAATACTGCATGTTATGTGTTAAATAGAGTCTTAGTGACCAAGCCTCAAAACAAAACACCTTATGAACTTTTGACTGGTGTTAAGCCAACCATAAGTCATTTGAAACCTTTTGGGTGTCATGCGTCTATTTTGAATACTCTTGATCAATTGGGGAAGTTTGATGGAAAATCTGATTCAGGCTATCTAGTAGGATATTCTTTGCAGAGTAAAGCATATAGGGTTTATAACTTGGCTTCTAGAAAAGTTGAAGAAAATGCCCATGTTAATTTCTTAGAAAATAAGCCCAATGTCCCAGGAATAGGTTATGCTTGGATGTTTGATTTGGATTATCTAACTAACTCCATGGATTACTATTTTGTGCAAAAATATTGTCAAACTAACAATGCAGGTAAAGAAACTGGTACAAAAAAGTTAGGTACTCAAGAAGGACCTTCTTTATCAGATTCTCAAGATGATGATGTTCACATTTATGTACCCAGTATGCCTACTGTTTCTCCTATGGTTGCCAGCCCCCAACAGAAGCAACCAATGCCATCCAATGGCCTCACAAGAGCTTCAAAGGCTTCAAGATCAAGAGAAGAATGCTACAACTGCTAATAAGCATTCAGGAGAAGAATCTTTAGAATTACAACACTCAACAGTACATATTCAACCTAGCGGTACTTCATCTACAAGTACTGCTAAGCCAAATTCTACAAAGTCTGTTGATTCATTAGAATATGTTTTACAAGCAATGGACAGTGAAGATTCTTATACTAGTCCAAATGAAGGAATCTTCTCCAAAGCTTCCTATGATGAGCAGGGTGCAATAACTGATTTCAATAATTTGGAAACTGAAATACAAGTCAGTTCTATTCCCACTCATAAAGTCAACAACAATCATCCTACAACTCAAATTATTAGAGACCCAAAGTCTGTTGTACAAACCAGAAGACAACTTCAAGCTAATACTGAAACTCATGCACTTGTGAGCTATGTCAAACAAGAGCAGAGAACTAATCATAAGGATACTCAGTATTGTTTGTTTGCTTGTATCTTATCACAAGTAGAGCCTAAGAACATTTCTCAAGCTCTCGATGAAGAAAGTTGTGTAGATGTCATGCAAGAAGAATTAATGCAATTTGAACTACAAAAGGTTTGGATTCTTGTGGATCTTCCCTCTGGAAAAAGAGTTATTGGTACTAGGTGGGTCTTCAGAAATATAAAGGATGAAAGAGGTGTTGTTGTGAGGAACAAGGCAATGCTTGTTGCTCAAGGCTATAGACAGGAAGAAGGGATAGATTATGATGAGGTTTTTGCACCAGTGGCAAGAATAGAAGCCATTATGTTATTTTTGGCCTTGCATCATATATGGGTTTTATAGTCTATCAAATGGATGTGAAAAGTGCCTTTCTTTATGGTACTATTTCTGAGAAGGTATATGTTTCACAACCTCTAGGTTTTGTAGATCCTAAATTCCCCAACAGAGTCTACAAAGTCATCAAAGCTCATTATGGTCTACATCAAGCTCCAAGGGCTTGATATGCAACTTTATCCAATTTTCTTTTGGAACATGGATATAGGAGAGGGGCCATTGACAAAACTCTCTTCATCAAAAAGAATGCTAAGTATATCATCCTAGTTCAAGTTTATGTTGATGAAATTATTTTTGGTTCAACCAAGAAATCATGGTGTGAAGAGTTTAAAGCTTTAATGAAAGGAAGAATTCAGATGAGTTCTATGGGAGAACTTACCTTCTTTTTGGGACTACAAGTCAAACAGAGGAAGGATGGAATATTTATCAGCCAAGATAAGTATGTTGCTGAAGTCTTAAAGAAATTTTCAAGTATGGATACTAGGAGTACAAGCACACCTTTTGAAGCTAAGAAATCTTTGTCGAAAGATGAACGTGGTGAAAATGTTGATTCACCTATATAGATCAATGATTGATTCATTGATGTATCTAACTGCTTCAAGACCAGATATTATGTTTGCTGTGTGTGCCAGTTCAAGGTTTCAAGTTAATCCAAAGGTGTCACATCTACATGATATGAAAAGGATTTTTAAGTATCTTAAAAGTCAACCTAATTTAGGATTATGGTATCCTAGAGATTCAACATTTTATTTGGAAGCTTACTCAGATAGTGATTATGCTGGAGCTAATCATGATAGGAAATCCACAACAGGAGGTTGTCAATTCCTTGGTAGTGTAAGAAGCAAACCATTGTTGCTACTTCTACAACTGCAGCTGAATATATAGATGCTGCTCATTGATGTGGACAAGTACTTTGGATTCAAAATTAGTTGTTATACTATGGTTTCAACTTCATGAACACCAAGATCTACATTGATAATGAAAGTACTATTTGCATTGTCAAGAATCCAGTCTTTCACTCAAAGACCAAGCACATTGAGATAAGACATCACTTTATAAGAGATGCTTATGACAAAAAGCTTATTCATGTTTTAAATATTCATACAGATAACAATGTAGCTGATTTAAAAACCAAGGCATTTGATGCAAAGAGATTTGAGTTCTTGGTAACACATATTGGTATGCTCAACCAATAACTGATGCATATGTTAAGGGGAGTTAACAGATGTACAATTTTATGCTAATTATTATTGTATAGTGTTCGTTTGTTTTTGTGTTTTTGATGTGATTGCAGATTAGTAGATTAAGATAAAAGAGGTTACAATGATAGTGGAATGCATGAACCGGTGAAACTTTTGAGGTACCGTTTTAGAACCAAGTACCGCTAAGCAAATTTGAAGTACCGTGTATGTTCCATGTACCGCTACATAACCGTTGTACCGTTGAGGGTCTCTTTTGTAAGTTTGGTTGTTTATTCGCGCTTGGGTTTGTTATTTACATAAATACTAACTCCAATTATACAATTGATTCACCTAATCTTTTATTCTTATACCTTGATTCTACAACCTTCTTTCTAATCTTCGATCATAAAAAATACTAATGGCTGCTCTACAAGTGATCTCTAAGCACAACCAGGTTGCTAATCTTACACAATTTTGGAATACTGCTATTTTAGGTACTCGTCATGATCAACCTTACATAACGGATAGGGTTAATAATATAAATATTTATGTGACTGGGGTACTGTTAAGGGCTAGTTTAAGACTTGATGATGCTAACGAAATTAGTATGTTGACTAACACAGAGATACATGATGGCCTTGCAGCCATGGGTTATCAGGGTGGTAGGAAAAGCCTCACTTTCTTTAAAGGTTTATTTTCACCACAATGGAATTTACTTTTTCATGCCATTATTCACTGTTTAAGCTCAAAGAGTACATCTTTTGATCAAATCCCTACTGCTTTGGCATCAACTTGTATTTGTTTAGCAAATAATAGAGTTTTTAATTTATCAAGGTTAATCTTTGAAGGCATGAGTAGGAATTTGGAAGGGTTTAAAAAGTTTTTAATATATCCAAGATTCATTCAAACTTTAGTTAATGACCAAATCCCTAACCTACCATAATTGACAAATACATAGGATGTTCCTACTTTTACAAAGAGAACTTTCTCTTTCTTGACCAAACTAGGAAGAGCTTTTACAGGGACTGTTACACCATCATTTTCAAATATGTTAGCCCAACCAGCCAATCAAGAAGGTGAAGAACCTAGCTCAGCTAGTGCTTCTTAGCAAACTCTGTTGATCCCTTTGGTTGGATCTATATTCTGTTAAGAATTAGTATAGTAGTTTGTAATCAAACTAAAACACTTTAAGCACTCTTACTAACACTAAATAAGTTATGCGGAATCTAACTTATAAAGCACAGAAGAACAAAATTACTTTTAACTATTCGATTCTCTTATTAATCGACTTGAATGAGGTACATGAAAGACATTGTACCTATGTTCCTTTTATAGAGTAAGGAACCCTAGAAACCTTAGAATATTCTATAAAGATAACTATATCACATACGATATATTATTAATATTCTAACTATTAAAGTATATCACATAAGATATACTCTAACTATAATTATGACATATCTTATACAAAGATATATTCGTCTTAATCATCATAGCAGTACTTAGTTTATAAGTAGTAGTACTTACTATGTACCGCGTTAATACTAACGGTACTTACATAACACTGACAGTACATAAAATACACTAACGGTACTTGACATAACAAATAATTCCCAACAATCCTCCCCTAAACAAGAAATGATAACTTGTTGTCTTCTTGTTTCTCTTGTACTGGATGTATTAAAATACATGTCTTCAGTCTTTCCTTCATCCTTGGATTAAACTTGGTAATTTGTATTTGTATCCAACTGAATGTAGCCAAACACTTCAAATGTAGATCTTCTTCTGATAAGATAATCTTCAAACATCATGAGTATCATCTTTGTCTTCAAACTATGATCTTCTTGTGTCTTCTAAACATTCACTTATCTTTGCAGCATCAGTTATTGTCTTCTTGAGTTTAGTCTTTGAACTCTTAATCATGAACCTTTGTCTTGATTTGATGAGACAAAACCTTCTAAGTATTTTTTTAAATACTTCTTTGCTTGCAATCTTCATACCTGAAATAAAATAGTTAACAACAAAAACGAATCTGTATTGGCTTCATGATTTTTAGCAAATCACCAGCTATCAACGGATTTGATAAATTCTTTACCAGTTAGCCGTACACTCTAGAATAGCCAATACTTTATTCTTAAAGAATAAGGTGTAATGAAAACCTTACAATTTTTGGTAAATTGTCAACCATCAACGGATTTGATGAAGTCTTTACCTAGTACAGTTTGTCTAGGACTAGCCAACTCTTTGTCTCGAAACAAGGTGAGTTAGAACCATATAGTTTTTAGCAAACTATCAGCTTTCAACGAATTTGATAAGTCTTTACCACAAACCGTTTGCTTATGGACTAGCCAGTTCTTATGTGTGTTAGACATGGTGAACTGAGAACCATTTGTGAAGTGTGACTGAAAGTCAAACACTTAAGGCTCTTTCTCAACTTCTTCCTCATCTTTCAAATCCTTGATTTTTTGTTTAACCATTCTGATCAACTCCAAAGCATCAACAGATTCTTCTGTAACTTCCAATTGTTGTTCTAACATCCTTTCCAACAATTTTCTTTTGAAAGGGTAAGTTTTATCTTGCAGCATATAGTATGTAACATCATCTACATCTAAAATATGCAATCCACATGACCTATAATATCTCCAGTAACTAGGAACCTGATTCTCTAATTCTTTCAACATTTCTTGATCACAATTATATGGCTCATACATAAAGAGAAATTCCCAGTATAATAGTGATACTTCAGTTTTACCTGCACTGGCTTCTTGAACTAACCTGGAAAGATCTTGAATATCTTGTCTGTCAAGAATGTGAAGAATATCCTCCAAAAGTCTGAATATCCTTGTTATGCCATCAGTTCTCTGAATTCCATGAGCTTCAAGTCCTTCAGACATAGAGTAAATCCATTTAGCAATGGATGCTCTCTTTCCAAAAATCTTTGTATCAATACATTGATCTTCAAATTTTACAATCTTCAAGTACTTCTTCAAGCTCTCGTCATCATCACTATCCTCTGTTGTTGATTTATCCCTCTTGGCTTTCTTCTTTGTCTTTGTTGACCTTTTTTTAACACCCTTGGAAATTCCCTCAAGTTCTGTTGAACCCTCTTCCAAGTTTGTATGTACCGTCTCCTCAGTATGTACTGTTGTATGTACTGTTGGTTGTGTATGTACTGCTTGTACATTTTCAGTCTGAGCAATATCTTGAGTTTCAACTCCTGTATTCATTCTTTGAGCAGTCTCTTCCTCCCTTGAACTTACCTTCTCCTTTCTATTCTTCCTTACATAAGTGGTCTTGATAGGTGGAGATGTGTTTGTAGGTTCAGCAGTACTTGGCTCAATCCTAGGAGTACTACCAAATTGCCTTTGTTGTTGGAGATGTCTCTTAAACTCTTCAATAGCTTTTCTATCTGCTTCAGATCCAATCTCAACAAAATTCAATTCAGTTCTCTTATTTTGCTCATACAAAGTCTTGATTTCTTCAAAATTCTTCTTGACCAGCTGAATATGAGTAAAACCCTTAACTTTCTTAAGAAAATTCATCATCTGATTTCTAATCTGCATAGTAGTTGGAGGCTTAATCTTTTCTTTTCTTCTCTTTTCAGCAAAGAATCTTTGTTGCTCCCTTACCAGATCATCAATCATTTTGATTTCTCTTCTTCATCATATGCATCTCTCTCTTCAGCTATCAATGAGTCTGCAAGAAGCTCACTTGCATGTAATTCATCTTGAATCCTGTCATACTCTTGTATGTTCCATTCTTGCTGTATTCTTTTAGCTTCTAGAAAATTCTGCTTTGCTGCAAGTTCTTCCTGTAATTCATTTTCACGAATTTGTGCTTGCATTCTGTAAGCAAATTCCTCATCATGGTCTATTTGAATAATCTATACATGACTTTTGTTGTCCCATATATTTGTGATGATTAAGCAATGAAGAAAGAAAGAAAATAGATGAAGAAGAGATGAATTCCTAGAGAGAGAAAGTAGTGAGAGAAAGTAGAGAGGAGGAGAGGATTAACTTTTGGAATATTAGATTAAAAGTGAGAAAAATGAACAACCAACCCTCCTAACATGCTAGGAGGGTAGTATATATAGTCCACCCACATGCGGGCTTTAATGGGCTATATATTGGGCCGGGCTTGTCTTTTGGACTTTAATTAGTTTAAATCTAAGCCCGTAAACCACGACTAATTAACTACCTATTACAACATTCTAACTAATGTTACAATAATAACCTATGACCGAGCATTCTTGTTTGACTCTATATTTTGAGGCTAACAATCACCCCCAATGTAAGGTCATACCCTTTTGATGTTTGGAGATCAATGGAGATTACGAATCTCGTCATAAATGAGTCTTGAACGTGTAACAGTAGTTTTTTTCCTTCATGCTGTGATCTTTGAGCCTTTGTTGTTGTCTTTCGACTTTGTCTTTTAGTCTTGAGATCTTCAAATCATCCTTGACTTGTCTTTGCCATCTTACGATCTTGTTCCTTTATCCACATGCTCACACTATTAATTGTTGAATAAGTCATTGGGCATGAACATGTGTTTTTGAATCTTTGACTATGCTAAGTACACCGTGACGCCACCTTCCCGAGACAAAACATGGACACGGACTGAATGGCTTTGACATTCATCCTAAAGCGGTAGCGTTTTACCTCCGGTCGGTGAAGACCGTTATACGATATTAAATACCGTACTTGTGATTAGGTAGATTCAATTAAGAATCTCCTTGACAGGGTTTCGCGGCTGTACTAGTCGTTCTCTTTACTCGACCGTCTCAAAGCAAGACTGCGAACATAAAGAGTGAATCAATTGGATAAGTATCCGCTTGATTAAAGTCGTCAATTCAAAATTCCTGGAACAAGTTTGATTTATTAAGAATCTTACCATTGTTGCTTTCCAGTTGACACAAGTTTGATTCATAAGAATCTCACAAGTCACCTACCGTAGCGCTGTTTGATGTTGACGCTAGAAGGATTTCCATTCGTCACTGTGAATATTAATGAATATCACTCTGAATGTTCTGGCAAGACCATAAAGATATTGCGTAGAAACCTGAAACGAGTTTGAATCAATTCAGAATCAAACCACTGTTGCTTTTCAGTTTTACATATGTTTAATTCATAAAGAATCTTGCATATGACCTACCGCAGTGCTGTTTGATGTTAACACTAGAAGGATTTCCACTCATCATTGTGAATACTAAGTAGTATCACTCTGATTGTTCTAGCAATATCGCAAGGATATAGCGTAGGACTCTCTTTATCTTCATCCGTGTGTCCTAACGAGATTTGATTGATCTCTTGGCTCTAGACTCGATTTGAGCACTTTTAGTGATCGGAGGCTGGAGCAGATGCCACTTATTCAATATCAACTATCTCGGAGTGAGAAAGTCAATAGAAGTCGTGTTGATCTCCGTGACAATAAAACAAACTTCTTTTGAGAAAAGCCTGAGTAGCTAGGAAAGGGTTGTGCTTCACATCACTGGGTCCATGATGAGTTGTCTTCATGATGTGTTGACCCGGTTTCTGCCTAAGTTGTATGGAGGGCTTCTTTCTTTACACCCTTTATCCTTACATATCTTTTTCATTCTTCAACCCCTTCAATGCTTACCAAGACATCATTAATAGCACCTTGTTGTGATTGTTACAGTGCTATCATCAGTACTTAGCCGACATTCAGCTACGTTCACATTCTACTCCATCTTTCCAAGGACTTCTAATAATCTATTGGATTGTCCCTGGGAAGATCCCTCCGGTTCTGGTTGGATCATAGGACTTAAGCCTAACCACCCTTTTGACACCAATAACATCGTGAATTAAAGATGTTGTGGGTATTTGATCGTAACCATGAAAACCACTTTAAATTCTAACAAAGTGTTTGAAAAACATTTAACACCTTGCTAGTTTTGTCGTTTCAGAAAAGCTCCCCCTTCACATGTGCATCGATAATCGAAAGTGTTTCGCACATGTGGGTAAGAGTTAAAGTGCTTGAGTCTTATAGATCACATTTTAATCACATTTTCTCCCCTATCTCTAATATATAAAATCTTTTGATATTAGAGATACCAAATTTGATTAAAATATTTTGAAAAATAGTCTTGAAAATCTTCGGGAGAAAAATGTGTCAAACTTAGCATGAATTTTGGAACGCTCCCCCTCAAAAATTGATCCAATGGAATTGTCATTTCGAGGATTTGATCCACATTAAACTTTTGAGGATAGTAGTTGTTGAACACACAATTTTTGAAAGATTTTGAATATCATTGAGAAATTCTTGAAAAAATTGTGTTCAACGCTTTTTGAAAAATCAATTCTTTTTGTCGAAAAGGTTTTTCTTAAGCATAAACTTGAGTTCATAGACTTTGAATATCTTGACGAATCCACTCAAGTGTAAGAAGATTTAACTTCTTTTGCTAAGGGTAAGAGTACAAAAGCGTACACTCCCCCGTGAATTTAGATCCGGGTTGCAATCTGAAAGTGATTACAAGCCATTGTGTTGAGCTCAAAACGTGGAATGTTTTGTGACAAGCTCAACCCCAGATAAATTGATCTACCCGTTTTTGGAAATATTGTCCAAAATAGACAATTTCCTTTAAAAAAGATAGAAATGACATGTTTTGAAAAATATTTACAACTTTCATTCGAGCTTTATGTACATACCCGTGTCGTTATTGAGCGACATTTCTAGGTGCGTCCATATTATCGATACTGAAAGACATGTCGAGAAGAATATTTTTGGATTTTGAAAGATTTTTTAATTTTGTGTTTTGTTTTTATATGTTTTATAGTTTTGTATTTTTCTTTTTCATTAATATTTACAGGTAGATGTGTGATAGATGAATCAAGCAGGCTTCTTTGCCAGAACCTCCAGTTCTGCTGGAGTCAAACATCTCATACCAATTTGCCTAACTAGATACGAAAACCTCTCTTTCGAAAGAGCTTTTGTAAACAAGTCAGCTAATTGGTAATCAGTTCCAACAAAGTATAATTCAACAATACCTCTTTCAACTTGTTCCTTAATGAAGTGATATCGGACATCAATGTGCTTCGTGCGGGAATGCTGAACCGGATTGCAGGAGATGGCTATGGCAGACTTTGAGTCACAGTACATAGGTACTTTATCAAAGTGGAAGCCATAGTCCGTGAGTTGTGTTCGTATCCAAAGAACTTGAGCACAACACGCAGATAAAGACACATACTCCGCTTCGGCTGATGAAAGTGACGTGCAATCCTGCTTCTTGGAAGACCATCCCACAAGCTTATCTTGTCCTAGAAATTGTGCACCACCAGAAGTACTTTTACGTGTATCAAGACACCCTGCATGATCAGAATCTAAATAGGCCGTTATAAAGAAACCGGTTTCCCTCGGATACCAGAGTCCCATGTGAATGGTATTCTTAAGATACCGAAAGATCCGTTTAACCTCCTTGAGGTGCTTTTCAGTGGGTCGTGCTTGATATCGTGCACAATAGCATGTAGCATGATGTATATCAGGTCTGCTTGCTGTCAAGTACATGAGGGACCCGATCATGGAACGATATCTCGTTTGATCTATGGGTAATACCTCCAAATCAGCATCTAGGGATGTGGTTGATAATGGTGTCCCAACGGGGTCACATGATGTCATACCATGCTTTGTGATTATCTCTTGACAATACTTAGCTTTGTTAATAAAGATACCACTTGGGGATTGGTGAACTTGAATTCCTAGAAAGAATTTTAGTTCGCCCATCATAGACATTTCAAATCTGCTGTGCATTACTTTTTCAAACCATTTTGAAAGTTTTGGGTTTGTAGACCCGAAAATAATGTCATCAACATAAATTTGCACAAGCAAAATGTCATCCCCATATTTATAAGTGAACAAAGTTAAATCAATGGAACCTTTTGAGAAACCTTTGGAGACCAGAAATTTCGAGAGCTCGTCGTACCACGCCCTTGGAGCTTGCTTGAGTCCATATAGTGCTTTGTGGAGACGATACACCTTGTCAGGATAATGAGGATTGCCGAATCCTTCCGGCTGCGTGACATAAACTTCTTCCTTCAAAGGACCATTAAGAAACGCCGTCTTTACGTCCATTTGATAAACGATGAATCCCTTATGTGCAGCATAAGCAAGGAAAATCCTGACCGCTTCCATTCGAGCTACTGGTACAAATGATTCTTCAAAATCAATACCCTCTTTCTGTCCATACTCTTTAGCCTCTAGCCTAGATTTATTCTTGATGATCGTGTTTTCTTCATCCATCTTGTTTTTCCAGATCCATCGAAGATTTAATGGTGTTACATCGTATGGTCTGTCAACAAGTTCCCAGACTTTAAGTCTTTCAAATTGTTGAAGTTCATCCGTCATCGATTCAATCCAAGCATGACCAGCCAAGGCTTCTTTGATGTTTTTCGGTTCAGCTGAACTCACGGCGAGTGCGAACATACAAACATCGCCATCAGTGTGAAGCTGTCGTCTTGTACGAACAGGCTGTGAAGGGTTTCCAATTACATGAACCAAAGGATGATCTCGGGTCCAATGATGTGTTGAAGGATGTCGTTGGTAGAACGTATGCATATTTGACGGATCAACATGGCGAGTAGAAGACTCTCCAGTTTCGTGTACCGGTGTACCGAATTGGTTGATAAATTTGTCTTCGTCAGATAATGCATTGTCTGGTTGATTTGTGTTCTCTGGAGCAATGACAGTAGCTGTGGATGTTGTAGGATCGATTGTTGAAGTGATATTCTGAGGAGGTAAATCTGCAGCAACCCGTGTTGAAGTAGATGAAGTTGTATCCGGTTGTTGACGATGATCGGTATCATCAGTCTTATCATGAGTGTCAGCGGAAGACTTCGATACAACTTGTTTCTCCCCCGTGAAATATTCATCATACATTGGTCCATATAACATTTCCAACTCTTCAATTGTCGTGTCGACTGTCATATCAGCTCTAGGAACATTTTCTGGAACCAACGTTGAACTTAACGGTTCATTGCTGTGGTCTTGAGCGTCGAGTTCCGTGCGGTTGTGAACGAAAGTCGTTTGTCGTTATGGATCGGGACTTAAACTGTTTTGTTCAAGTGCCATTTCTTGCAATTCATCAAATCGGATGTGAATTGTCTCGACAATCAATTTTGTTCTCTTGTTGTATACTCTATATCCCTTTCACTGAGTTGCATATCCCACAAGAATACATGCATCACCTTTCTCTTTCATCTTATCCAAATTTTCACCATCTCGAATAATGTAGCAAGTACATCAAAAAACATGAAGGTGTTTGAGTGAAGGTTTTCGATCATGAATTCTGTGATATGGTGTCTTTTCATGTCTTGGGATAATTAAGGAACGGTTTTGTGTGTAGCATGCGGTTGACACGACTTCGGCCCAAAAGTATAGTTGAAGTTTTGAAGCAGATAATAATGTTTGAGCAGCTACAACCAAAGTGCGGTTTCGTCGTTCAACAACGCTGTTTTGTTCGGGTGTTCGAGCAATAGATGTTTCATGTTCAATTCCTTCAGCTTCAAAATACTTTCTCAGATTTGAATTTAAAAATTCTGTACCTCTATCAGTACGAACCACTTTAACTTGAGCTTGAAGACCACGTTGTATCAGTTTAAGAAAGCTGATAAGAAATTCGGGTGTTTCATCCTTGGACCTCAAGAAGTGAGTCCATGTGTACCTTGAGTAATCATCGACAATTACCAGAATATATTTCTTTCTATTGATACTCTGAACACGCATTGGACCACACAGATCCATGTGAAGAAGATCTAACCGTCCTTTAGAGCTTGGTGTGGTCTTTGTTTTGAAGCTGCTTCGTTTGGCTTTACAAAGTTCACAAGAAGAAAAAAGATGACCTTTGATGAATTTCCAACTTGGAAGGCCTCTCACAATATCTTTCTTGGAAAGCAAGTTGATGGTATCAAAGTTGAGATGAGAAAGACATTGATGCCATAACAATGCCTGAGTCGTTGAAGCTTTAGCCATGAAGCAAATTAGAGTAGATGAAGTTGTGTCTTGAAGTGAAATTGTGTAAAGATCAGTACCCCGTGTACCGGTAAGTAAGTCATTCCCATCATAATCACGAACAAAACATGTCTTCTTTCTGAAAGCAACCTCCAAATCCGCATCACAGAATTGACCAACCGAGAAAAGATTGTGATTGAGCCCTTCGACGTAGTATACCCTATTAATCGTGATATTCCCCTGAACCAAATCTCCATATCCTAGGATCGGTGCAAATTGATCATTTCCGAATCGGACCGTACCCAGGAACTTCTCCACGAAGTTAATTAGAAGCTTGAGATTCCCCGTCATGTGCTTCGTGCATCCGGAGTCCAGTATGAAGAGAATTATTTGTATCACCAGAAGAAGAGTTAGAACACGATGGAGCATTTGCTAAATTGGATACCACAGTAGTTGCGATAGTAGAATAATTAGTGTCCTTATCAACATTTAAAGGCAAACTAACACTCGTTTTCACATTTTCTGTCCTAACTTTAGGCATCCATTTATATCCGGGAGGACATTGATTATCAAACCACCATTTCCAAGACTTACTGGCAAACTCATATAATTCCTTAATTTTGCTTCTAGGATTCTTAGTGGTGGAGTCAGATGCATTACTTTTCTCAGTGGGGGTTGCACCAGAATGGTTCACTTTGCGTGTGGGTTTACTAGCTCTAATAGGCATTGCAACTTGCTTCTTAGTTCTAGTATCTACGCCTTTGACTTTATTTATAGCACACATAGAATGATTAGCATTAGCACACTTTCCACATTTGACACAAACAAATTTCACATTCATAGCATTCAAATCATTCACAACATTCAAATTGTCATTACATGCGATAACAGATTTTTTATTCTTAAAAACGTTCAAATTCCTAGGGTCTTCTTCTACTTCCTGCATCTCCCCTTTATTCTTGTGTTTCCAGACCTTATCACTCACTTGAGTGCGCTTAAGCTGAGGCCGGCTAACACTAGTAGTGGAAACTATTCCTGTAGTAGAAGACACACGAATATTAGTGTTTCTAGAAGTCTGAGGCGATTGAGTAACTTCGTTTGTGGGCTTAGTGGGCATTCTATACATCCCTGGTTTAATCACATTATTGTGCTTAACGCTTGGTGCTATAGGATTCCGTATGGGTTGAGCTTGTGGTAACCTTTCCTTTCCATCCATCTTGGGGGCAAACACAGGTTTTGCAAACGAGGAATTAGATAAAGCAGATGGTTTTCCCAAGATAGAGGATCTATTCTCTTTAGAGGCATTGGGTTGTCTAACAACATTTTTCTTAATGCTAGGTTCCACAATTTTCCCACCCATTTTAGCAAAGAGTTTCTGCAACTCTGCTATCGCTCTGTCCCTGTCTTGTAACTGAGCTTTCAACCCTTTAATTTCCAAATTCTGTTCATTCATTTCTCGAAATGTTTGGGAAAGTTTTTCTTGCAATTTATTATCGTGTGGAAAACTACCAACGTCCTTTTGCAAAGCAAGTTCAAGTGAATGAAAATGTTTTTGAAGGAAATTATTTTTGTGTTGAAGTAACTCAAAAGCCTTTTTGTCAATATTTTCTTTACGTTTCGAAAGCTCAATTTCAAGACGTTCACATTCTTTGATCTTATCAAGATATTGGCATGCAACTTCAGAATATTCATCAATATCAGCACAAGATGTAAAATAAGCACATATAACATCTTTAGAAACGCATTCTTGCAAGAGTAAATCATATTCATCTGAGAAATCAGACTTCTCCATTTGAAGATCATCAATGTGTTTCTCAAGAGATTCAACATATTTTAAATCATCATACATTTCAGTCCGAATGAACTCCTCAAGTTGAAGAACAGTTTCTTTAATCAACGCCGTGTTTGGAATTAAGAGTTCTTTAACAAGCAAGGTAATATCTTGAGGAATCGGACGTGTCCACTCAGCATATTTCAACAATAGATTTAACATTATCTATGTGATGTTTAAGAATACCTAATGTTTTCCTACTCTTGCTTTTAGATTCATCTAGAGGGAGGTAGTTTATGTATTTGTAAACATTAGATTTCTTAGGGGCAAATGCTTTCTTCCATTGAATTCTCTTTTGTTTGCATTCTAGAAACACTTACTCACGAGTTTTCTGAGTTTGTTTGTTGAAAAGACCATAAAGACTATTCTCATAAGCATAATTATATGGTTTCACAAACTCCTTATTGACAAGTGGTTGACTATCATCATCCCAAAGGGCAGTCTCTTCACTATCAGCACTAATAGGCATGCTATCAAGATCAGTCCTTTCAGTCTCATCAAGATAAAGATGCGGGTTCGCAGCTTGAGCTTTGGCAAGGTACTCAGGACTTGCAAAGCTAGCTTGACCCTTAAACATCGAAGGAGGTGCCATCATTCTCACAGATTGAATAGAATCATGCGTTTTATAAACAACGTTCTTCAAAAATTTGACTTGTGCTTCTAATTTCGTTACCTTTTCAGTTTCTTTATCATATCTACTTTTGAAGTCTTGTTTTAACGCATCTACCTCTTGTTTCTTATCCTCAAGAATTTTAGCAGAATCAGTAGTGGTCATAGAGATCTTTTGTTCAAGTTCATTAACTTCGGTGTTGGCAAGGTACGTTTTTTGGCGTTCATCCATTAAGAAAATATTATATTGACGCTTCTCTTTTGCTAATAACTCAAGAGTTGTATTATATTTGTTTTCAAAATCGTCCTTTTGACTTTTTAACGCACTTCCCTTGTACCCCTCAAGCTCTTTGGTTTTCTGAAGGAGCTCATCTCTATAGGTTTCAGTCATCTCAGTAGATTTGATAAGAGCAGCTTTGCATTCTTCAAAGCTTTGAGTGAGCGTAGCGTTTGCCTTCTTTAATTGCTTTTGACTCTTTTTATTTTCAGTGACATCTTTTTGTAAAGTAGCAATTAAATTAGCAAGCTCAATACGTTCCTCTTCATCATATTCATTTGCATGTTGATCATCCTCAAACTCATTATTGCACATGTCGGATGAATCGGGTGTGGTATTGCTATAAACCGTTTCCATCATACACGTGTCATTAATGGCATTGGGTAGATCACTATGCTCAGGAATATCACCAAACACATTATATTCATCAGTAGTGTGTACCTTATCGATTGGCTCAGTGTCAAAGATATGGCCATTGTCATCTTCAGTGACTTTGAGAACTTCTTCAACCTTTGCCATGTACGAGTAATGTGCATCGAGCTCTTGATCAGAATCTTCATCATCAGTATCATCAAGCATTGCTCCTTCCTCAGCTGACAATTTAACCCCTGCTTCCATCTTCTTGCATAGCAACATCTTTTCCTTGTGATAGCTGGAGTCTCTAACCCTTTTCGGCTTCCTGCATTCCTTTGCCATATGCCCATAACCTTGGCAATTAAAACATTGAATCCCGCTCTGCTGAACCACTTGACTTCCAACCGTTTCCCTATTCCCAGTAGCAGCAGCAATCCTCTGAGTATCATACTTTGCAGTTTGTCGATCATATCTTGCAGAACCCTCAACATGCGTTGGATTATGTCGATCATACCTAGAAGGACTTTCACCACATCGACGTGTGTCATACCTTGGAGGACTCTCAACATATCGATTCTTGGTGTTAGATGATATGCGAAGATTGTTGTTGGTGGGTTTGTAGATTTTCTTGTAAGTCTTCATTATGAAAGCAATTTGTTGTTTCATCTCTCGATTCTTTTGAGCTTAGTCTTCATCACTATCTTCTTCAGATGATGACTCAGATGATGGTGATGGTGCTCTTGGCACTTTACCTCGAGATCTTGTGGATGATGAAGACTTAGATGATGTGAAAGATCGTGGGGAAGATGATGTAGTGGAATATGACTTAGGAGCACGAGAGTTATGACCTTGAACATGTTGAGTTGTAGTCACTAAAGCAAGTGGATTAGCCGTCTTGGCAATACGTTCAGCTCGAATCTCATTTGCTTCATTCTGAAATTGCTTCAAGATATCAAAGAGTCTATGATATGAGACCTCGTCAAGCTTTTCTTGTTGTTTCACCAAAGTGACGAACCGTGTCCACTCGGGTTGAAGTTGTTGAAGAAATTGAACATTGACTTGCATGGTGGAGACTTGCAGATTATTTCTTGTGATGTCATTCATCATCTTATAAAACCTGGAGTAGTAAGAGTCAATTGATTCTCCGTCCCTTGAAGTAACTTGCCAAAATTCCAAAACAAGTTTGTTTGACATCTTGTTTGTTGAGTGGTTCTCCTTGTTGCAAGCGTTCAATAGCAGTCCACATTTCATGTGCTGTCGGGCATGCATCAACCGTGGAGTAAATATCCTCTCCAATCCCACTTAAAACTATATAGATGGCTTCCTTCTCCGCATCATGCCAAGCACAATTTTCAGGTGTGAGATCAACTCTTGTTTCATCACGTTCACTTGCAGGTATTGGATCAGTAGTATCTGTGGCTGCTCTTGGAGGAATTGAGATCTTCTTGAATATATATGGTCCATGAGTAATACATTTCCTCAAGGCATCACCATTAGGTCTTGTGTCAAGGTATCGTATGAAACGTGATTGCCATTGAGCATACCGACCAGATACAATCATTGGAGGTCTCTCTTTGTTACCCGCCACCATTATGTTGTTGTTCGTCACACGATATTCGGCAATAGAATCCATCTCAATATTCTCTGAAATGATGAAGTGAATATGGATCTTAAGTAGATTTGTTGTGATTGTTGTTGTGGTTTAAATTCCGAAAATTGCAATTTTTCTCCAGTCCGACAATAAATTCTCCAGTCCGACAAAAACGGTAGACCAAAAAGTTTTGTATCGCCAAATTTTGAAATTGAGCTAGAAATGTTCTAAAACTAGTATGGAAAAAATTTGAATTTACTTGACGGAAAATTTTTAACTCTTTTTTTTTTTTTTTTTTTTTTTTTTGATCTTCGTGTAAACGATATTCCGAAAGTAGTCTGGATGGTGGCTAAGTCTAAAAAATACTCAAACAAAATTTAGCAAAACACATCATCGGAATGTCGTCGGAATCACTTATCGGAATACAATCGGAATCCCTTCGTCAGAATGATGTCGGAATGTCCTAATCGGAATGCAATAGGAATCCCTTGTTGGAATGATGTCGGAATGACCTAATCGGAATGCAATCGGAATACCTTGTCGGAATGATGTCGGGAAGGCCTTGTCGGAATACCAAATCGGAATGCAATCGGAATATTTTTAGTCCAGTCGGAATGATGATCGGAAAAGCTGGTCGGAATGATTAAACCCTTTTCCGATGCGAGTGATCGGAATCACTAATCCCTTTTCCGATTGCACTGATCGGAATAATAGCATAGTTACGAGATTTTGAGGTAAAAAATGATATTTTCGACAAGAAATCCGTGATTTGAACCAACCAAATGCGACCAAATCCCTACCACAGCTATGTAGAAGATTTATATCAAGATTTAGAGCATAGAAAACACAAAATAAAAAATCTTGAATTCGAGATGATTATAAGAGAAAATCACACGAACCAAGTAAAATCAACAACGAATCACAAAACTACCCCATGACGATTGATACCAAATGTTGTCCCATATATTTGTGATGATTAAGCAATGAAGAAAGAAAGAAAATAGATGAAGAAGAGATGAATTCCTAGAGAGAGAAAGTAGTGAGAGAAAGTAGAGAGGAGGAGAGGATTAACTTTTGGAATATTAGATTAGAAGTGAGAAAAATAAACAACCAAACCTCCTAACATGCTAGGAGGGTAGTATATATAGTCCACCCACATGCGGGCTTTAATGGGCTATATATTGGGCCGGGCTTGTCTTTTGGACTTTAATTAGTTTAAATCCAAGCCCGTAAACCACAACTAATTAACTACCTATTACAACGTTCTAACTAATGTTACAATAATAACCTATGACCGAGCATTCTTGTTTGACTCAATATTTTGAGGCTAACAACTTTGTTTATATCATCATTTGAATCACTTTCATCTTCAGACTCTGATAATAATTGCTTCTTCCCCTTATCCTTTGGATCAATCTTAGGTAGCTTCTTCTTCAGCTTGGTAGATCTTTCCTCATTATCTTGCTGTTGAATAACTATACCTTTAGTAGGGTGTGAAGCTTGAACTTTCTTACCTTGAATTTGATTCTTTTTGGCAAGAACTTCTTGTTGTGTCTTTTTCTCTGCCTCCGCTTGTTTAGTCTTCTCAACTAAATTATTCTTTCTTAAATCAAACAGCAATTGGGCTAAAGTCTCATCTTCTCCAAAAGGAGTTTGACTTTCTAGTGAAGGATGATCACCAGCGGTACTTGCAATCGGCTTAGTTGGCTTAGCAGTACTTGGGTCTTCAACAATGTCAGCAGTACTTGCAGTCGGCTTAGTTGGCTTAGCAGTACTTGGATCTTCAACAATGTTGATTTCACCAGTATTAGACACACTTGTTTCTTCAATCACTTGTGTATCCCCAGATACTCTTTCTTCCATAGAAGCCATCATTTCAACTTGCACCTCTTCAGTCTTGTCTGATTCATTGCTCATTCTTGATCTAGACAGTACTTGCAAAGTCTGTTTCCTTTGAAACCATACTTGTCTTTATGGTGATGGAGTTGAATATACAAGGAACTGAATATTAATTTCTTCCAACTTCTCATAGAAAGCACTCCAATTTGTTTGAAGTGGTGATTGAGGTGATGGTGCTGGTTGAGTTACCAAAATTTCTTCAACTTATGGCTCCTCATGAGTAGGCTATAGTTCTTCATGCTGAATCTCCATATTTGAAGGTCCATCCACACCAGTCTCTAAACCAGTTCCATCTTCATAAGTCCCCATGAATTCTTCATTCAATTCAAAATTGATGTCATTTCCAGAGATCCTTGTCCGATTATCAGAAGAAGGTGGTTGTCCTTCATAATTCCTCTCCTGTTTGGTTGCATTCAGTTGCCTTTTCTTGTGGTTCCTGAATCTTTGCTTCTTGATTGCAGAATTCTGAATAGATCTATGTTGCCTCATCCAAGGTGACATTTTGTTCCTTAATTTGATTAGGCTAGCTTCCAATTCAGCAATTTTCTTGTCTTGAACAAGCTTTTCTTTCTGCAACACCTGTACCTGTTGGGACAAACTTGTACACAAAGCAGATAAATTTGCAACATCCACCACCTCTGGTGCTTGTGCTTGTGGTGAACCACTAGCAGCAATAGAAGCAGCAGGTGTGTGGATCATCTCATCAGTGTTTCGTGGAACACCAACATTGTGAGAAGAAGATTCTGAATCTTCTAGGGAATGGGAACTCTAGTGAGAAGGAGTTTGCTGAGAAGCACTAGCATTGCTAGGTTCCTCACCTTCTTGATTGACAGGTTGGGCTAACATATGAGCAAACAATGGTGTTACTGTTCTTGTAAAGGCATTGCCTTGTTTGGTCAAGAAAGAGAAAGTTCTCTTTGTGAATGTAGGAACATCCCATTTATCAGTTAACTATGGTAGGTTAGGTATTTGGTCACTAACTAAAGTCTGAATGAATCTAGGATACATTAAAAACTTCTTAGTCTCTTCCAAATTCCTAGTCATGCCTTCAAAAATTAATTTTGAAAAATTAAAAACCCTGTTATTTGCTAGACAAACACCAGCTGATGCCAATGCAGCAGGAATTTGATCAAAAGATGTACTTTTAGAACTTAAACAGTGAATAATAGCATGAAAAAGCAATTTCCATTGAGGAGAAAATAAAGCTTTAAAGAAAGTAAGACTTTCCCTACCACCTCCATAGCCCATGGCTGCAAGGCCATCATGAATCTCTGTATTGTTAAGCATACTAAGTCCATTTTCATCATTTAATCTCAAACTTGCTCGTAGCAGTACGTCAGTTACATATATGTTTCTATGATTCACCCTAGCCTTAATGCAAGGTTGATCAAACCGAGTACCTAATACAACAGTATTCCAAAATTGTTCAACAATGGAAATAGAGACAACTGGACTTACAGTGAGTGCAAAGCGAACATGACTTCGAGATAGGAAACCAAGCATCTCATGGAAACCAAGAGAGTCATCATTCATAGCAAGATTCACAACCAAATTATGCTTAGAGATTACTTGTAAAGCAACCATTAGTATTTTTGATGATCAAAAAATTAGAGAGAAGGTTATAGAATCAAGAGATAAAAATAAAAGATTAGGTGAATCAATTGTGATATTGGAGTAAGTATTTAAGTAAATAACAAACCCAAGCGCTAAGAAACCGCCAAATTTACAAAAGAGACCCTTAACGGTACAATGGACATGTAGCGGTACATGGAACATAAGCGGTACTTGAATTTGTGCTAGCGGTACTTGGAGTGACAACGGTACCTCACAATATTGACCAGTTCATGCTTTCCACTAACAATGTAACCTCTTTTATCGTTTTCTATTAACCTGCAATTACATCAAAAACACAAAACATACTGATATAAGCATAAACTCATATCAATTTATCAACAAATCACCCTAAAAACATAATAAAAATACCTAAACTTTGTGTTATAAAGCGGAATTATGTGGTATGTTTTGTGTTTGTGCTCAAATAGGTAAGAAGGATACATTTTCAAGCAAACAAAGGAAAATAAAGCTTAATTTGATGAAAAAGACAAAGAAGGATCAAATGTGACAAGACTTTGAAGATAAAGGACCTATCTTGACAATCTGCCAAAGATGAAGGACCAAAAGTGTAAATATGACAAAGTCAAGATCAAAGTCAAATCTGGTCAACTCTCAAGTCAACCAAGTCAAAGGAGCTTTTTGATCAAGTTTGCAAGTGGAAGGACTTAAATTGCCAAGAGAATGAAGTTACTAGCTCAAAATTACATTCTGCCAAGTACAAGGGCTAATTCTGCCAACTTTGGAAAGTCTATTCAAGCTTGATCCGTGTGATATGCTTTTGGCCAATGAGAAGTGAGGAATAAATTGCCCAGGATTGCCAAATCACTTCATTTAAATGCCACTCAGCCGCCAAGCATTGATTGGCCAAATCTGAACAATGCAAACGCACTAACTCTCTCTCGCCCAATAGAAAAAGGCCATGCAATAATCAAATTATCCATTTTGGATAATGATTCGTGTGAACTTCCCATAGCCAATAAAGTCCTGCCACGTGTCATCTTCTTCAACGCATATTGCAAGAATCGTTCTTGAGCTAGAAGCAATTTTAAGAGACTATATAAACATGAAACTTGCTCGTTTTTGAGAGACGAATCCAATGATCACAACCAATTACACTCAAGATCAATAACAAAGAAAAACCCAAATGTGTTCATAATCTGCAAAATTCAATTGAACTGAATTGTACACGTGGAAGCTTCTAATTGGATCTAACACGTCACCAACCCCAACAACTTCACTCCTGCAGTCTATAAATACCATGGATTGTTCTCATTTCTTGTATTGTATAAAAGTGTGAAATCACACACACTTTTAGTTTTCTCTCAACTCTTTTTAAGTTTTAGCTTAACAACTCAAGAGTCTGACAAACTCTTGAGTCTGTTATAGTTAGTTGTAACTGATTACCAGCCTTGTAAATACTTCTCAATTCAATAAATACAAATTTCCATTTTTCCCTCCAAATTCTCATACTTCTCTACTATTCATACTTGCACCATTGTTACTCTGTGAAGTTTTTAGTTTGTTATGATCATCACTTGATCATAGTGAGCTAGTTTTGAAGATTGTAGCCGTTGTACC
This sequence comes from Glebionis coronaria, assembly GCA_025667525.1. Classification (NCBI taxonomy): domain Eukaryota; kingdom Viridiplantae; phylum Streptophyta; class Magnoliopsida; order Asterales; family Asteraceae; genus Glebionis; species Glebionis coronaria. The sequence goes on along the minus strand of JANFOE010001465.1, from coordinate 283,501 downwards.
TGCTTTGTTCATCCAGTTCCAAGCTCTAGCAGATTTTGGAGAATTCAGTTCATTGATGGCGAATTTGATGATTGTTAGCTGTTGATTGGTAGATAAATAGTGTGTTCTAGTGCTAAGGTGGTGGTTAGCACTAGATTAGAGAGCTTAGCGCTCCTCTACTACCCAAAGGAGGCCTTAGCATAAGGTTTTACTTTCTGAGTTACAAGTTCCACTAAATTGTTGAATGCCTGCTTCATTCCTAGTTAATTCTACTTGAGTGCATGATAAAATGTGTTTTAGCCTGTCTTTGATCTGATTTAAGTGGTTTAGTAGCTTTATTGTAGCTTAATCTTGCTTTTAATTCTTGTACTTGTCTTATTTTTCAAGTATTCATCAGTCACTTAGCTTTTATAGTCATCTTGGGTTCTAGTTGTTGTAACTGCTTGTTTCTAGTCCAAATACATTTCATATTAGCCATATAACTTAGTTTGTTATAGCTCTTAACTCAGTCTAGTCATTAGCTCAAAAAGTCTTCATAAAAGTTTCAAAAATATCAGTAAAGTAGTGTTTGGATTTAGCTTTGATTTGCTTTTCAAGTGTTGAAATTTGGCAGACTTTTGTTCATTTCTAGTCAATAAGTCATAACAAATAGATTTCAGTCACTTTTAAGTCAAGTATTTGGTCAAAAAGGCAATTGGTCATATAAAAGGTTTGGGTCAGTTTTATTCAAGTTTCTTATCAAAAAGTTGTGATTTTGATTTGACTGGCAATTCTTTGTTACTTGATGAAATCATTCCAATTCAGTCCTAATCTTTCAGTCAATATATGAAGTTTGAGTGTGTATAAGGAAACTGTACAGTATCAAGAATTGAGATAGTAATAAGCCAAAGTTTAAGCATAAGAGCAAATGCAAGTTTCTGTAACTTGGGCAAACTGATTTTTCATATCTCCATTTCTACTTCAATAACTAGCTAATTTTCTTTCACAATTTCATTCCATTAGTGTTACTGGATAGATTTTAAGATTTTGGGCTTATTGAAATTTCTAGTCAACGAAAGTCAACATAAGCACAATTTTAGCTTATTTTCAGATTCATGGCTTATTACTTGATCATTTTCATTAAGACTTGATTTCCCGTCTTTCTTTTGAGCTTATTAACAAGAATTTCCATTAAAATCTAGTTGTGCAAGTCTAGCTTAATTGGTAGCTTATTTTGTGCTTATTAGATTCAGCTTATCAGATTTTTAGCTACTTTCAGCCAGATTCCTTGGATAGGTCTAGCTAATATTTGATTTTAAGTCGTTTGCAACTTGTTTGGTCAAATTTGGTTGAGAGATAAGCTCAAACGAGCTTATTGAAGTGTTAAACCCGTTTTTGGTAAAATAGTTTTCAAAATTGTCATTTAGTCCTTGAAGTAGTAATCAGTTTTAAAACTAGGCTAATCTTTCCAAGTAATTAGGATTTTCAAGTTGTCAGTCCCTACATTTTCAGATTTGTTCAAAATTAGTTAGTTAGTTTCAAATTAGTTGGAAATTAGTTACTTATTTGAAAAGTTTTCATTTTAAGTCCATATAGTTTACTGTTTTTACATGTTTAGTCCTTATACTTTTTAGCTTTACATTTTTAGCATTTATATTTCAAAGAATTTTCATTTTCAGTCCTTATAGTTTGTGGAATTTACATTTGGCATTTTAATTGAATAAAAACTTGGTATTTGCACTTTGTTTTACATATAAGTAGACGATATTTTTCATTTTAGCAAGGCTTGTTTGAATTAGCAATAGAATATCCAAAAAAACTTTACCAACCAAAAACAATTAAAAACCCGATCTTGTTAGGACTTTCAATTGGTTAAGAACTGAGAAAAACGAACTTCAACTATACACATTTCAAATGGCGCCGCTGCCGGTTCTTTGACTTTACGAGAGACTATCGATTGACGGTTTTCATTGGCTTTTGGGATCCGTTCACCTAGTGAACGTTATTTTTACGTATCATAAATCAAAAACAAATAAAAAATCAAAATATAAAAATATATAAAAACTTAAAAATTAACAAAACAATTCTTTTCCTAAAGAATTGACCAAACAAATTAAAAAATCCAAAAAGCAATCTGTTTCCTAAGAGATTACACCCAAAAATATATATTATTGGATTCTCTCGGTTTTTATGTACATATAGTATTTTCTCTTAAAAAATCATAAATACAAAAATATTTTCCATATATTATTATAAGTAAATACGTATACGTATAAGAACAACCAATTTACATATCTCCATAAGTATTGCCAAGGCAATACACCGTGTTGAGGGGCGTTCCGGTCCTTGACACGTGTATCGATCAAACAAAATAAAGCAAGAATAGATAAATACTTCCAATAAGCAACAATTCGAAGAATACAAACAATTAAGTGAATAGAAAGGCGATGTACTATAAAATGCCATCTAAGGGTCAATAGGTACTTAAGTGCTTCGCCCCACCTAACCCCCCGTTCACTTGTGAGTATTCTAAGAAGGAAGGCTTCATTGGGGGTCTTGCACCCAAGTAGTACATACGTATATTATTATTTTCTTGTGGATATTTCATATTGAAACTCGAAGAGGATAATCCTTTTCTCTTCAAAGTCACACGAGAGCTTCTCTCTCATTCCTCGTATTGAGTTGCATGCTCACTCGCGGGCGTGCATAAATACCGATTGGTGTACAACCTCTTCCTCCGAAAAGGAAGAAAAAGATAAAGAGTAAGACCACCACCGTCCATCAAGCCGATCACTAGAATCGTGCTTTGATTCATCCACAACAAGAAGCCATGGATGTTGATAATCGTTCTTTGATGGAACATTTGCAATCCAATGTTCACGGATATGCCGATGCTATCAAGACTCCCGACATTCCCGCAAATTCATTTGAGCTAAAAACGGCTATGATTACCTTGGTTTCAAACACACCTTTCTATGGTCACAAGAATGATAATCCTCATGATCACCTTAAGAGATTCCTTGCTCTTTGCAATACCCTTAAGTACAATGGAGTTCCACATGATGCTATTAAGTTGATATTGGTGCCATTTTCAATAGAGGGACACGCTAAGCATTGGTTAGACACCCAACCACCAGATAGTATCACCACATGGGATGGTTTCACCACTAAGTTTTTGAACAAGTTCTTTCCCCCATCTAAGACCACGGCTTTGAGGAACTTAATTATAGGCTTTCAACAAAAACCTAGTAAATCCTTTAGTGATGCTTAGGAGGAGTTTAGAGAGTTATTGAGGCGATGCCCTAACCATGGATTGGATGAAGTTCACCAATCAATACTTTCTATGATGGCCTTAAACCTCATCACCAAGATTCACTCAATGCTTCCGCGGGAGGGAATATTCTTCGTAAATCCATTCAAGAGGCCTTGGACATCATTGAGACTAAAGCAATGGTTCAAACAAATTCTCAATTTGAAGAAAGGGTTCATGTTATCCAAAAAGATTCTCAAACACCTTGTGATAACCAATTCCTAAGTATCAACAAGAGATCATTCAAAAGATGGATAGAGGTCATGAGATGAATCTTAAGGCACAACAAGAAATGATTCAAGCCATTAAGAGCCTTTCATTGAACAATTCTTCAAATGATGTGAATGCCATTACTCTTTCTTGTGTAACTTGTGGAGGTCCCCATTCCTATGAACAATGTGATAAGGTGCAAAGTTATCAAGGGGAATGTTATGCTTACCAAGAGGAACATCGTGAACACTTCAAGCCAAATATCAATCCAAATAACCTTTCTTACAAATCCCAAAATTACCTTACTCCACCGGGATTCCCACCCCAACCACCCACCCAACTTCAACAAAATCCTCCTCAAGTGTTACAAAGGAATCAAGGGCAAAGACCACCTTACCAAGGGAATAACTACAAGGCACCAAACAATTTTCAACATCAAGGAAATAACTTTTATCCACCACATCAAGGATTTCCACCTTTCCCAAATCAAGGATATTCTAAAATACCAAATCAAGCTTACCCTCAACTTCAAAATCAAGGATATGGGATACAAGAGACTCATGAGTATGTTGACAAGAGAATTCGTGAAATTGAAAAGAGAATGAATGACCAAATGAAACTTGCATTGGATACACAAACCAATAGGCTTTTAATGGCATTCAATCAAAGACCAGAAGGGGCTTTACCTTCTAACACACAAACAAAACCAAGGGCAAATGTCAATGCTATTACAACAAGAAGTGGAAAGACAACAAAGGATCCTTCACCTCCTAAGCCTCCTATTGTTCCACCCACTTTTGCTCCTACTTGTGACAAGCCTTCTACCTCTACTTCACCACCTCAAAATGCTCCCATTCAATCAAACACACCTTCTCAACCTATTCCTACTTCTCCTTTACCTTCCACACCTCCCAATGAAGAAGCTAACAAAGACAAATCTTCCACTACAACACCTATTCCACCTACACTAAAACCAACTCTTCCATATCCTTCAAGGTTGAAAAAGGACAAGTTAAAGAACAAGGATGACATCCAAATCTCAAATTTTTTAAGGATGTTCAAGCAACTCAACATCAACATATCCTTTGCGGAAGCTCTTGCTTATATGCCAAAGTTTGCTAAGATGTTCAAGGATTTACTCTTAAACAAGGAAAAATTGGTTGATTTGCCCAACACATCCCTTAATGAAAATTGTTTCGCCGTGCTACTTAAAACCTTGCCAACAAAACTTGGAGATCCGGGGCGCTTCTTGATACCTTGTAATTTTCCCGGTGTAGAAAATTGCATGGCTTTGGCGGATCTAGGGGCAAGCATTAACCTCATGCCTTTATCGGTTTGGAAAAAACTCCCTCTTCCCGAGCTCACTCCCACTAGGATGACCCTTGAGTTAGCCAACCGAACCATAGTACCCCGTAGGTATAGCGGAGGATGTGTTTGTAGGTGTGGATAAGTTTACATTTCCGGCCGACTTTGTAGTGGTGGATTATGATATGGATCCTAGAGTTCATTTGATTGTTGGTAGACCGTTTTTGAGAACGGGTCGTACTTTGATAGATGTGGTGGAAGGAGAATTAATTATGAGAGTAGAGGATGAGAAAGTGGTGTTTAAGTTAGGGGAAGTTTGTGATAGGAAAGAGATTAAGGAGTCTAGACCATGTGAGACTATTAACATAGTTGATGTGTTAGATGAAGTGTGTGATGAACACTTTCATGATGCTTGCAAGAGTACTAGTGATGAGATGCCCCATGTTGAAACCGTGGCCTCAATTGCTCCCTCTTTAACACCTTTTGGAGAGAGTGATTTCCTCTTGGAGGAATTTGAGTCAAACTTTCTTGGTGATGATGATTCTCCCATTAATTGGGAAGAAGATATTCTTACTATCCAAAAGTTGCTCAATGAAGACCCTATTCCTTCTCTTACTCCACATGAAGTTACCAATGAGGATCCTTCCATAGTAAAACCTTCTATAGAGAGTCCACCTCCACTTGAACTTAAGGACCTTCCATCCCACTTAGAGTATGCTTTCTTAGAGGGCAAAGACCAATTACCCGTGATCATTGCTAAAGAGTTGAAAGAGGATGAGAAGGAGCAACTTATTGAAGTCCTTAAGAAACACAAGAAAGCCTTAGCTTGGAAAATATCCGACATAAGGGGAATTGATCCACATTTTTGTACACACAAAATCCTTATGGAGGATGATTACAAACCCGCCATTCAAAGTCAACGAAGAGTTAACCCAAAAATCCATGAGGTCATTAAGAAGGAAGTGATTAAACTCCTTGATGCGGGTATGATTTACCCCATTTCCGACTCTCCATGGGTTAGCCCGGTACATTGTGTTCCAAAGAAGGGTGGAATCACCGTAGTGCCTAATGAGAACAATGAGCTTATTCCTAAGAGACTTGTTACCGGTTGGAGAGTTTGTATTGACTATAGGAAACTCAATGAGGCTACTAGGAAAGACCATTTCCCATTACCTTTTATGGATCAAATGCTTGAACGCTTAGCGGGAAATGAGTACTATTGCTTTCTTGATGGTTTCTCAGGTTATTTCCAAATACCCATTGACCCTAAGGATCAAGAAAAGACCACATTCACTTGTCCTTACGGTACATTTGCTTACAAGAGGATGCCTTTTGGCTTATGTAATGCACCGGGGACGTTTCAAAGGTGCATGATGGCGATTTTCCATGACATGATAGAGCAAACTATGGAGGTTTTTATGGATGATTTTTCCGTCTTTGGAAATTCATTTACCTCATATCTCACCAATCTAGAGAGAATGCTTAAGCGTTGTGAGGAAACACGTTTAGTGCTTAATTGGGAGAAATGTCACTTTATGGTGAAAGAGGGAATTGTTTTAGGACACAAAATATCCAACAAGGGATTAGAAGTGGATCGAGCTAAAATTGATGTGATTGCTAAGCTTCCCCCACCCACCTCGGTTAAAGGTGTGAGGAGTTTCTTAGGTCATGCGGGATTTTATAGGCGCTTTATACAAGATTTTTCTAAGATAGCTAGACCGATGACTCACCTCTTAGAAAAAGAGGCTCCTTTCATTTTTAACCAAGCTTGTTTGGACTCTTTTGAGACTCTTAAGGAGAAATTGACAAAGGCTCCCGTTTTGGTTTCTCCAAATTGGGAATTACCTTTTGAGCTTATGTGTGACGCTAGTGATTATGCGGTGGGGGTCGTCTTAGGTCAAAGAGTAAATAAGCATTTTCAACCTAGACACTATGCGAGTAAAACCATGACCGGTGCACAACTTCATTACACTACCACGGAAAAAGAGTTGCTTGCTATAGTCTATGCTTTTGAGAAATTTAGACCATACCTTGTGCTATCCAAAACCATAGTGTATACGGATCATTCCGCTCTCAAGTATCTCATGACAAAACAAGATGCTAAGCCTAGGCTTTTGAGATGGGTTTTGTTGCTTCAAGAGTTTAAGATAGAAATTCGTGATAAGAAAGGAGCCGAGAATTTAGCGGCGGATCACTTGAGTAGACTTGAGCATCCTTTTCAAGGAGATTTTCCACATCAAGAAATCAATGAATCCTTTCCATTAGAAGAGCTCATGTCTATCTCTTCCCAAGAGGATGCCACTCCTTGGTTTGCGGATATAGCAAACTATCTTGTGGGAAATGTGCTTATTGAGGGTCTTACTTATCAACAAAAGAAGAAATTTCTTAAGGAAGTTAAGTACTACTTTTGGGATGATCCTTATCTTTTTAGGCAATGTGCGGACCAAATCATTAGACGGTGTGTAGATGGGCCCGAAGCATTTAAGATCTTAGAAGCATGTCATAAAGGACCTACGGGTGGACATTTTGGGCCCAACTATACCGCCAAGAAAGTCTTTGATTCGGGTTACTATTGGCCTTCCATTTACAAAGATGCCCATGAGATGGTAAAATTTTGTGATGTGTGTCAAAGACAAGGAAAAATTACGCAACGTGATGAGATGCCACAAAATTTTATTCAAGAGTGTGAGATATTTGATGTATGGGGCATAGACTTCATGGGACCTTTTCCATCCTCTAAGGGAAACAAGTATATACTTGTGGCGGTGGATTATGTGTCTAAATGGGTGGAGGCTAAAGCCTTACCTACCAATTATGCTAGAGTTGTTGTGACGTTCTTAAAGAAATTGTTTGCTAGATTTGGTGTACCTCGGTCCATCATAAGTGATCGTGGTACGCACTTTTGTAATGATCAATTCACGAGAGTTATGAAGAAATATGGAGTTAATCATAGACTTTCTACCGCGTATCACCCTCAAACCAATGGTCAAACCGAGGTCACAAATCGTGGTTTAAAGAGAATTTTAGAGAGAACGGTGGGAGAGCATCTAGCTTCTTGGTCGGATAAGCTTGATGACGCTTTGTGGGCTTTTAGGACGGCTTTTAAGACACCAATTGGTTGTACTCCTTATAGGCTTGTCTATGGTAAAGCGTGCCACCTCCTATTCGAGTTAGAACACAAGGCATCTTGGGCTCTCAAGTGGGCTAACTTTGATTTAAACCAAGCCGGTTCACATAGGAAAGATCAACTTAATGAGATGGATGAATTGAGAGCCAATGCCTATGAAAATTCTTTGCTTTACAAGGAAAAGACTAAGAAATTGCATGATGCTAAGATCAAGAACCGTGAGTTCAAAGTTGGAGAGCCGGTTCTCCTCTTTAACTCAAGGTTGAAACTTTTTGCGGGCAAGCTTAAGTCGAGATGGTCCGGTCCATTCACTATTGCTCAAGTATTTCCATATGGAACTATTGAGTTGTCACAACCCGATGGTCCAAACTTTAAAGTGAATGGTCACCGTGTGAAACATTATTTTGGGGAGGAAATTTCCGTTGAAATGGTCCAAGAGATCCCCATTTTTCCCATGAATTAATTCATTGAGGGACGAGTCGAGCTAGAGACTCATTAACTCAAGCATCGTATAACTAGGTTTAGAGTGTTGTAGGTTAGCAATAAGGGTATAGACTTGGAGATAAGTGTAGGGGAGACCTTCTTTTGTCTTCATGTTGTTTGTAGGGTTGCTTACTCATTTCATGCTTTAGAGCTTATGGAGGAGACCCTTGTATCCGGTTCACTTCGTTACTATTGTGATTTTTCATTGACACCTTGTGTTTAAACATGAATTCATTAATAGTTGTCCTTTCCTTAACTTGGGTTAAGCAAAGTCTATTCATTGTAATAAGTGTAGGGGAAGTTTTTATACTTCCATGCTCTTAAACATTGAGGACAATGTTTAGCTTAAGTGTAGGGGGGTCTTCTATCGAAGTGACTTTACCTAGAACTTGTCATTGTCTTTCATGATCACTTGGAAAATTATTTTTTCAAACATTATTTAAATTTTTGATCTACTTTGGCCACCAAAAATATGCATTCATATTTTTCATTAATCATTTTTTTTCATTTGCATATCACATTTGCATTGTACATATTTCTTCTTTATTTTTCATCAAAAATATATTAAAAGGAAAAAAAAATATAATAAAAACATGGTTTAACAAATTTAGACTTCTTTGACATATTAGGCCCGCCATGGATATTTTGACTCAACCCGAGTTTGCTTATTCAAGCATTCTCTAGCTAGTATCCTTAACCATGTAGTCCTTCATTGGTCTATTAGGCTAAGCATCCACCAATCTCATTATTTGAGATTTTAAATTTGTGGAGAATGGGAAATGATAGAGTTGAAGCAAGTATAAAAGGGCTAGATAAACTTCATGATAATTACTTGTGGCTAAACCCTTCTCTTCTTAACCTCTATTTTCTTCGCATGTATATATTGTTAATAAATAATCAAGAACGGTTTTAATCGGTTTGTAATCTCTTATGCATTTTTGACTAATCATTCATGGTTGGTATAAGTACGTCTTAAGATTCTAAGTTAGAACGTTTTATGTGTACTAGACTTATGTCATGCATAATATTTAGCGGGTGTTTTTCCTTTTATTCTTTTCAACTTTCTTTGTGAGGAATAAAGAAAAATAAGAGCGGCTTACAAAAAAATGAGTGGCTAGAAAAAAAAAAAGAAAAAAAGAAAAAAATATATACAAGACTCCCAAGAGGGGCAGTGTGGTGTTAATTATAGTGACTATTGAGTTCCAATATTACCTTGACGGGTTGCGGGGATTCAATAGATTTCTCCAATCCAATATTACCTTGACGGGTTGCGGGGTTGAAGATCCAAAGTCTCAAAAAGATGGCGGATGTAAATTATTGCGTGAGTTTTATTTTTCTTTCCTTAGCGAGTGTGTAGCTACTTATGAAAGCATGACATGAGGATTTTACACATAAGGCGAATGACTTATTACTCTTGAAACGGACTTATATTAATTGTGAGCGGTTTTTCAAGTAACGGATGAGAGGATTACTTAGGATTAAAACCGTGCTTCCTTATTTTTGGATTTTACATTTCTTATACTTCACACTTGAAATAATGACAAATTTGCCCACAAGCAATTTGCTCAAATAATAACCGGTTCCACATTTAATTGTCAAGAATAATTTGATGCACTTTTTACTTGTGAATACAATGTTCCCATTTTTAAGCTTGGTATGGGGAAAGTGAAACTTGAGGGTGATAAATGTCCATGGTACCCAAGCCCTAATCAAAGTAATTGAATTCTTTATGAGTTATCTCCATCAAAACCATTTCAAGAAAAACCAAAAAGATATAGATAGAATCGTATTTTGTTCATTGCATTGTTAAAAATCAAAATCATGCATCATTTAGTTTAGAGTAGTGTAGATGCATTCGAAAATGGCCAAGGTGGATTAATTATGAGGAGAATGTAAATTTGTGTCTTAATACATAGCATTGCATGAGGACATGACAATGTTCAAGTGTAGAGGATTTGATATGAGCATAAACTCATATCAATTTATCAAAAAATCACCCTAAAAACACTATAAAAATACCTAAACTTTGTGCTATAAAGTGGAATTATGTGGTATGTTTTGTGTTTGTGATCAAATAGGTAAGAAGGATACATTTTCAAGCAAACAAAGGAAAATCAAGCTTAATTTGATGAAAAAGACAAAGAAGGATCAAATGTGACAAGACTTTAAAGATAAAGGACCTATCTTGACAATCTACCAAAGATGAAGGACCAAAAGTGTAAATATGACAAAGTCAAGATCAAAGTCAAATCTGGTCAACTCTCAAGTCAACCAAGTCAAAGGAGCTTTTTGATCAAGTTTGCAAGTGGAAGGACTTAAATTGCCAAGAGAATGAAGTTACTAGCTCAAAATTACATTCTGCCAAGTACAAGGGCTAATTCTGCCAACTTTGGAAAGTCTATTCAAGCTTGATCCGTGTGATATGCTTTTGGCCAATGAGAAGTGAGGAATAAATTGCCCAGGATTGCCAAATCACTTCATTTAAATGCCACTCAGCCGCCAAGCATTGATTGGCCAAATATGAACAGTGCAAACGCACTAACTCTCTCTCGCCCAATAGAAAAAGGCCATGCAATAATCAAATTATCCATTTTGGATAATGATCCGTGTGAACTTCCCATAGCCAATAAAGTCCTGCCACGTGTCATCTTCTTCAACGCATATTGCCAGAATCGTTCTTGAGCTAGAAGCAATTTCAAGAGATGGTATAAACATGAAACTTGCTCGTTTTTGAGAGACGAATCCAATGATCACAACCAATTACACTCAAGATCAATAACAAAGAAAACCCCAAATGTGTTCATAATCTGCAAAATTCAATTGAACTGAATTGTACACGTAGAAGCTTCTAATTGGATCTAACACGTCACCAACCCCAACAACTTCACTCCTGCAGTCTATAAATACCATGGATTGTTCTCATTTCTTGTATTGTAGAAAAGTGTGAAATCACACACACTTTTAGTTTTCTCTCAACTCTTTTTAAGTTTTAGCTTAACAACTCAAGAGTCTGACAAACTCTTGAGTGTGTTATAGTTAGTTGTAACTGATTACCAGCCTTGTAACTACTTCTCAATTCAATAAATACAAATTTCCATTTTCCCTCCAAATTCTCATACTTCTCTACTATTCATACTTGCACCATTGTTACTCTGTGAAGTTTTTAGTTTGTTATGATCATCACTTGATCATAGTGAGCTAGTTTTGAAGATTGTAGCCGTTGTACCTGCTTTGTTCATCCAGTTCCAAGCTCTAGCAGATTTTGGAGAATTCAGTTCATTGATGGCGAATTTGATGATTGTTAGCTGTTGATTGGTAGATAAATAGTGTGTTCTAGTGCTAAGGTGGTGGTTAGCACTAGATTAGAGAGCTCAGCGCTCCTCTAATCCCCAAAGGAGGCCTTAGCATAAGGTTTTACTTTCTGAGTTACAAGTTCCACTAAATTGTTGATTGCCTGCTTCATTCCTAGTTAATTCTACTTGAGTGCATGATAAAATGTGTTTTAGCCTGTCTTTGATCTGATTTCAGTGGTTTAGTAGCTTTATTGTAGCTTAATCTTGCTATTAATTCTTGTACTTGTCCTATTTTTCAAGTATTCATGAGTCACTTAGCTTTTATAGTCATCTTGGGTTCTAGTTGTTGTAACTGCTTGTTTCTAGTCCAAATACATTTCATATTAGCCATATAACTTAGTTTGTTATAGCTCTTAACTCAGTCTAGTCATTAGCTCAAAAAGTCTTCATAAAAGTTTCAAAAAGATCAGTAAAGTAGTGTTTGGATTTAGCTTTGATTTGCTTTTCAAGTGTTGAAATTTGGCAGACTTTTGTTCATTTCTAGTCAATAAGTCATAACAAATAGATTTCAGTCACTTTTAAGTCAAGTATTTGGTCAAAAAGGCAATTGGTCATATAAAAGGTTTGGGTCAGTTTTATTCAAGTTTCTTATCAGAAAGTTGTGATTTTGATTTGACTGGCAATTCTTTGTTACTTGATGAAATCATTCCAAACCAGTCCTAATCTTTCAGTCAATATATGAAGTTTGAGTTTGTATAAGGAAACTGTACAGTATCAAGAATTGAGATAGTAATAAGCCAAAGTTTAAGCATAAGAGAAAATGCAAGTTTCTGTAACTTGGGCAAACTGATTTTTCATATCTCCATTTCTACTTCAATAACTAGCTAATTTTCTTTCACAATTTCATTCCATTAGTGTTATTGGATAGATTTTGAGATTTTGGGCTTATTGAAATTTCTGGTCAACGAAAGTCAACATAAGCACAATTTTAGCTTATTTTCAGATTCATGGCTTATTACTTGATCATTTTCATTAAGACTTGATTTCCCGTCTTTCTTTTGAGCTTATTAACAAGAATTTCCATTAAAATCTAGTTGTGCAAGTCTAGCTTAATTGGTAGCTTATTTTGTTCTTATTAGATTCAGCTTATCAGAGTTTTAGCTACTTTCAGCCAGATTCCTTGGATAGGTTTAGCTAACATTTGATTTTAAGTCGTTTGCAACTTGTTTGGTCAAATTTGGTTGAGATATAAGCTCAAACGAGCTTATTGAAGTGTTAAACCCGTTTTTGGTAAAATATTTTTCAAAATTGTCATTTAGTCCTTGAAGTAGTAATTAGTTTTAAAACTAGGCTAATCTTTCCAAGTAATTAGGGTTTTCAAGTTGTCAGTCCCTACATTTTCAGATTTGTTCAAAATTAGTTAGTTAGTTTCAAATTAGTTGGAAATTAGTTACTTATTTGAAAAGTTTTCATTTTAAGTCCATATAGTTTACTGTTTTTACAGGTTTAGTCCTTATACTTTTTAGCTTTACATTTTTAGCATTTATATTTCAAAGAATTTACATTTTCAGTCCTTATAGTTTGTGGAATTTACATTTGGCATTTTAATTGAATAAAAACTTGGTATTTGCACTTTGTTTTACATATAAGTAGACGATATTTTTCATTTTAGCAAGGCTTGTTTGAATTAGCAATAGAATATCCAAAAAACTTTACCAACCAAAAACAATTAAAAACCCGATCTTGTTAGGACTTTCAATTTGTTATGAACTGAGAAAAACGAACTTCAACTATACACATTTCACATACACTATACAATAAAAATTATAAAACATTGTACAGCTATTACCTCCCCTCAACATATACAACATGTTATTGGTTGAGCATACCAATGTGTGTCACCAAGAATTCGAATCTCTTTGCATCAAATGCCTTGGTCAACAAATCAGCTACATTGTTGTCTGTATGAATCTTCAAGACTTGAATAAGCTTTTTGTCATAAGCATCTCTTATAAAGTGATGTCTTATTTCAATATGCTTGGTCTTGGAGTGAAATATTGGATTCTTGACAATGCATATAGTACTTTCATTATCAATGTAAATCTTGGTGTTCATGAAGTTAAACCCATAGTCCAACAATTGATTTTGAATCCAAAGTACACAACAATGATCAGCAACTACATATTCAGCTTCAGTTGTAGAAGTAGCTGATAAGATGTAGAAACACGTCTTTTAGGAAAAAGAGCGTATTATGGGCAAGTATTAAGTTGCACGTTTTAGGAAAAACGCGAAACCGAACAAATGCGGGTTCGTTCTCGAGGAGGTGTGTGGATTAAGTATAATCAAGAGTTTAGGGTAGTGTCGTTTTTGGATAAGAAAATAAAGAAAACTAGAGACGAACTACGATTACAATCAACTACGACGAAAGACGTAAAACGCGAACGTAAGTACGTAAAACGTGAAAATTTAAAAATTTCAAGCTAAAAACAAATTAAAAATGAAAAATTAGTTCAAAATAATATAAATAAGGATAAAAATCCAATAAATATATTTTTAAACCTTTTATTAATTAAATATTCAATTTTTAATGCTAATTAAAGCCCAAAAATTAAATATAATTAAGAATAAGCCTAAAATATTATTTTACTGGACAAATAACTCACTTATATTATTTATAAACTAAAAAGTATTTTTCCTAAATTTAAATTACTATTTTCCTATTTTTAAAACACTAAAAACTATTTTAAAACTAAAATAATTATAAAAAATAATTAAATAGTGCTAAAAATAATTTACCAATTTTAAAAATCCTAAATAACTCTAATTAACAGTAGAAAAATGAAAAGGTTTGAAAAATCAAATATTTTTCACTAAAAGACAAAACACTATACAATTAAAACCCTAATTAAATTAAATAAAATCTAAAAATTAATTAAAAAGTGAACAGTAAAATGTTTTTGGACTAAAAGTCTTAAGTTATTTTTCTAAGTCTAGGAAAAATTTTAAAACTGAAAAATACAAATTTTTACCACTAAAAGACAAAAATCAGTTAATTAAAAAGTATTTAAAATGCAATTAAACCTAAAAAATGGAAAATGAACAGTAATTAAAAGTTAATTAAACAGAAAAATCGCAATTAAAATAAGAAAAATAACAAAATTGGTTTCAAGACCTAATTCCTGTTTTTGTTCACAAAAGACAAAAAAAACAAGTTTACTCAAAGTGACATTTGGCTGTTTTTGTCCTTTTGCTTAGCAGTGGGAATTTTAATATAAACAGTGGGAACTTTGTTCCCACTGATAGAATAAAAAAGGAGGTCTGTGGACCTTTTGAGCTTAGGAAAGCTCTTGCCTTGGTTTTCTTTAGACAATGGGGCACCCCTACACTCAGTGGAGTGTAGGGAGTCTGTTTAATCACAAAGGCACACAAGTTGTTCACAAGATTCACGTAAAAATAGACAAAATCAGTCATTGCATGTGCACAAACAGACCTGAGCACTAGTTGCTGGTCTGTTTGACCACAATGTGGATTTTTATCACTCAAATCTTACTCAACTTGTATCCAAACTGAACCTAATTACTTCTTAATCCTAGATTACCCTAGTATTCAACAAATAACAAGGTTTGGTGGATAGAAAATGATATTAACCTGCTGATTTTGAAGCTTGATTTCAAAGACCACTTTCTTACCAAGAGTGTGCATACAAACTTTCAAAACCTATCTGAGATGATCTAACTAACCAAACAGCCTATCTTAACAAACTATTAGAAACGTGTTTTGAGGTATTTATGACTTAGTGTATTTGCATAAGCACCCCCAATCCACTACAGCCAAACACACCTTTAACTTTTGGAAACATATATTTTTTTTTCTCTTTGACAAAATTTTTTAACCAATAACCACCAAATGAGATTAATACTTATACTAACATGGTTTAATCATCAAATCAACACAAAACAATAAATCTCCCATTCTCAAGCATGCAAACCCAAATTCATCTAATTTTAACAAAAGTAAGGGGAAGAAATCGTTACCAACTATAGGCTTGCTCAGCCTATAGATACACCTAAGTCTTGACCCCTGGATGCTAATAATAGACGAAGGAAGCTTGCAAGTGAAGATGGTAGTTATGTCGACGGCTCTTCAGCAGAACCCCAAACCAAATGAATCAGAACTAGAAATTGGAATATGAGATGCGACAGATCTTTTGCTCCTGCACACAAACAAAGTCCAGGAAGTAGAAGCCCTTCAAGAGCTTTTGTCAGAAGCTCTTGAAGAAGCTTTTACTACAGTGACAAATAAACAAGGAAGATATCCAATCCAGTTTTTGAAAGACTCCAACTTTAAAAACCAAACCTTGAATTCTTCAAAAAAATAACACAAGTTTAGGAGCTCAATACATAAGCTATTTTGTCAAAATAGTTATGCATTGACTGATAGACTTGTGGGTCTCAAACAAAATTTTCCAACTCTTTTGAAAACCTTTTGATGATAAACCGAATGTAAACTGATAAATTTAAATAACAAGTAAATGAAAAACAAGAAATTTAATGGAACTCAAATTTTCATTTCATTCAAATTACACTGAAAAGTGAAGAACAAAAATTTGGAACAAGGAAAACTAAAGACCTAGCATGCCTTATATACTGGCAAATACAAGATTCTAGAAAGATAAAAATAAGCAAACCCTAAATATTGATCTTCCGAATAAGCCCCTGGTCTTGGATTCGATTCTTGGTCAACTTGGATTTTTGGCAGCTTGTAAGACCCCCATGTGATTGCCAGCCATGAAGAGATGATCCCAGCCGTTTGTGAAGCCTTTGGGACAAAGGAAACACATCCACCCATTCATTTGGTCTACTTTTGGGTTTTTATGGACAAGGACGGGGCAGGGTATAGTCCCACAACCCATGTGGGTGATGGTGAAAGGTGTTTAGGGGTGGGTTATGGTTTAGAAGGACATCAATTAGTGATCTGGAGCACTAGTAATCCAATGGTTTTGATTTGGCTTTGATTTTGATTTAGGGTTATAGGATTAGAAAGGGGATTTTGATTGTGTTTTTAATTTAGAAAAAGTGTTTACCGCCATGTTTTATTATTAATAAACTCGTTTTAAAAACTTAGTTTATTAATATTAAGGTTAAGTGGATTGTTGATGTGGTGGGTGAGGTGGAAGGTGGGGGGTGAGGTGGCGTGTGTCTATTGGGAGGGAGAGTTGTGTTGTCTGGGCAGAAATGCCCCCCCATGTTTCTTTGTTCTTTCATGTTGTAAATAATAGCCAAAACTTCCAATTCCCTTTATAATAAGTTTGGACAACTTGCTGATTTTGGCCCAATGTAATTCCAAACTTTAAATAAGGACTATTCATGCACATTCTTCATTCTCCATGGACTTCTCTTGTAATGTCTTGATAATTTAGGGACCTTAATGCATTTTATGAGTTTTGCAAGGGTATAAATTGCCAAGTCTTCAAAAATGAGGGACCAATGTTGACAATCTTCAAATCTTCAAGGACTTCAAAGGAAATTCATGATTCGGGTCCGGTTCTTTGTGCGGCTTCGTTTCCCGTGTTTGTTTTTGCTTGATTCTTGTAATCTTTTGGTGAATTCACGATATCCGTACCTGAAATGCACAATGAACAAATACAAGCACATATTTGGGTATTTTGATGATATTTTAAGCGTTTTAAGCCGGATTTGGATGATGAGACTATGTATAATTATAGTCTCATCACTCCCCCATACTAAACCATTGCCGTGCCCTCACGCAATGCTAGAATTAAGTATCATAGCACTTCCAAAATTCATTTTATGATGACTTTTATTCAAGTAAATTTAAATAAACTACTACATGCGTTTTAGACATAATGTATTGTTTTCATCACGAGAACGTGACTTTTAGGATCATAGAACAAGAACACGTGAATGCTTCGTTAGAAATAATTTCGTCGTCCTCGATTTTCACCCAATTCCATGCTAAGTGTGTAACGAGATCATTGTTATTATAAGTTAGCAACACGTTCACTTCTCATGAGTGTTAATTACGAACCTAAACTCCCTTATTCCTACTTGGTATCTCTTATATTTTATTTTGTCTTAATGATCACGAGGATACATCATTGACTTATGCGTGAATAGAGATTAAGTCTAAAAATAGAGTTTTAACGGTGTAACCAAAATCATTAAATTAATAATTCACCCTAATAGACAACGATGTCAAAAAATTAAGTCAACAAGAAGGATCGATAAACACGGTTTTATAACGGTTTTAAACATGAGACTTATTACCAAGACTTTTATACGCCCCCTAACGGAAGGGCCTTATTATCTTTGGTTTACCTCCATCTTTTATTCAACTTCGCCATGAAGCTTTTATTATGACTTCGGTCTTGCCTTGCCTTTTATTATCCGCCTCATCGGTGGTTTTATTAGCCAAAGACGTATATCCTCACGCTAAAGCGAATTTTGGATCTTTAAAGCTTCGGAGATTAAGGCTTGATTCACTTTCAGTTTTGCATAGATTTTTCGGCCTTGTGAGCTTCAAATTTTTGCTTAATTTAGGTGAGCACTTGAAATCTTATTATTAGGTGAAGCTTTCGATTATTCGGGTGCCAATACTTCAAAACCGTGACGCTGGCGATACCTTAATGTTTTCCCAATTTAATTACATGGAAGCTACTAAAACAAATTAGAAACCAACAATAGTGACTAAACCGCTAAATCAATATTTATTAACAAGTTATTATCAAAAGCGTGGGGAGAATAAGCTAATAATTACTACACATGAGATCGTGACGATTACGAGACTTATAAATAACTCTATCATTTCTCGTCCTCATTTAAGAGACTTAGCCTAAAAAGTTAAGGAATCGAAGCTAAGTGCCCAACACGCACGGTCGAGTCAAAAATTACTCTTATCCTCACCATCGGAAAACCTACATTCGTGTCTTAAACACTTATGAAAAATGAGAAAAAATTTAAAATTTGGCCATTTTTAGCCTTATTTTGCATAAAAAACGATAACAAAAAGATGAATATTGGATTGCTTGTTGACGTAAGCAAGGTGAAGTATCTACTCACCCCCCATACTAAAACTAAACATTGTCCTCAATGTTTCGAGTCTTGGGGTGTAAACACCCCCATACTAGAGACGAAGTCGAATGCTTAATCTCGAGCATGGAAAAGGTAAAACGAATAACCTAAAAGCCGTTTATGAATTTTGCTATTAAGATAAACGTTAGAACATAAAAGGATATCATCGGATATCGGAATCTCCAAAGGCAACGATCGAAGCTCGAGTGATCCGTAAAACGAACACGAGAGGCTTCAATGATGACGATGAACCTAATGAATCACAATCACAAACAACAACGGAACAAAGGTCGGAAGAGCACAAGTCCCCTCATTACGTTAAACTAAGAAAGCGATAATATGTACATGGATAAGCATGAGAATCCCCCACGAGGCACCTTGTTTTTGATAACCGAGTCAAAAGCTCGACTCGAATCCCCATAAATGTGATCATTTATGGATAATCATTGGTTCGGTCATTTTTGGTGGGACTTACATGTAATCAAGGCCCAAAAGCAACCGTGTATAAAGGCAAAACCTCTATACCGGGATCAAAGATCGTGTCTTCGTTTTCGGATGATAAACGAAACAACACGACTTCAAGTAACATCGTCCCTATGGGACACAAGAAAATAGCATAAGAAGAGAAGGGTGGGACAATGGTTGGGCATAAATATCGAGTTACTCGAGGTAAACTCTCACCGTAAGTGTAGAAAGATTTTCTAGTGACTACTTCGGTAAAAGACCGAGATTTTATCTTAAACGTGATACCGGGGTCAAAAATCTCGTCCTCGATGGAGAAGTGTGAGGGAACAAATGGGGCTTCCCC
Source organism: Glebionis coronaria (assembly GCA_025667525.1). NCBI lineage: Eukaryota > Viridiplantae > Streptophyta > Magnoliopsida > Asterales > Asteraceae > Glebionis > Glebionis coronaria. The sequence continues at coordinate 263,916 of JANFOE010001465.1, read as the reverse complement.
CATACTAGATCCACACAAAACGTCGTCAAAAGAAGTAGACGCGTTTGTAGCAAGCTCAATTAAGCGAGGTGATGACGGAGTTAACTTTGGAAAAATTTTCAAATTGGTTTTAAAATCATTCCCTTTTTCATTTTTTAACTCTTTGTTACGAAAACCCGAGTTGATTAAATTGAAAATATTTGGTGTTTCTAAAACAATTCTAGGCACACTTAAAATTTCCACATTTATCTTGAAGGCGGGAAGAGGATTTGAATTTTTAACACGTGAATTGATTAACAAAACATCCCCCTCCGGGCTAACGCAACGGTCCTCATCAAACTCGAAAATAGAAGGCGGATCATCAAGAATACGTTTGATCTCGGAAAAGTCTCCATCGGGATCAAAAACGTCTTCTCTTCCTCGTGGAAGAGGTTGAGCAATAAAATTTTCGATAGTCGAGTCGCTAGCTCCAACCGTCGTGAAACTAAGAATAGAAGGCTCTTTGATTGAAGATTTTGCCTTTGTCGATTCGACCTCGATATCAAAAAACGTATCGATGTGAGCAAGGCCATCGGCGGACTTCTCACATGATAAATCCAAAATCTCACTCGGTGTGGGATTAGGAGTAAAAGGCTCGTCTCATGACGATTTTGCCTTGACGGTTTCAACTTTGTCCTTCGAAGGGATCGAACGTGGGTTTTCAAACATTTTAGCAAAATTACTAACACGTCCCTTCGGAATTAATTTTCGTTCATCTTGTAAAAACGAGGGTTCAATGATTTCCTTTAAAACCTTTTCACATTTTTCTTTTTTAAAATCATTTAATGGAATTTCTTCGTCAAAATTAAGTGTATATTGATTTAGAAAATCCTCAATAATTTCATCCTCATTAGAAAAATTAGGTTTAGAAGGTACAAGATTTAAATATCCCAAGTATCCTACGAGTTTTTCCTTTGGTTTATTTTCAAAAACATTTTTCAAAACTTCGTTGGATGACGTTTTTGTTTCCTCAACGTTTTCGCAAGACGACGAAGGTTGCACGACTCTAAAATTCGAGAGATTGGGATCAATAGGAGGCGTACGAGTCTTAGGAGTCGAAATAACTTGAACCTCTCCCTCGAGATTAGGATTGGTGACGTTCGATGCAGAACTCGACTCGTATGAAGCTACTTTTTTTTCTAAGGTCTCAATCGTTGAAAGAAGTTCATTTTGCTTATTAGTGTAAGCCTCCACAACTTTATCAACAATTTTATCCCATCTCTCGTCAACTTGGTCAGATAAACGTTCTTGTTCTTTATAAGCGGCATCATATTCGTTTTCTAACTCGGTTCTCATGGAGGCCATTTCCTTTAAGTAAAATTCCTTTTGAATTTCCAATTGTTTTTTGTGATGTTCCTTAAGGTTCGTAACTCGTTCTTGAATCATTGTTAAGTTTGCATTATTTCGTCTCACATAGTCACAAAAGGCGTTTTGATTCATTCCATCATTTTGATTTTGATCACAATTAAAAGACGAATCATGTGACGAGTAGAACGAAGACGATGGGTGATCTTGGTCGTAAGATTGAAAATTGTCACCAAGACCACGCAGAGCGGAGTTATAGATATAACCCTCTCGACCTCCAATAACCTTACAATTAAAACAATTGGCACCATCGGGCGGGCCTCCACAATATGGACACGAATAATATCCACAATCATTCGACATGATGCAACGAGAACGGTGTTACGAGAATTAAACGTTATAGAGGGTGAAAGAAGAGAATTATGAAATTAGAGGGAATGTAGAAGACTATTTTTGTGCTTTTGATTGTTTTTTTAATTTTTTTTTGGTATTTTGAATGTATTACGTAGACAAAAATCTACAAATCTCTCCTCGAATCGATTTTCTCGATTAAAAGAGCCTCAAGGAATGAAAACGATCACGTGGAGTGAATGCCTTCGATGACTTTAGAACGTTGGTGGAACACCAAAACGTTCAAGAGGGTTTAATCTTGAAAACAAGCAAATATATACGTAGATAATACTTTGGTTGGCAAACCCTCGATTAGCCCATTTTTCTCAAAACACGCACAAGCAAGCGGGGGAAACGAGGCGGCGCTAAGCACTTAAGAGCCTTTTTCCCTTAGGTCGTGAAATACAACCGCCTTATACCCACCTTATAGTTTGTGTTAATTGAAATTAAGCCTCACGAAAGTATTTATCTATTTTGCCTTTAACTTTTGCTTTGGATTCGAATACAATGATCGAGTGATGAAATCCCGAATCAAGGTTGTGATTTCTCACGTATTTGGAGTACTTGTATTTTTATTGTTCTACGTAAATACAATATATTAATAATATTCACAATAAAAAACGAAAACCAATATATCTAAAATATAGTAAAATGATGTTGTGTGTTTAATTTAGGAAAACTAAACACAATTTATTTGGATACTATAATATAATAAGGAAAAATAACAAAAATGAGTATGTACGATATTCACGCTTTTCAAAATGTGAAAAGCAAAAACGCACCACTCACAAAAATACGATACTAATAATGGCACACTAAAAACACCTCCCCGGCAGCGGCGCCATTTTGATAAGATGTAGAAACACGTCTTTTAGGAAAAAGAGCGTATTATGGGCAAGTATTAAGTTGCACGTTTTAGGAAAAACGCGAAACCGAACAAATGCGGGTTCGTTCTCGAGGAGGTGTGTGGATTAATGTGCCAATAAGTATAATCAAGAGTTTAGGGTAGTGTCGTTTTTGGATAAGAAAAGAAAGAAAACTAGAGACGAACTACGATTACAATCAACTACGACGAAAGACGTAAAACGCGAACGTAAGTACGTAAAACGTGAAAATTTAAAAAATTTAAGCTAAAAAAAATTAAAAATGAAAAAGTAGTTCAAAATAATATAAATAAGGATAAAAATCCAATAAATATATTTTTAAACCTTTTATTAATTAAATATTCAATTTTTAATGCTAATTAAAGCCCAAAAATTAAATATAATTAAGAAAAAGCCCAAAATATTATTTTACTGGACAAATAACTCACTTATATTATTTATAAACTAAAAAGTATTTTTCCTAAATTTAAATTACTATTTTCCTATTTTTAAAACACTAAAAACTATTTTAAAACTAAAATAATTATAAAAAATAATTAAATAGTGCTAAAAATAATTTACCAATTTTAAAAATCCTAAATAACTCTAATTAACAGTAGAAAAATGAAAAGGTTTGAAAAATCAAATATTTTTCACTAAAAGACAAAACAGTATACAATTAAAACCCTAATTAAATTAAATAAAATCTAAAAATTAATTAAAAAGTGAACAGTAAAATGTTTTTGGACTAAAAGTCTTAAGTTATTTTTCTAAGTCTAGGAAAAATTTTAAAACTGAAAAATACAAATTTTTACCACTAAAAGACAAAAATCAGTTAATTAAAAAGTATTTAAAATGCAATTAAACCTAAAAAATGGAAAATGAACAGTAATTAAAAGTTAATTAAACAGAAAAATCACAATTAAAATAAGAAAAATAACAAAATTGGTTTCAAGACCTAATTCCTGTTTTTGTTCACAAAAGATAAAAAAACAAGTTTACTGAAAGTGACATTTGGCTGTTTTTGTCCTTTTGCTTAGCAGTGGGAATTTTAATATAAACAGTGGGAACTTTGTTCCCACTGATAGAATAAAAAAGGAGGCCTGTGGACCTTTTGAGCTTAGGAAAGCTCTTGCCTTGGTTTTCTTTGGACAATGGGGCTCCCCTACACTCAGTGGAGTGTAGGGAGTCTGTTTAATCACAAAGGCACACAAGTTGTTCACAAGATTCACGCAAAAATAGACAAAATCAGTCACTGCATGTGCACAAACAGACCTGAGCACTAGTTGCTGGTCTGTTTGACCACAATGTGGATTATTATCACTCAAATCTTACTCAACTTGTATCCAAACTGAACCTAATTACTTCTTAATCCTAGATTACCCTAGTATTCAACAAGTAACAAGGTTTGGTGGACAGAAAATGATATTAACCTGCTGATTTTGAAGCTTGATTTCAAAGACCAGCTTCTTACCAAGAGTGTGCATACAAACTTTCAAAACCTATCTGAGATGATCTAACTAACCAAACATCCTATCTTAACAAACTATTAGAAACGTGTTTTGAGGTATTTATGACTTAGTGTATTTGCATAAGCACCCCCAATCCACTACAGCCAAACACACCTTTAACTTTTGGAAACATATATTTTTTTTTCTCTTTGACAAAAATTTTTAACCAATAACCACCAAATGAGATTAATACTTATACTAACATGGTTTAATCATCAAATCAACACAAAACAATAAATCTCCCATTCTCAAGCATGCAAACCCAAATTCATCTAATTTTAACAAAAGTAAGGGGAAGAAATCGTTACCAACTATAGGCTTGCTCAGCCTATAGATACACCTAAGTCTTGACCCCTGGATGCTAATGATAGACGAAGGAAGCTTGCAAGTGAAGATGGTAGTTATGTCGACGGCTCTTCAGCAGAACCCCAAACCAAATGAATCAGAACTGGAAATTGGAATATGAGATGTGACAGATCTTTTGCTCCTGCACACAAACAAAGTCCAGGAAGTAGAAGCCCTTCAAGAGCTTTTGTCAGAAGCTCTTGAAGAAGCTTTTACTACAGTGACAAATAAACAAGGAAGATATCCAATCCAGGTTTTTGAAAGACTCCAACTTTAAAAACCAAACCTTGAATTCTTCAAAAAAATAACACAAGTTTAGGAGCTCAATACATAAGCTATTTTGTCAAAATAGTTATGCATTGACTGATAGACTTGTGGGTCTCAAACAAAATTTTCCAACTCTTTTGAAAACCTTTTGATGATAAACCGAATGTAAACTGATAAATTTAAATAACAAGTAAATGAAAAACAAGAAATTTAATGGAACTCAAATTTTCATTTCATTCAAATTACACTGAAAAGTGAAGAACAAAAATTTGGAACAAGGAAAACTAAAGACCTAGCATGCCTTATATACTGGAAAATACAAGATTCTAGAAAGATAAAAATAAGCAAACCCTAAATATTCATCTTCCGAATAAGCCCCTGGTCTTGGATTCGATTCTTGGTCAACTTGGATGTTTTGGCAGCTTGTAAGACCCCCATGTGATTGCCAGCCATGAAGAGATGATCCCAGCCGTTTGTGAAGCCTTTGGGACAAAGGAAACACATCCACCCATTCATTTGGTCTACTTTTGGGTTTTTGTGGACAAGGACGGGGCAGGGTATAGTCCCACAACCCATGTGGGTGATGGTGAAAGGTGTTTAGGGGTGGGTTATGGTTTAGAAGGACATCAATTAGTGATCTGGAGCACTAGTAATCCAATGGTTTTGATTTGGCTTTGATTTTGATTTAGGGTTTATAGGATTAGAAAGGGGATTTTGATTGGGTTTTTAATTTAGAAAAAGTGTTTACCGCCTTGTTTTATTATTAATAAACTCGTTTTAAAAACTTAGTTTATTAATATTAAGGTTAAGTGGATTGCTGATGTGGTGGGTGAGGTGGAAGGTGGGGGGTGAGGTGGCGTGTGTCTATTGGGAGGGAGAGTTGTGTTGTCTGGGCAGAAATGCCCCCCCATGTTTCTTTGTTCTTTCATGTTGTAAATAATAGCCAAAACTTCCAATTCCCTTTATAATAAGTTTGGACAACTTGCTGATTTTGGCCTAATGTAATTCCAAACTTTAAATAAGGACTATTCATGCACATTCTTCATTCTCCATGGACTTCTCTTGTAATGTCTTGATAATTTAGGGACCTTAATACATTTTATGAGTTTTGCAAGGGTATAAATTGCCAAGTCTTCAAAAATGAGGGACCAATGTTGACAATCTTCAAATCTTCAAGGACTTCAAAGGAAATTCATGATTCGGGTCCGGTTCTTTGTGCGGCTTCGTTTCCCGTGTTCGTTTTTGCTTGATTCTTGTAATCTTTTGGTGAATTCACGATATCCGTACCTGAAATGCACAATGAACAAATACAAGCACATATTTGGGTATTTTGATGATATTTTAAGCGTTTTAAGCCCGATTTGGATGATGAGACTATGTATAATTACAGTCTCATCAGTAGCAACAATGGTTTGCTTCTTACACTGCCATGATATGAGTCTTCTGCCTAGGAATTAACAACCTCCTATTGTGGATTTCCTATCATGATTAGCTCCAGCATAATCACTATCTGAGTAAGCTTCCAATTCAAAGGTGGAATCTCTAGGATACCATAATCCTAAATTGGATTGACTTTTACGATATTTAAAAATCTTCTTCACAACATATGGATGTGACACCTTTGGATGAACTTGGAACCTTGAATAGGCACACCCAGCAAACATTATATCTAGCCTTGAAGCAGTAAGATACATCAATGAACCAATCATTGATTTGTATAGATGAATGTCAACATTTTCTCCATGTTCATCTTTTGATAAAGACTTCTTGGCTTCAAAAGGTGTGCTTGTACTCCTTGTATCCATACATGAAAATTTCTTCAAGATTTCAGCAACATATTTATCTTGACTGATAAATATTCCATCTTTCCTTTGTTTTACTTGTAGTCCCAAAAAGAAAGTTAGTTCTCCCATAGAACTCATTTGAAATCTTCCTTTCATCAAAGCTTCAAACTCTTCACACCATGTCTTCTTGGTAGAACCAAAAATGATGTCATCAACACAAACTTGAACTAGAATGATGTCCTTAGCATTCTTCTTGATGTACAGAGTTTTGTCAATGGTTCCTCTCCTATATCAATGTTCTAGTAGAAAATTAGATAAAGTTGCATACCAGGCTCTTGGAGCTTAATGCAGACCATAAAGTGCTTTGATAACCTTGTAGACTCTATTGGGGAATTTAGTATCTACAAAACCTGGAGGTTGTGAGACATATACCTCCTCTGAAATAGTACCATATAGAAAGGCACTTTTCACATCCGTTTGATAGACTATAAATCCCATATATGATGCAAAGGCCAAAAATAACCTAATGGCTTCTATCCTTGCCACTGGTGCAAAAACCTCATCATAGTCCATCCCTTCTTACTGTCTATAGCCTTGAGCAACAAGTCTTGCCTTGTTCCTCACAACAACCCCTCTTTCATCCTTCTTGTTCCTGAAGCCCATCTAGTACCAATTACTCTTTTACCTGAGGGAAGATCCACAAGAATCCAAACTTTTTGTAGCACAAATTGTGTTAATTCTTCTTGGATGGCATCTAACTAACTTTCTTCATCAAGAGCCTGAGAAATGTTTTTGGGCTCTACTTGAGATAAGAAACAGGAAAACAAACAATGCTGAGTATGTTTATGATTTGTTCTCTGCTGTTGTTTGACATAACTCACAAGTGAATGAGTTTTAATATTGGTTTGAAGTCGTCTTCTGGTTTGTACAGCATATTTGGGATCTCCAATAATTTGTGTAGTAGGATGGTTGTTGTTGACCATATGAGTGGGAATAGAACTGACTGGAAGTTCTGTTTCCAAATTGTTGAAATCAGTTACTGCACCCTGCTCATCATAGGAAGCTTTGGAGAAGATTCCTTCAGCTGGACTAGCGTATAAGTCTTCATCGTCCATGGCTTGTAAAATCTCTTCTAGTGAGTCAACAGATTTGGTAGATTTTGACTTAGCAGTACTTGCAGATGAAGTACCGCTAGGTGTAGTATGTACTGCTGAGTGTTATGACTCAAAAGATTCTTCTCCTGAATGCTTATTAGCAGATGTAGCATTCTTTTCTTGATCTTGAAGCCTCTGAAGCTCCTGGGAGGCTTGATCATCATTTGATGGCATGGTTTGCTTCTTGGGAGTTGTAGACATGGGAGTAACAGTAGGCATGTTGGGCAAATAGATATGAACATCATCATCTGATGAAGAAACATCTTCTTGAGTACCTGCATTAGTTGCACTTGACTCCTCACCTGCATTGTTAGTTTGACAATCCTTTTGCAAAGAATAGTAATCCATGGAGTTAGTTAGATAATCTAAATCAAACATCCAAGCATAACCTATTCCTGGGACATTGGGTTTATTTTATAAGAAATTAACATGAGCATTTTCTTCAACCTTCTTAGTTGCCAAATTATAAACCCTATATGTTTTACTTTGCACTGAATATCCTACAAGATATCCTGGATCAGACTTTCCATCAAACTTTCCCAAATAACCAAGAGTATTTAGTATAGACACATGACACCCAAAAGGTCTTAAATGACTTAGTTAGGCTTTACATCAGTCAAGAGTTCATAAGGTATTTTGTTTTGAGGCTTGGTTACTAGGACTCTATTTAACACATAACATGCAGTATTGATTGCTTCTGCCGAAAAGGTATTTGGCAAAAGTGAATCAGCTAGCATAGTTCTAGCAGCCTCAATCAGTGTCCTATTCTTCCTTTCAGCTACTCCATTTTGTTGTGGAGTTCTAGGATAATTAAATTGTCTCTTAATTCCTTTAGACCTACAGAATTCATCAAATTCAGCATTTTTAAATTCTGTCCCATTATCAGTCCTAATGATTAAAACCTGTTTAGTGAACTACTTTTCAACTAAAATGATAAAATCCTTAAGTAATTCACTTGTTTCACTTTTAAGAGCTAAAAAGAAAACCTAACTGAATCTACTATAATCATAATTTATGACTAGACAAAAGGTCTTATGACTAATGCTTCTGATAGAAACTGGACCAAACAAATCCATATGCAAAAGCTGCAAAGGTTTTGTCACAGTGTTAACAGTCTTGGTCTTACAAGAGGCTCTATGTTATTTACCTTTTTGACAAGCAGCACATGTGAAATCATTTTGAAAAGATTTGTTACGTAGACCTCTAACCAAATTCCTATTCACCAATCTATTAAGATTCTTGAAATTCACTTGACCTAACCTTCTATGCCACAAATTTGACTCATCTAAAGAAGCCTTAGCTAGCAAACATGTAATACCACCTGTTGGAGTAATAGTATGAAGATTAAAGGTGTACATATTTTCTTGCCTGGGTACTTTAAGCAGTATTTGAGATTCCTTAGGCATCTCAAAGTCTTTAGTCAACACCAAGCAGTCTTTGTCTGTGAATAGCACCTTGTTCTTCTTATCACACATTTGTGATACAGAAAAGAGATTGAACTTATTCAATTCTTTTACAAAGAACACATCTTCAAATTTCAACTTTCCTATGTTGATTTTCCCTTTGCCAGTGATTCTACCTTTGCTACCTCCAAAGGCTACTGGACCTCCTCTGAATTCTTTAAATTCAGCAAGAAAATCTTTGTTTCCTGTCATGTGTCTTGAGCATCCACTATCTACTATACCTTTATTCTTTAATTCATCAATTAGATGCCCCTGCACACAAATAAAACTCATTAGTTTTTAACAGGGACCCAAGCCACATTTGGCTCGGATCTTGTGGGACCTGCACATTTAATAGTTTGTACTGAAGCATTCCCAGTAATGTTACTTTTGCTCTTATACTTCATGGTTTCATTTATGTAGTCAAAGTCATAGGGTGACTCTATGTGCTCAGACTTCTTTGACTTAAGTACTGCTTTAGCGGTAGTTGCTTTAACACATGATTTATCTCTTTTAGGAACCCACATTTACACTGGTTTGTTTTTATCCTTACTTCTAGGTGTTTTAACTTTTTCAAAAACTTTCTTAGAAGTCTTGGAGAACTTTGGTTTTACAGTCTTTAAACCAACAGTACTTAAGTTTGGTTTAGCAGTACTTGCAGGTTTAGACTTGCCGGTACTTGCTTTACCAGACATTAAAGGTACTAGACCTTGTTTCATAAGTACTGCCCTAGGAACAAAACTTTTGGTAGAGTTATTTTTAATCTGTTTAACTACCCTTGTGTGATCAAACTTAGGTTTGTCATTTTTAAGTTTCTGATTCCTATAAACCTGTGCATTTTTTCCATTACTGTTTTTCATGACCATTTGTGTAGCCTTTTGTTTCACAATTTTATCTTCATGTAATGTACAATCTTTGATAAAATGACTTAAGACTACCACAAACATAACATCCTTTTCTTCTTAAAGAAGACCCAAAAGGTTGTTTTGACTTTACTTTTTCAAAACCGAGCCCACCCCTTTTGGCTTTATTATGTTTTACATTGTTTTCCAATATCTTGCTAGGAGTTTTTACCTGCTTGGGAGCAGAACTAGTCTTAGATTCCTCAGAAACAAAGTTGTTCATTAAAGGTGGATAAACAATATTTTTGGTCACAACAGTCTTTTCTTGGGACAAAGTACTAGAGTTTAAGTTATTTTTAACCTTTGGTTCTTCTAACTCTACACTTGTATCATTACAAGGGGGCATGAAAATTCCTGATAGTGGTGGAGGAACTGCCTTCATTCCTTCAGCATATCTATCATTTTCAGGTGTATTATCTACCTCACTAGAACTATCAAAAATCCCTTTTGATAAGTCCTTCTCAGTTAAAGTTATCCCAGGTTGGTCCTCAATATAACCTAGGCCTGTTTTATCATAATACCCCATTTGTGAATTAATCAATTTTCCCAATCCTTTAGAGGATTTTTTCCAATGATTAATCACTTCCCTTTCATTACAAAGACTGGCTTTTAAAGCTTCATTTTCTGTTGATATTTTTAACAGTTGTCTTTTAAAAGCTTTTATTTCCACATCTTTTTTCCTCATTTGAAGAGTCAAAATCCTTATTTTCTCTTCATAGTTTTGTTGAGCCTTTTTGTACAAAACTATATTTTCTTCTAATTTAACAACACCCTGTTTAAAAGCTTTTAATTCTACAGTGCATGTGTTAACTTTTTGATACTGTTCCTCTAGTTCTACTTTTAGGCTATTAAATTTAAGAACACGTTCTTTAGAACAAGGATGTACCTCAGTATCTGCATGCGAGAGAGCCATTAAACCAAGCTCTTCTTCTTCTTCTTCTTCTGCCCAGTTCACCACTTCATCTATAGTAACCAATGCTTTGGTTCCTTTAGGACTTCTGCTATTTCCTTTTTTAAAGCTTTCAGTTATTCTTGGACTGGTTCTATAGCTGTGCTTGGATTTCTGATTGCTATTCTCAGCTTTATCTCTAGAGCATTCTCTTTCAAAGTGTCCATTCCTTCCACAGTTATAGCATTCAACTTTGGACTTGTCATATCCTAATGGCTCATTAGGATCAACAATCATTTTTCTTCTAGTCTTCTTGAAGAACCTATTAGATCTTACTGACACCATAGCAGCTTGCCATTTAAGATCCATCTCTTCAACATCAGCATCATCCATTTGGAACAAGTCATTTAGTGTTAATCTTGGCCTGTTGTCTTGTCCAGCGAAGAATGAGAAGGCATCATTGTCACTAAACAATGGTGAAGACCTTCCATATGGATTTTGAGAGACTACTAGACTGCTTTCAATACTTTGTGGGTAAGTACTGCTTGTAAGTCCTCCAGTGGTATTTGTGAAGTATGTACCGCTGCTAGATGCACTAGCGGTATTATGAAAGTAAGTACCGATGTTCCCATCTGATACAAAAGCCAAGTTAGACTTTAAAGTAGTCGCTGTCTTTACTTCAGTTCCTTTCACATCCATCTCATATGCTCTAAGATTGTTGTAGAGATGATCAAAAGGAATTGTTTCCAAATCATCTCTTGTGATGAAGTGCATAGCCATTGCTTTCCACTCTGGTGGAACACTTCTTAAGAATTTTAAATTAGCTTCTTCATTAGGAATTACTTGTCCATAAACTGCTAACTGAATAAGCAACTTACTGAACCTTCCATATCCACCATGTATCCCCTCTATATACTGGTAATTGAGAAGTTATCAAATTCTTGCTTAAGAACAATCTTCTTAATCTTCTTAGATTTGTCATTGCCCCTAAATCTAAGTTTTATAGCATCCCACATAGCTTTAGCATCCATATAATGATGCAAGCTTGGTAGAATGTCTTCAGAAAGAGCCATAGCCAAAGCAGTTATGGCTTTTCTCTCTCTGATCTCTGCTTGTACCTCCTCAACAGTCACAGCAGGTAGAACATAGCATGTATTGTCTGGCAACCAGTGTAGCTTCTTTGGTGTATTCCCATTCTTGATAACTTGCCATACAGTTTGATCTGTGTGATTCAAATAATGTTCCATCTGCATAGCCCATGTCTCATAATTGTCACCTTTGAGAACTAGGAGTTTAACAACAGACAGAGTATGAGAAGGTGTTGTTGTAGAGGTAGCTACAACATTCACGGCTTGAACACCTTGTGCTGGTGCAGGATGCACAACTTGTGGTTGTCCCTGTGGTATAGGATCAGGGTTCTGAACATCATCCAAGTGAGCATTATCACCATCTGGTTGAGACATTGAGTTTTGGTATGTGTGGAGTGTTTGGGGTTGTGTTCTTCTTTTTCAAAGTTTCTCAACAAGCTCTGATACCACTTGTTGATCCCTTTGGTTGGATCTATATTCTGTTAAGAATTAGTATAGTAGTTTGTAATCAAACTAAAACACTTTGAGCACTCTTACTAACACTAAATAAGTTATGTGGAATCTAACTTATAAAGCACAGAAGAACATAATTACTTTTAACTATTCGATTCTCTTATTAATCGACTTGAATGAGGTACATGAAAGACATTGTACCTATGTTCCTTTTATAGAGTAAGGAACCCTAGAAACCTTAGAATATTCTATAAAGATAACTATATCATAGACGATATATTATCAATATTCTAACTATTAAAGTATATCACATAAGATATACTCTAACTATAACTATGACATATCTTATACAAAGATATATCCGTCCTAATCATCATAGCAGTACTTACTTTATAAGTAGCAGTACTTACTATGTATCGCGTTAATACTAATGGTACTTACATAACACTGATAGTACTTAAAATACACTAACGGTACTTGACACTTAACAAATAATTCCCAACAAACTCCTTCTCACCAGAGCCCTCAATCATCTGAAGATTTATAATCTTCTTCTCATCATGATGGTAATCAACCAAATTCTGATGAGATGATCCACACACCTGCTGCTTCAATATTTGCTAGTGGTTCTCCACAGGCAACAGCAACAGAGGTGGTGGATTTGAAAATTAAACTGCTTTGTGCAAAAGCTTGTCCAAATAGATACAGATTTTGCAAAAAGAGAAGCTTGCTTTGGATAAGAGAATTACTGAATTGGAAGCCAACTTAACAAAGCTAAGGAATAAAGTTACTCCTTGGATGAAGCAACACAGGGTAATTCAGAGAGCTGCTCTTAAGAAGAAAAGGTTCAGAAACTTCAAGAAGAAGCAACTGAATGCAACAAAACAGGAGAGGAATGATGAAGAACAAGGACCTTCTTCTAATATTCATACAAGGATCTCTGGCAATGACATCAATTATGAAGCTGATGATGGCATTGAAAATTTAGAAGATGTTGATGGCATAGAGAATGATGTGGATAATGCAGGATTGGAGCATACAAATATGGAGCGTCAACATGAGGAACCACAAACTACTCATGAGGAACCACTACCATCTACTGATGAAGAAATGTTGGTAACTCAGCCACAACCTCCATCACCATAACTACAAGCAAATTGAAGTAGTTTTTATGAGAAGCTAGAGTAAATAACTGTTAAGTTTCTTGTGTCTTCAACTCCACCACAAAGACAATTTTAGTTTCATGAGAAACAATCTTTCCAAGTACTGTCAAGATCAAGAATGAATGTTGAATTAGACAAGACTGGGGAGTTAGAAATTGAGAAGACAACTGCCAAAGGAGAAAAAGTATCTGGAGATACTTTGGTGATACAAGAAAGAAGTGTGTCTATAACTGGTGAAGTAAATACTGTTGAAACACCAAGTACTGCTCAGCCAACTTCAAGTACTGCTAGTGAAAAAGCTTCACTACCTTCTTCTAAAGAAAGTCAAACTCCATCTTATGGAGAAGGTGAGACTTTAGCACAAGTACTGCTTGATCTCGGAGAAAAGAGCTCAGCTAAGAAAGCAAGAAAAGCAGAAGCAGAGATGAAGACACAACAAGAAATTCTTGCCATTAAAGAAAAAGATAAAGGTAAGAAAATTCAAGATTCACAACCCACTACAAAAGGTATTATCATTCAACAACAATCCAATGAAGATGAAGAAAGAAGATCTTTAAGATTATTGAAGAAAATACCTAAGAAAAATCCAAATGATAAGGGCAAAAAGAAACTACAATCTGAATCTGAAGATAAAAGTGATTCAGATGATGACATAAACAAAGTCATGAATAGATTTCATCAACTGGAGCATGATGAAGAGGTAGCTTTCAGACTACAAGAACAATTGTGTAATTAGGAGTTACAAGAAGAACTTGCAGCAAAGCAACAATTTCTTAAAGGCCAAAGAGTACAACAAGAATGGAACATAGCAGAATATGATAGGATTCAGGTTGAACTAAAGGCAAGTGAACTTCTTGTAGAATCCTTAATAGCTCAAGAAAGGGATGCTTATGACGAAGAAGAAAAAGAAAGTTGATTAATGATTTGGTAAAGGAGCAACAAAGATTCTTTGTAGAAAAGAGAAGAAAAGAAAGAGTTAAGCCTCCTACTACTATGCAAATCAGGAATCATATGATGTCTTACCTTAATAAAGTTAAGCATTTCACCCATGCTCAATTAGCCAGAAAGACTTTTGATGAAGTAAAGGCTTTGTATGAACAACACAAGAGGAGCAAATTGATTTTTGTTGAGATTGGATCTGAAAAGGATAAAAAGGACATTGAAGATGTCAAGAAGCATCTCCAACAACAAAGACAGTTTGGAAGTACCCCCGGATTTGATACAAGTACTATTGTACAGAAAGAAGCATCTCCACCTATCAAGACTACATAAGCTAGAAAGAAGAGAAGGGTGAAAGAAGTTTCAAAAGAAGCAAAGACTAATCAAGGGATGGATGAGGGAAATGCAGCTCATTGTGTTGAAAAAGAGACTGAAAATATACAAGCGGTGCATACACAGTCAACAGTACTTGAAGGGACGATACATACTGATTTGTAGGAGGGATCAATTGAGTTTGAAGGAACCTCCAAATGTATTAAAAGGAAGAGATCAACCAAGAAAAAGCAAGAAGCCAAGAAAAAGGTAAAGTCTACAGATGGACATGTGCTATGAATCAAGGATTAGAAGTTCATGGAATAGCTAAATCAGATAGAACATTTAAGATGTTCAGCTTACTAGAAGATATTCTACATATCCTTGACAAACAGGACATTCAAGACCTTAACAGATTTGTTCAAGGAGTAAGTGAAGGTCAAGCAGAAACATCACTATTGAGAAATGAATTAAAGTTCATGTATGAGCCATATAATAATGATCAACAAATGTTGAAGGACTTAGAGAATCAGGTTCCTACTTACTGGAGATATTATAGATCATGTGGCATACACACTTTGGATGTAGATGATATAACTTATTACATGCTTCCAGATAAAAGATACCCTTTTGCAAGAAGATTGTTGGAAAGAATGTTAGAAGAACAATCAGAAGTTTCAGAAGAATCTAACGGTGCTATTGAGTTGATTAGAAAGGTTAAACAGCAACTTAAGGATTTGGAACAAAAAGAAGAAGCTGAGAAAGAGCCTTAAGTGTTTGACTTTTAGTCACACTTCACAAATGGTTCTCAGTTCACCATGTCTAACACACATAAGAACTGGCTAGTCCATAAGCAAACGGTTTATGGTAAAGACTTCTCAAATCCGTTGATAGCTGGTAGTTTTCTAAAAACTATATGGTTCTAACTCACCATGTTTCGAGACAAAGAGTTGGCTAGTCCTAGGGCAAACGGTACTAGGTAAAGACATTATCAAATCTATTTATGCTTGACATTTTACCAAGAATTGTAGGGTTATAAGTACACCTTATTCTTTATGAATAAAGTATTGGCTATTCCAGAGTGTACGACTAACTGGGAAAGAATAAATCAAACCGTTGATAGTTGATGATTTGCTAAAAATCATGATGCCAATACAGATTGGTTTTTGTTGTTAACTGTTTTATTTCAGGTAAGAAGACACAAGCAGAATTATTTATTCATAGGTGCTTTATATGCAGAAGACTCCTATTTGATGATGACAAAAGGGGAAGAAGATATATGAAATGACAAACAAAATTGCTGCAAAATGAATGTTTACAAGACACAAGAAGATCATAATTTGAAGACACAAGAAGATCACAATTTGAAGACAAAGATGATATTCATGAGACTTGAAGATTATCTTATTAGAAGAAGATCTGCATAGAGTGTTTGGCTACATTCAGTTGGATACAAATACAAGATTACCAATTTCAATCCAAGTTTGAAGAGAAGACTGAAGACATGTATTTTAATACATTAAGTATAAAAAGAAACAAGAAGAAAACACGTTATCGTTCTTGTTTAGGGGAGGAATGTTGGGAATTATTTGTAAAGAATCAAGTACCGTTAGTATAAGTACTAGTATTGTTAGTGTTGGCAAGTACTGTTAGTGTTCACGCGGTACATAGCAAGTACTGTTAGTTATATTGTAAGTACTGCTATATTTATTAGGACGAATATATCTTTAGAAAAGATTTGTCATAGTTATAGTTAGAATATATCTTATGTGATATACTTAATAGTGTAGAATGTTGATAAAATATCGTGTGTGATATACTTATCATTATAGAATATTCTAAGGTTTCTAGGGTTCCTTACTCTATAAAAGGAACATAGGTATAATGAGTTTATTGTACCTCATTGAAATTCGATTAATAGAGAATCGAATAGTTAAAAGTAATTATGTTCTTCTTTGCTTTATAAGTTAGATTCTGCGTAACTTAGTTGGTTGAGTAAGAGTTCTCAAGTGCTCTAGTTCGATTACAAACTATTGTACAAATTCTTAACAGAATATAGATCCATTCAAAGGGATCAACAATTAATACCTACTTTTGAGCCGATCAAACCAAATGTATTTATAATCTGTTATGTTAAAAAATAACTCAAATACAAATAACTACTATGAAGATATTTATGTCCTAATCTCTTAAGAGACATGATGATAACTTCAACTTGGTCAATGTATTTGCTCTTCTACTCATGTTGCTTCAAGGAACCAAGAAGCCTTGATCAAAGCTTTGGAGATTTAAATCAAACAACTAAGAAAAATCTTGTAAGAAAGAGGACTTGGTAGTTTACCAAGTACAATGGAATCTAAACCGATAGATCATGCCAAAAGCGTCTCAACTTCTATTTACTTATCAAAACCACAATTTAGGAGTTTGTGTGATGATGTTATGAGAACGACTATACCATTTCCAAGTCATTTGCATGATAATGAAGACCAATGAGCTTAAACATGTGGAAGGATTAGAAGCTTGCTCACTTTAACACAAGTTTCTTGATGATTCTTTGCCACCAAATGATAAAGAACCAAGAAGTTTTTCCTTACCTTGTTTCATTAATGATATAAGTTTTAATAGTTCTTTAGCTGACTTAGGAGCTAGCTTTAGTGTTATGCCCTAACTACCTTTACCAAGTTATGTTTAGAAAAATTAGCTCATACTAAGAAAATTGTTAAATTGGCAGATAAAATGGTGAAACGTCATGAAAGTATTATAGAAAGTGTTATAGTTAGGATAAATTTTTTTTTCCCTTCAGACTTTATGTTTTAGATATGTGTGATGATAGTAAAACTTCTTTACCTTGGAAGACCTTTCTTGTATACCGCCTATGCCAAGATTAATGTTTTTGGAAGAAAAAGAGTTTTAAGGGTATGGGACAACAAACTTGAATTTGAAATTCAAAAACCTAAAAGTAAAATTATTACGAGGGTCTATGCTCTAGGCATAATTGATAAAATGAAGGATGATTTAGAAACTAGGCTTGTAATGAACCTTTGATGATTAATAGATCGCATGACCCTATCTTGGAGGAATTAGTTTATAATAGTTAACTAAATATACCATTGGATCCTAGTGATGAGGATAAATTTAGTGATGAACTTGTTGAAGAACATAATGATAATAGGTGATGATATAGAATACAAAGAAAATATAAGCATTAACTAGCCTCTCAACTTGATGTTTTCCTGCATGATAGGATTTAGATTTGTTCATGCTAATTTTTACCAATTATTTGTTAAGAATGTAATGTCTATAGAATTTTATAACCCCATCATATGAGAAGATGGAATATAAGGGGAAAATACTATTAAAACTTTCATGAATGTGCCTATCTTTGTTGGAAATTTTTCTATCATTAAAGATTTCGAGGTTGTAGAGAAAGACAACATTTACCAAGACGATGGGATGGTGATAGTACATGCGGAATATCACTTTGGAAGAATTTCAAAGTTACTTTTTGAAGTTCTCTTAGAAAAATCACCATCTCCGATGACGATGATTGCATTACTTATCATGTGGCTAATACGCAAGTATAAAAAATGGACATTTAAGTGAGGCTAAATGCAACATCCTTCCACCAAAACTTGAGATGAGTGAACATTACAAGCTTAGAGGAATCAAGTACCCGTACCAAAAGCTTCAAACTTTCTATAAGGTAGTTTTGGATTTGGGTCCCGAATATATTCGTGATGCTAAGATTGAAGTCTACCTCTTGCACGCCCACGTGCATGAGATGGAGTAAAGAAAGTCAAAGACAAATCTAACTTAAACAATTTTTTTTAAATAGAAGTACTCAACGGGAGACAACCTGAATTTTTAATTTTCGTAAGACTCTGTTTTCCTAGATTCATATGTGTATTCGTGCCATCCATATGTCGTATCTAAATCTGGACGTTAACCAGTTTTTTAATTTCATTTTGTTTTTAAGTTGTACTGTTTTAGTAATACATACGGCGTATTACTCGACTAACACGTACTGAAACGCTAAAACATGGTACTTCAGTACGGTGTATCATGTAATGCATATGGCGCATTTACCGTTGTGTACATTTTTATTTTTTGTTTCTTTGTTTTATTTATTTTTCTAACCAAATAATACACAAAGAAAGGAAATTGCGTTTGTTTCTTATCTTGATCAACTTGTGGATTGAAGTTCAACTAAGCTTAATGAGGATCATGTTAGGAATAAAAATTAGTGCCAGTTACATTTTACGTTACCAATATTAATTTTATTAATACTGGTAGTTATAGTTTAATGTTGGTAGTGTCTGGACGAAATATAGGCAAGATGGTTAAATGTTGTCTGAGATATTAATGTTGCATACAGGATAAAGACTGAAGACGTGTAAGATATATATATATATATAGAAGATATCGTGTGTATATCTTCTAAAGTTTAAACTATTCATTCACATCTTTATCTTGTAAAGGACTCCTTGCATTAAAAGGAGGTCCTATGGTTAGGTTTAGATATCTATCTTTCTTTGTAACTTTACTTCAAGGTTGTAACCCTAATACTCTGTATACGAGTATTCGTATTATTGTTCATAATATTAAAGTGTTTGGTTTATGTTCTTTGTTTAGTTTTATATCACATCATTCAAATAATCTTCATAACATCAAAGAGTAGATTCTACGTACTCTTTTATATCAATTCAAAGTTTATACTAAGACTACATAGAATTTTTTCTACTTAGTCTAAGTCTACAAGCTTGGCTCATAAGATCAAAAGGGTCAATAAGTGGTATTAGAGCTTGTTGAGAAGCTTTGATGTTGAAGATTAATGAAGAACTCTTTTTAACAAAAGAGATGGATTTAGAAGTTGCACAACCAAACACAATGAACAAGGTTCTGTTGGGAATAAAATGTAGCCAGTCCACTTGAACGCTGACAAAAAGAAAACAAGCGTTGATAAGAAGAGAACAAGCGCTGACAGATCAAGCGTTGACAGGAAGAAGCCAAGCGTTGATAGGTTGAAGACAAGCACTGATAGAAAGATATGGTCTACGCGTATTTTGTTTCTAGTTTGTTTCTAGTAAAGATAGGATCACAATGTATTTTCTATATTTATCTTGACCTAGAATAGCTTATACGTAGACTCTTGTACAAGGCTTCTTATATCTATAAAAGAAGACCTTTAGGTTATGTTTCAAATAAGTTTTTCATACGTTTAACACTTTCATTGTAAGCAAGTTCGTTATTATCAATCAAGTGAAAGTTTGTTTTACAACTGTTTGTGTGTTCTTGTTTGAGTGTTAATTCCGCATAACACTTAAATTGTTTTATACATAAACAAAGTTTCTCTACGTGTTTAACTTGATCTAATCTCGTTTACACAAGCTAAATCGATCTAAGTCTGGGATCAACAAGTGGTATCAGAGCTTGTTGAGAAACTTTGATCTAAAAGAACACAAGAACCCTAAATCACCAAAAACCCTAATTTTCACAAAACCCTAAAAACGTCATGTATACTCCATAAGTAACCTCCTCCTACTCCTCAAACCACAACATCAAGATTCCCATGCTAGATGCAGACAATTTTGAGCTGTGCAAGTTCAACTTTGAGCAATATCTGCAAATCCATGACTACACTCTCAGGGAGATTATTGAATATGGAAACACATTCAATAAAGCTCAAAAGATTGCAGATGCCATTGCTACAAGATCAGTTGTTCAAGGATGCTCTAAAGCAGATAAGAAAGAAAATCCTGAAGATGGTAGAGCTGTGTCTGCTGATGACATAACAAAGAAAAGGGTTGATATGAAAACCCTAAGCATTCTGAAACTCTCTTTGGGACAAGAAAATCAGCACAAATACAGAGGTTATGAGTCTGCAAAAGATCTTTGGGCAGCCCTTGAAGTTGCCTATGGTGGTAATGCTGATACTATGGAAGAGAAAAGGAAGCAACTCTTACATGAGTATGTTGTCTTTAAGTCTCAACCTAATGAGAAGCTAAGTAGTGTGAGAAGCAGACTTCTTGACATTACAAGCAAGCTGTCCTTCATGGGGACAATAATTGGTGATGTTGACATTATTGCCACTTTTCTTAAAAGCCTTGGTGATGCATGGAAGATTAAGGCAAGATCTATAATTGCCAACAACACTCACAAAAGTTCTACTTTTGATGATGTCTACAACAAACTGAGGTTGTTGGAGAATGAAACTCTTTTGGATCATGGAAGTAAGTCTACCAATGGTAACATGGCCTTCTTCTCACATAGTGAAGGTCAATTTGATCAGAAGGATTCATACGTGCACCCAGTTACTGGATCAACATGTGTCAACGCTGGCTCATATCCTGTCAACGCCTCACATTCAGATGCTTACACATACAAAGTTGACTCTCCAAGAGTTAAGCCTGCTGGTATTGATCTGGATACTGTGTGTGCATACATTGCTTCATTGCCCAATGGTTCAGTGATTACATATGAGGACCTTGAGCAAATAAGTGATGAGCATTTGGAGGAGATGGATATAAAGTGGAACATGGCTCTTGCAAGTATAAGAGCAAACAGATGGAATAGAAGATTCAAGAAGAAGATGACTTTTAATGCTAAGGACACTGCTGGATTTGATAAATCCAAGGTTGAGTGTTACAATTGTCATCGTATGGGGCACTTTATGAGAGAATGCAGATCTCCAAGAAGATCTGATGCTGGAAAACCCTCAAGCCAAATTGTTAAGACTCAGGATCCTAAGGCCATGGTGGTGTTGGGAATAAATTATGGGTCAGTTCACTAGACGCTGATAAGAAGAATTCAAGCGCTGATAGGATGACATTGGACGCTGACAGCCAAGCGTTGACACTTGAAGAAGTCAACGCTGACAGCCTTGAAGATTGACACTGATGGAATATATCTTCATACGAATCTTTTTGTTTATTTGTTTCTTTATTTGTGTATGGTAAAGATAAGCTCGACATTGTATTTTCTATTATTATCTTTACCTAGAATAGTTGATTCGTAGCTTATTGTACAAGACTTCTTAATCTATAAAAGAAGATCTTTTAGGTTAATGTTGATTATCAGTTTTCATAAGTTTTCACAAGTTAAACCTCTTTCATTGTAATCAAGTTCGATCATTCTAATACAAGTGAAAGTTTGTTTAACATCTTTGTGTTTTAGATTAAGTGTTAATTCCGCATAACACTTAGTTACTTTATTCATAAGCAAAGGTTTCTCTACGTGTATTACTTGATCTAATCTCGTATACACAAAGCTTAATCGATCTAAGTTTGGGATCAACAAGTGGTATCAGAGCTTGTTGAGAAACTTTTTATCTTTAAGTAACGCAAGAACCCTAAAACACCAAAAACCCTAAAAACCCTAAATTTCTCAAAACCCTAAAAACATCATGTCTGGCACAAATCAGCCTCCTGCTTTGCTACAAAACAACTCCACAAACCCTAGTATCAAAATTCCCATGTTTGATGCCAGGAACTTCGAGCTTTGGAAGTCTAATTTTGAGCAATATATAGCTATTCATGACTACACTCTTTGGGAGATTGTTGAATATGGGAACACATTCGACAAAGCTCAAAAGATTGCTAATGCTATTGCCACAAGGATAGCTGTACCTAATTGTCCTGAAGCTGATAAGAAGGAAAAGCCTGAAGATGGAAGAGCTGTATCTGCTGAAGATATAGCCAAGAAAAGGGTGGACATGAAAATCTTGAACATCATGAAACACGCCCTAGGTCATGAGAATCAGCACAAGTACAAACGCTTTGAGTCTGCAAAAGAGCTTTGGGAAGCTCTTGAAGTAGCACATGGTGGCAATGCTGACACAAAAGAAGAAAAGAAGAAGCAACTCATGCATGAGTATGCTGTCTTTAAAGCTCAACCCAATGAGAATCTCAGCAGTGTGAGAAGTAGACTGCTTGACATCACAAGTCAACTTTCCTTCATGGGAACACAGATTGATGACCCTGACTTGAATGCTACTTTTCTCAAAAGCCTTGGTGATGTATGGAAGATTGAGACAAGATCCATTCTTGTCAATAACACTCACAAGACCTCCAGGTTTGATGACATCTTCAACAAACTAAGACTGTTGGAGAATGAATGGCTTTTGGATAGTGATAATAAATCTTCCAGTAGCAACATGGCCTTCTTCTCACAAAGTGAAGGCCAATTTGATTCCATGAACTCCTATGGACATCCAGTCACTGGATCTCAATGTGTCAACGCTGGATCACAGTCTGTCAGCGCTGGATCATATCCTGTCAACGCTTCATTCTCAAGCGTTGACACTCACAACTTTGGCGCTGATAGAATTAAACCTGCTGGTTTAGATCTAGATACTGTGTGTGCATTCATTGCTTCTTTGCCCAGTGATTCAAGGATTACATATGAAGATCTTGAGCAGATAAGTGATGAGCAATTGGAAGAGATGGACATCAAGTGGACTATGGCTCTTGTAAGTTTAAGAGCAAACAGGTTTAATAAAAGGTTCAAGAAGAAGATGACCTTTGATGTTAAGGATGTTGCTGGATTTGACAAATCCAAAGTGGAGTGCTACAATTGTCATAGAATGGGGCACTTTATGAGGGAATGTAGATCTCCAAGAAGATCTGATGCTGGTAAGCCTTCAAGCCAAATGGTTAAGAGCCAAGATCCCAAGGCCATGGTTGCTGTTCAACAAATTGATGGCGTTGGAGGATGGGACTGGAGCTGGAACTTTATGGCTAAGGATGAGGAAGAGGACAGAGCTTTGGTTGCTGAAGTTAAAGAAGAGCATGTTGAATATGCTCTCATGGCACACTCCTCCTCTTCATCAGATAATGAGGTATATGATGATGCTTTCTGTTCTAAGGGTTGTCGTTTAAATACTGAAAAACTAAATCAAGAGATAGTAAAATTATTAGATGAGGCAAGTGCTGAAAGATGCAAAGTATCTAATTATCAAATTGCTCTTACCCAAACAGAAAAGACAGTATCTGAGTATAAAAAAATGGAGTTTGATTTAAAGGATCAAATAAATATCTTAAAACATGAGTTACATCAAAGTAAAGATATTCAAGATATCACAAACAGGGTTAATCTTGATTTGATAGCTCAGTTAGATGAGGCTAACAAAAACAAAGATAATGTGAGTCTTAAAATCCAGAGATTTGATAAGGCCACACAATCCCTAGGAGAGTGTGTTAGTAAACAAAGAGACTCTAAGGACATGAGTGGGATTGGGATGAAAGATTATACTGGTGTTCCACCACCAGCTGGGGATTTCTATGGTGTCCAATCAAAGGACTTATCTTGGACTGGCTTGCCAGAACTCCAAGAGAAGGAATTCATTCCTCCACCTAGAGTGACTTCCCCAGTTGAAGAATACAAACAAAAACTGACTGACCTAGATGAGTGGAAGAAAGCTAACCACACTTTGTTTGTTAAGGGAGGGTTGTTGTGTGAAAGTCCAAATGAGCCCACACCATTTACGATCCATGATCCTACACCTATTAAAATCACACACCCAACCACTGGCAAAGCTGTTGACCTTGGCCCACAAACTGTTAGAAAACCTAGTGTTAAGTATGCAGAGATGTATAGGAATACTAGGTCACCAAAAAGCCAAGTTAGTAACCATGGAACAGGCTTCTTTGCTTCTAGACCTAAGACTATGTCTAGAAAAGCTTGTTACTCATGTGGTAGCTTTTCACATTTGGCATACAAATGTGTCAACGCTTCCAATGTCAACGCTGATAGGAACCATTTCAGCGCTAACAAAAGTCAACATAGGTCAAACACTGTCAGACCCAATACCTTTGTGAACAAAAGTTCACAAGTTGTTAGACCAGCCCCATTCTTTTCTAGAGGGTCTAACACACAAGGCCTAAGACCTTTCCAAAAGTCAAACACTTGGTCCAATAGGCAATGGGTTCCTGTAGCAAACCCTAGGTTCAACGCTGATAAAGGCAATCGGGGCGCTGACAAGAACAATTTCAGCGCTGACAGACACACTGCCAAACCTAGGTATTTGCAACCACAGGGAAATGGGTCTAAAGCCTCTACTAGCTTAACATGGAGACCAAAACAAGACCAAAACCCTAATTTTACTGGTCTTTCTATGACATGCAACCGGTTTCATTATATTTCAAAGGCCATGTCAACACCAGTTGGGGTTAACTGGGAATTTCATTCAAAAAGGGATGAAAATGGGGTTGTTATGAGAACCAAGTCTGTTCTTGTTGAACAACCAAATGAATCCGAGTCTACCAAGGCTTGGGTTCCCAAAGAAAACTAATGTGTTTTCTTTATGTGCAGGGCATTCAGAAGAAGATCAATGATTATGGATATTGGGATAGTGGATGCTCAAGGCACATGACAGGAAAGGAGGACTATCTGACTAACTTCACTCCTATTCAAGATGGTGATAAGGTATACTTTGGAGGGGGCTATGGCACCATCACAGGAAAAGGAACCCTTATTACCAATAATCTACGTTTTGAGAATGTCTTCCTGGTAAAAGAACTGGATTATAATTTGTTTAGTGTATCACAAGTGTGTGATAACAAAAATAAGGTTCTTTTCACAGATACTGAGTGCTTGGTGTTAAGCAAAGATTACAAGCTCCCTGAGGAGAAATACATAGAATTTAGAACACCAAGGCATAAAGACATATATAATGTGAATCTTAATGGAATTAAGATGAATAATAAAATGATGTCATGTTTTTATGCTAAAGCCTCAGTAGATGAAAGTAATCTTTGGCACAGGAGATTAGGGCACATAAACTTTAAAAATATCAATAGACTTGTGAGGCTTGGTTTGGTTGATGGTTTGCCTGAAAAGGCTTTCCACAATGACCACTCTTGTGTTGCATGTCTTAAGGGCAAGCAGCACAAGGTCTCATTCAAATCTAAACAGGTGCACTCTAGTTCTAAACCACTTCACTTATTGCATATGGACCTCTTTGGTCCAACTAATATAGAAAGTTTGAAGGGTAAATCATATTGTTTTGTCATCACTGATGATTTTTCCAGGTTTACATGGACTTTCTTTTTAGCCAAGAAAAGTGAAACTGCCCAAAGTCTGATTAATTTCATTACCCATATTGAAAAGAAGAATGGTAATGAGGTCAAAATTCTTAGAAGTGACAATGGGGGTGAGTTTAGAAATCAGTTGTTAGATGATTTTTGTGCCAAGAAAGGGATTACTAGACAGTTTAGCATAGCTAGAACTCCACAGCAAAATGGAGTTGCTGAAAGGAAGAATAGAACCCTAATTGAAGCAGCTAGAACCATGTTGGCTGATGCCCACTTTCCTATAGCCTTTTGGGCTGAAGCTGTTAACACAGCTTGTTATGTTCAAAATAGGGCATTGGTCAACAAAATACATAATAAGACACCTTATGAGTTACTTTGGGGAAGGAAGCCAAATATTGGCTTTCTCAAGCCTTTTGGTTGTCATGTAGTTGTTTTAGAAACTAGTGATGCCCTAGGTAAATTTGATTCAAAAGGTGATGAAGGCTACTTCATGGGTTATTCAGTGCAGAGCAAAGGATATAGGGTTTACATTAAAAAGGAAAAACGTATACTTGAAAAAGTACATGTTAGGTTTTTAGAGAGTAAACCTAGTGATCCTGAAAGTGGTCCAAATTGGTTGTTTGACTTGGAACCTTTATCTAGAGCTTTAAATTATATGCCTGTTACTGATCCAGACATTGTGAAGGTAACTTCAAGTGTTTTGGAAAAGATAATTGGTAATGTTTCAGGTATACAGGTTGCTAAGAAGGATGGACCACCAGCAGTTGAGTCATCTCCCACACAAGAATATGTTACACTTCCTATATGGACAGATGAGTATTATGCTGCTGCTACTGCTGCTAGAAAAGATATTGGTGGTGTCCAAATACCACCAAATACAAACATGCATGGTTCTTCAGGCGCTGACAAAGGGAAATCAAGCGCTGACAAGAGCAATTCAGACGCTGATGGATCAGACGTTGACAACAACAGTTCAAGCGTTGTTAGCCCAAGCGCTGACAAACAAGGTTCAGACTTTGATGACACCTTTGCACATCTTTTCTCTTCACATTTTGAACAAGGTGGACCTTCTAATGTCCATGAAGAGATTCCTGTTGATCAAAGAGAGTCTGATGAAGAAGATATTGGCAACATGGAGCGTGAAGTTGAGGACACCAGACTTTTTGAAGGAGGGGTTCTCACTTCCACAGCAAAGGATCACCCCTCATCACAGATCATTGGTGATGCTATGGCTCCAGTTCAGACACGAAGATCCCATCAAAATCTTGGTGGATTTATTGCCAATATACACAAGAAGGTTGATACCCCTCTTGTACAAGCATGTTTGTTTGCATGTTTTCTGTCACAAGAAGAACCCAAGAAGATTTTTGATGCTCTCAAAGAACCTAGTTGGGTGGAAGCAATGCAGGATGAGCTTCAACAATTTGCTATACAGGATGTTTGGGAGCTGGTTGATTGTCCTAGATATGTGAGACCAATTGGGACAAGATGGGTTCTAAGAAACAAGAAAGATGAAAGGGGTATTGTGATCAGAAACAAGGTACGTTTGGTAGCTCAGGGATATACACAAGAGGAAGGTATAGATTATGAAGAGGTCTTTGCTCCTGTTGCAAGAATTGAAGCTATAAGAATTTTCCTAGCTTATGCCTCTTGTATGAACTTCACTGTTTATCAAATGGATGTGAAGAGTGCTTTCCTCTATGGGACAATTGTTGAGGAGGTATATGTCATGCAACCTCCTGGTTTTGAAGATCCTGAGAATCCAGACAAGGTTTATAGAGTGAAGAAAGCTATGTATGGACTTCATCAGGCCCCAAGAGCATGGTATGGTACATTGTCCACTTACTTGGTGGAAAATGGTTTTAAAAGGGGCACCATAGATCAAACATTGTTCACAAAGAAGAAAGGTAAGGATGTCTTACTTGTCCAGGTCTATGTTGATGATATCATTTTTGGATCCACAAATCCAAAGATGAGTGAAGATTTTTCCAAGCTTATGACAGATAAATTCAAGATGAGTGCAATGGGTGAGATGAACTTCTTTCTAGGCTTACAAGTTCAGCAGAAAGAAGATGGTATCTTCATCTCCCAAGACAAATATGTAGCTGAAATCTTGAAGAAATATGGTTTTTCTCCACATGAAAAGAGTGCTTCCACTCCTATGGATAGGGAAAACCCTTGGGGAAAAATTGGAGCTGGAAAGGATGTGGATGTTAGGCACTATAGATCAATGATTGGATCATTGATGTATCTCACAGCCTCAAGACCTGACATCATGTTTGCTGTGTGTGCTTGTGCACGCCATCAAGTGACTCCCAAAGAATGTCACCTTTTTGCTGTGAAAAGGATTTTTAGGTACCTAAGATGTTATCCAGATCTTGGCTTATGGTACCCAAAAGATTCTCCATTGGAGCTTATTGCATATTCAGACAGTGACTATGGTGGTGACAAGTTTGATAGGAAATCCACAACTGGTGGATGTCAATTTCTTGGGAGTAGATTGATATCTTGGCAATGCAAGAAACAAACAGTGGTGGCAAACTCTACAACTGAAGCAGAATATGTTGCAGCAGCTGCTTGTTGTGGACAAGTCTTATGGATTCAGAACCAGCTGTTGGATTATGGGTATAATTTCATGCATACCAAGATTTTTGTAGAAAATAACAGTACTTTATGCATTATTAAAAATCCTGTACATCATTCTAAAACCAAACACATAGAAATTAGACATCATTTTATAAGAGATTGCTTTGAGAAAGGTTTAATACAACCAGATAGGGTAGCCACAGAAGATAATGTGGCTGATTTATTAACTAAACCTTTTGATACTGGAAGATTTCAATATTTGGTAACAAATATTAGAATGGTTAATCTCACTTAATATGTGTTTTGGAACCTTTTTGTAAAAGTATGTACAGGATAATGCATTGTTATTGGTCTTTGTGATGATTTAGATTTTTCCACTTTATTTTTCTAACACTGACAAAGGTAAATGTAACGCTGTCAAGTGTTATTTTGCCGTTGTTAGAAATATTATTGTCTAACGCTGACAAGAGTTCCTTCAACGCTGACAAGTGTTGTCGGGGCGCTGTCAGCAACAAATGTTAGTTTTGTGGTTTTCAATCTAAATGTGTAGGTGGTGGTAGCTTTATGCCATTGGATACAGAGTTGCTTATGGATCTTTGAAGAGCTATTTGGACATGTTTTTGTTTATGGATGATGGTTGGAATATTTATATTCCTATCTTGACATAAATTTTTAATGTTCATATATATTTTGAGAAACTCATGTATCATAGTTTAAGGGGAGGTTTAAGGAACCTTTAGGACTTTTGGGTATTCTTATAATACTCTCATCACAATTCTAGATTGTGTCCACAGGTGAGTATGGGTTAGTTTTACTAAACCATGAGGCACTGTAGCATGCAAAGTTGACAAACTATGCATGCTGCCAAGACATTTTTGGCCTAGAATTGGTTATGGTCTGATGGGAGACTTGGGAATAGTTTTGTTATGAGTTTACCTGGGAGTTACAAAGAATTTTATGAAATAACTTTGTTGGTAAGTATTTTGGTTAGCAAGGGACACTAGAGGACATTTGTGTCTATCTTGCTTAAGCAAGTGTGCATAAATGGACAGTGCTTGCCGCCCAGTAATTATTATCAACTTGTAAGATATTTCCCTTAGGATAAATTACTTTGTTAAGGTCTTTTTCTTTTTAAATATTTTTTTTTTATTTTAGACGCTGACAAGTTTTTCTCCAAACGCTGTTACGTCCAATCGTGACGCTGACAAGGCTTTAGGCAAACGCTGACAAGAGAATATAGCCGTTGGGCGTTGATGGGCTATTTTTGACCGTTGACACCTAGTGGGCCCTACCCAGTTGTTATTTTTGACTAATCTTTGGCCGTAATTTTGGGGAGTTGTTACTTTTAATTAATGCATGAGATAAGTTATATTTGATTCAATATTTTCATCATTGCTCTTTGAATATAACTGCCTCATTTTTGACCAATCAAAATCATGCATCTCTCCTATAAATTTGGCTAAACTTTTTGTTCTGGGTATTCATATTTTCTTGTCTAACATTTTTCTCCTAGATTTTTCCCATATCACATAACCTCAACAGCTTTAAACATGGCACCAAAGTTCAACTCAACCAATCTGACATTGGAGTTCAAGAGACAACATAATATGGTAGCTTACTTGACTGCTGATAATGATTTGTTCCCTCAGTATTCACAAATGGTGGCATTTTTAAATGCATCCTCATTAAGGTATGTACTTTCTCATGAACCATTAGTCCCTGTCGCACACATTAGACAGTTTTGGAACAATGTTAGTTCCACAACAGCTAATGGAGTGACCACATTAACATCTACTGTTCATGGGAGAACATGGGTGGTCACTGAAGCCTTGGTTCGCCAAGCTTTGCGTCTTGATGACGCTGATGGTGTGACTACCCTTGCCGTTGCAACAATAGAACAAGGTCTTAGGGAATTGGGTTATCCTATTCCTGCTGGTAAATCTTTAAATAAATATCATAAGCAGGAATTTCCCTCTGACTGGAAATATTTGATACATGTCCTTCTTCAATGCTTAAGTCCAAAATGTACTGCTTTTAATGAAATAAACAGGTCCATTGCAAGTGCTTTGGTTTGTATGTCACGTGGGATTAAGTATAATTTTTCAAAAATGATTTTTGAAGGGATGTGTAAAAATAAGGGAAGTAAAATGACTTTGGCTTATCCAAGATTTTTGCAAATGGTGTTTGATTTACAAGAATATTGTACTAGGGATCATGACACTTTTTATGAGATCCCTAAGCAAAAGAAAACCATTTTTGACAAGATGAGCTCCACAAACAGATCTATCCCTCTCACCCAAGCCATGCTTGAAGTAATTCAGGCTGCTCAACCACAACCAGACCCTGCACCCCAACTTGAGCCTATCCATGAACCATTACCTTCACCTGACCACATGGACGTTGACCAACCCAATGTCAACGCTGACACTCAAAATGTTGGCGCTGACACAGCCAATCCCAACGCTGTTGACATCACTGAACAATCCCAAACACCCCTTAACCAACCAACACCCACACAATCTACCTCATCTTCCACTCCATTACAATCTAGGTTGAATAAACGCCAAAGGACTACTGGAGTGTTCTCCTCTAGTGGTCCTAGCCTTGTTGCAGAGAGAACCACCTCCACAAGTGTGGCTGGTGCCATGGATGAGGCTGGGGCTATTGACACAAGCTTAGATGCTAGTCAAGACAGTCCCAACATCATTAAGACCTCATCCACGCCCTATGATTCTATTTTGGGAGGTCAAATCCCCATTCTAGCTGAGGGCAGATTGGAACCTATGACATTGATTGAATTGACGGCTGTTGTCATTAGCTTGCAAAAGCAAAATGTCAGCCTTGTACAAATTGTCAATACTCAGGGCCGTGAACTCCAAGTATTGAGGGAGCGGGTAACTGTTTTGGAGAATCCAAGTAGCAGGAGTAGAATGGAGGAATCTTCCAAAGGGGAGGATGAAGAGGATGAGCTGATTCATACAGCCAGTGAGAAGAGTTCACAATTTAGTGAATCTTTAAATGTTGCTGAAGTACTCACCAACTTGAAGAAGCACCCAATTATTGATACATCCAAGGTAACTCCATTGAACTTGGAAGGATCTTTCACAGCAACAATGGGCGCTGATACAGGTTTGAACGCTGACACATCCAGCGCTGACAAAGGTAATCGGGGCGCTGATAAAGGTAACTTGAACGCTGACAAAGTTGCAGGTGGTGTTGATGTATTCCAGTCATCAGCAATCATCAAAGATGTGTCCACACAGGTTTCTTCTTCTACCTTACCTATTATTGATCCAAAAGACAAGGGTAAGGGGATTCTGGTTGAAGAAGAGGTTCCAAAGAAAGATGCAGCACAAATTGCATTTGATGAACAGTTGGCTGCACAACTTTTGGAAAGAGATTTGAAGAGAAGTGGTAGATCACCATTTGTTGCCACTTCTGAGAGTGAGGAAGAGAGTGGTGATGAAAAAGAAGAAGATAGCTCAGATTCAAGTGTTCAAATTATTGAAGATCCAGAAAGACTTGAATATGGGGATGAGTTAGCAAAGGAAAGATTGAATGATTTGAAGAATCAGATTGATTGGGACCTTCCAGAAATCACCAGAATGTACCATGCTTGGGAAGACAAGGTAATGGACAACCCAGGAATGAGTTTGTCAGATCAAATTTGGGGGTTGTAAGTTCTTCTCAGGGTACAAGATGATATAAAGGTGATTTTGAGGTTTAATGCACAAGAGGTCAAGACTTGGCTTAAAAGAGATAGAAGGCAGTTGTATTACAAGTTGCTTAGATGCCATCAACCT
This sequence comes from Glebionis coronaria, assembly GCA_025667525.1. Classification (NCBI taxonomy): domain Eukaryota; kingdom Viridiplantae; phylum Streptophyta; class Magnoliopsida; order Asterales; family Asteraceae; genus Glebionis; species Glebionis coronaria. Next base: position 231,672 of record JANFOE010001465.1, on the reverse strand, counting down.
AGATGGACATACAAGAAGTTGCTGGCTTTATCTTTTGAGGAGTTAGAATATAGGGCACATCCTATTTGGAGGAATGTGCAAGAAAATAATGTCTACCAGTTTCTTTCAGAAGAAAGGAAACAAAAGCTTGCTGAGGAAATGCAGATTCAAAAGGAGATGAGGATTGCTCAAAGACCAGTGAAGAAAGGAGATCCTCTCCAATTTCCCAAAGATATGGATGTGTATTATCCAACTGAAAGTGTCATAAGGAAGCATCTCAAGCTTTCTCCATTGGAAGCTTCAGATTTGGTTAATGTAGTACCTCTAGATGACAGAAATCCAATCATAAGTTTTGATGAAGATGAGTGTGGATTTTGGAAGATTGGCAGGTTTGGAAAGGAGGTACACACTTTCACTTCAATTATTTCTATCTTTGCAAGCATAGACAGAGAAGACTTGGTGCATCTATGGAGATTAATAGAGGCCAAGTATACAGCTGAAGCACCTACTTCAGCAAATGGAATAAGACTATGGAACACATTTTTGACTTTGTGTGGTCCAAGGGAAGCAGATCCTGCCATATGGAAGGATCTTGAAGATGATCTCAGTAATCTTCATTGGAGGCTTTATTCTACTTGTGGTGTATTTCATTTGAGCTCTACAAAGTTTTCAGAGTATCTACTTGTGGATGCTGACTATTTCTTGTCCAAAGAAGTATTGGAGAAGATGAAGGAGACACCCTTGGAGATTGATTATACTAGTGACGTGGCCAAGGACTTGATTAGATATGTTTATCACTAACATAAGAAGTTTTTGCAAGATTCCTCCTAAGCCTTAAGTTTTTATTCAGAAACTTGATCATTGGAATAGATATCAAGTTTAGGGGAGGATTGTTGGGAATAAATTATGGGTCAGTTCACTAGACGCTGATAAGAAGAATTCAAGCGCTGATAGGATGACATTGGACGCTGACAGCCAAGCGTTGACACTTGAAGAAGTCAACGCTGACAGCCTTGAAGATTGACACTGATGGAATATATCTTCATACGAATCTTTTTGTTTATTTGTTTCTTTATTTGTGTATGGTAAATATAAGCTCGACATTGTATTTTCTATTATTATCTTTACCTAGAATAGTTGATTCGTAGCTTATTGTACAAGACTTCTTAATCTATAAAAGAAGATCTTTTAGGTTAATGTTGATTATCAGTTTTCATAAGTTTTCACAAGTTAAACCTCTTTCATTGTAATCAAGTTCGATCATTCTAATACAAGTGAAAGTTTGTTTAACATCTTTGTGTTTTAGATTAAGTGTTAATTCCGCATAACACTTAGTTACTTTATTCATAAGCAAAGGTTTCTCTACGTGTATTACTTGATCTAATCTCGTATACACAAAGCTTAATCGATCTAAGTTTGGGATCAACAGGTGGCAATGCAAGAAATTGATGGTGTTGGATGGGACTGGAGCTATTTGGCTAAGGATGAGGAAGAGGATAAAGCTTTGGTTGCTGAGATAGAAGAAGAAGAGCATGTTCAATATGCTCTCATGGCACACTCCTCATCTTCATCAGACAATGAGGTATATGATGATGCTTTTTGTAGTAATGGTTGTCGTTTAAATACTGAAAGACTTAACAAAGAGGTTTTAAGATTGTTAGGAGATGTGAGTACTGAGAGATGCAAGTTGTCTAACTATCAACTTGCTCTTACTCAAACTGAAAAGACTGTAGCTGAGTATAAGAAAATGGAGTTTGACCTAAAAGATAAAATAAATGTCTTAAAACATGATTTAAATGCTAGTACTGATATTAGAAACATCATGGAAAGGGTCAATGTTGAATTACAGGCTAAGTTAGATGAGGCTATCAAGAATAAGGATAATGTAGACCTTAAAATTCAGAGATTTGATAAGGCCTCACAAACCCAAGGAGAATGTGTTAGTAAACAAAGGGATTCTAGGGACATGACAGGGATTGGGATGAAAGAGTATGCTGGTGTTCCACCACCAGCTGGGGACTTCTATGGTGCCCAAAGAAAGGACTTATCTTGGACTGGTTTACCAGAACTCCAAGAAGAGGAATTTATTCCTCCACCAAGAGTCCTTACCTAGTAGAAGAGTATAGGCAAAAGTTGCCTGATTTGAATGAATGGAAGAAAGCCAACCCTACCTTGTTTGTCAAAGGTGGCATGCTTTGTGATAGCCCAAATGAGTCTACGCCTATCAAAGTAACAAACCCAATCACTAGCAAGACTGTTGACCTTGGCTCAAACGTTGTTAAAAAACCTAGCATTAAATATGCAGAAATGTATAGAAATACTAGGTCACCAAAAAGGCAAGTTAGTGATACCAACTGTGGAAACCTTGATAATGGAACAGGTTTCTTTTCTTATAGACCTAGAGTTGTGTCTAGAAAAGCCTGTTATACTTGTGGTAGCTTTTCACATTTAGCCTATAAGTGTGTCAACGCTTCCAAGGTCAACGCTGACAAAAGGTCAAACACTGTCAGACCTAAAATGTTTGTGGAGCAAAGTCCACAAGTTGTTAGACCAGCCCCATTCTTCACTAATGGGTCTAACACTTATGGGCAAAGACCTTTTCAGAAGACCAATACATGGTCTAATAGGCAAGGGGTTCCTGTAGCAAACCCTAGGTTCAACGCTGATAAGGGTAATTTCAGCGTTGACAAGACCAAATCAAACGCTGACAGAAACGTTGCTAGACCAAATAATGGTAAATATTTGCAACCACAGGGAAAGGGGTCTAAAGCTTCATCTAGCTTGACATGGAGACCTAAACAAAATCAAAACCCTAATTCTAATGGTTTTTCTATGACCTGTAACAGATTTAATTATATTTCAAAGGTCATCACAACACCAATTGGGGTTAATTGGGTGTTTCATCCAAAAAGGGATGAACAAGGGGTTGTTATGAGAACTAAGTCTGTTCTTGTTGAACAACCAGATGAATTCAAGTCTGCTCAGGCTTGGGTTCCCAAAGAAAACTAATTTGTTTTCTTTATGTGCAGGGCATTCAAAAATAGGTGAATGATTATGGCTATTGGGATAGTGGATGCTCTAGGAACATGACTGGGAAGGAAGATTGTCTCACAAACTTCACTCCCATTAAGGATGGTGATAAAGTTTACTTTGGAGGTGGATATGGAACTATCACAGGCAAAGGAACTCTTATAACCAACAATTTGCGTTTTGAAAACGTGTTTCTGGCGTTGATGGCCCAAACGCTGACAACCTTGGTTCAGGCGTTGACGAATCTTTTGAGCATATTTTCTCTTCCAATTTCGAACAAGGTGAACCTTCAAGCAGAAATGGAGAGGTTCATACAGATATTTATGGAAGAGAGTCTAAAGAAGATATTGGTAACTTGGATGATGACATTGAAGACCACAGACTTTTTGAGGGAGGAGTTCTTACTTCTACAATGAAGAATCACCCCTCTTCTCAAATTATTGGAGATGTCATGTCTCCTGTTCAGACTAGAAGATCTCATCAGAATCTTGGAGGATTTATTGCCAATATACACAAGAAGGTTGATACCCCTCTTGTTCAAGCATGTTTGTTTGCCTGTTTTCTGTCACAACAGGAACCCACAAAGATTTTTGATGCTCTCAAAGAACCAAGTTGGGTGGAAGCAATGCAGGATGAGCTTCACCAATTTGTTATTCAGGATGTTTGGGAGTTGGTTGATTGTCCCATATATGTCAGACTTATTGGGACAAGATGGGTTCTTAGAAAAAATAAAGATGAAAGAGGCATTGTGGTCAGAAACAAGGCACGTTTAGTGGCTCAGGGATATACACAAGAGGAAGGGATAGACTATGAGGAGGTCTTTGCACCAGTTGCAAGGATTGAGGCTATTAGGATATTTCTAGCCTATGCTTCCTGCATGGGCTTTACTGTCTATCAAATGGATGTGAAAAGTGCTTTTCTTTATGGCACAATTGTTGAGGAGGTTTATGTAATGCAGCCTCTTGGTTTTGAAGATCCAGAGCATCCAGACAAGGTGTATAGAGTCAAGAAAGCTATGTATGGACTTCATCAAGCCCCAAGAGCATGGTATGGTACATTGTCCACCTATCTGGTGGAAAATGGATTCAAAAGGGGCACCATATACCATACCTTATTTACAAAGAAGACTGGTAAGGATGTCTTACTTGTTCAGGTTTATATGGATGATATCATCTTTGGCTCTACAAACCCAAAGATGAGTGAATACTTTTCCAAGCTTATGACAGACAAATTCAAGATGATTGCAATGGGGGAGATGAACTTCTTTCTAGGGTTACAAGTTCAGCAAAAAGAAGATGGTATCTTCATCTCTCAGGATAAATATGTAGCAGAAATCTCGAAGAAGTTTGGCTTTTCTCCACATGAAAAACGGGCTAGTACTCCTATGGATAGAGAACACCCTTGGGGAAAAGTTGGAGATGGAAAAGATGTGGATGTCAGGCACTATAGATCAATGATTAGTTCATTGATGTATCTCACAGCTTCAAGACCTGACATTATGTTTGTTGTGTGAGCATATGCACGTCATCAAGTGACTCCCAAAGAGTGTCATCTTCATGCTGTCAAGAGAATCTTTAGGTACCTTAGATGTTATCCAGATCTTGGATTATGGTATCCAAAAGATTCACCATTGGAGCTTATTGCATATTCAGATATTGACTATGATGGTGATACATTTGATAGAAAATCCACAACTGGTGGATGTCAGTTTCTTGGGATTAGGTTGATATCTTGGCAATGCAAGAAACAAACAGTGGTGGCCAATTCTACAACTGAAGCAGAGTATGTAGCTGCAGCTGCTTGTTGTAGACAAGTCTTATGGATTCAGAACCAGCTGTTGGATTATGGGTATATTTCATGCATACTAAGATTTTTGTAGACAATAACAGTACTTTATGCATTATTAAAAATCCTGTACATCATTCTAAAACAAAACACATAGAAATTAGACATCATTTTATAAGGGATTGTTTTGAAAAGGGTTTAATACAACCAGATAGGGTTGACACAGAAGAAAATGTGTTTGATTTATTAACTAAACCTTTTGATGCTGGAAGGTTTCAATACTTGGTAACAAGTATTAGAATGATCTATCTCACTTAATATGTGTTTTGGGATCTATTTGTAAGAGTATGTACAGGATATGCATTGTTATTGGTCTTTTTGAAAAGTTAGATTTTCCACTATATTTGTCTAACGCTGACAAAGGTTATCTTAACGCTGATAAGTGTTATCGTGACGTTGTCAGCAACATGTTAGTTTTGTGGTTTTTGATCTAAGTGTGCAGGTGGTGTTAGCATTGTACCATTGGATACAGAGTTGCTTATGGATCCTTGGAGAATCAATTGGAGCATGTTTTAATTTATGGATGATGGTTGGAATATTTATATTCCTATCTTGACATAAATTTTTATATTCATACATATTATTGGGCAACATATGTACCACAGTTTAAGGGGAGGTTTTAGGAACCTTTAGGACTTTTGGGTATTTTTAAAATACTCTTATCACAATTCTAGATTGTGTCCACAGGTGAGTATGAGTTAGTTTACTAAATCATGAGGCACTGTAGCATGCAAAGTTAATATACTATGCATGATGCCAAGACATTTTTGGCCTAGAATTGGATGTGGTCTGTTGGGAGACTTGGGAATGATTTATAATGGGTTTTAACTGGGAGTTACAAGGGATTTTCTGAGATAACTTAATTGTTAAGAATTTTGGTTAGCAAGGGACACTAGAGGACTGTTATGTCTATCTTGCATACACAAGTGTGCATAACTGGACAGTGCTTGCCGCCCTATTATAATTATCAATTTATAGGTTATCTTCACTAGGATAAATTACTTTGTTAAGGTCCTTTTTCATTTTTATTACTTTTATTTTTTGGACGCTGACAAATATTTTTCCAAGCGTTGTTGTGACCAATTTAGACGCTGACATGGCTTTGGCAAACGTTGACAAGAATATAGCCGTTGGGCGTTGATGGGTCATTTTTGACCGTTGACACTCATTGGGACCTACCCAGTTGTTATTTTTGACAATTTTTGGGGCCATAATTTTGGGAGCAGATAACTTTTAATTAATGCACAAGATAACTTATTTTCTTTTCAAGATTTTCATCATTATATTTTGAAAATACTTGCCTTATTTTTTACCAATCACATGTGCCTATCTCTCCTATATATTTGGCTCCTATTATTTTTAAACAGGGTATCTCATATTCTTGTCTAACACTTTTTCTCCTATAATTCATCTTTCTAAATAATTCACAAACAGCTTTCTTCAACAATGGCACCAAAGTTTAAACCAAGTGACTTGGTATTGGGATTCAGGAGTCAGCACAACATGATTGCTTATTTGGACGCTGATGACACTTTGTTTCCACAATACACTCAAATGGTGGTGTATTTGAATGCATCTCCAATTAGGTATGCAATTTCTCATGCTCCTCTCATCCCTGTCACTCATATTAAATAGTTTTGGAACACTGTTAGTTCCTCAACAATTAATAATGTGACTACATTATCAGCTATTGTTCATGGGCGTACTTGGGTGGTTACTGAAGCCTTAGTTCTCCAGGCTTTGCATCTTAATGATGCAGATGGTATAACCACCCTTCCCATTAATGAAATAGAACAAGGACTTCAGGCTTTGGGGTATCCTTTCCCTGATGAGGGCACTTTAAACAAATATCATAAACAAGAGTTTCCCCCAGCCTGGAAGTACCTCATACATGTCATCCTTCAATGTTTGAGTCTCAAATGTACTGCACGCAATGAAATTAATAGATCAATTGCTAGTGCAATTGTGTGCATTGCAAATTGGCAAAAGTTTAATTTTTCAAAACTGATTTTTGATGGCATGTGTAAAAACAAAGGGAATAAGATGACTTTGGCTTATCCCAGATTTTTGCAAATGGTTTTTGATGTGCAAAATTACTGCACAAGGGATCATGATGATTTTTATGAGATCCCTGTGCAAAAGAAAGCTATTTTTACCAAGATGAACTCACACCCTCACCGTGAATTACCCCTCACTCAAGCTATGCTTGCTTTCATTGCAGCAGCACAACCCCAACCAGACCCACAACCATAACTTGACCCAATACCAGAACCTTTTCCTTCACCTCAACACATGGAAATTGACCAAGAACCCTTCAACGCTGACACATTAAATGTTGGAGTTGACATAAGTAATCCAAATTGTTAGCCTCAAAATATTGAGTCAAACAAGAATGTTCGGTCATAGGTTTCTATTGTAATATTTATTAGAACGTTGTAATAAGTAGTTATTTAGTCGTGGTTCACGGGCTTGGATTTAAACTAATTAAAGTCCAAAAGACAAGCCCGGCCCAATATATAGTCCATTAAAGCCCGCATGTGGGTGGACTATATATACTACCCTCCTAGCATGTTAGGAGGGTGGATGGTCATTTGTAACAACTTCTTTTTTCTAATCTAATATTCACCAAGTTAATCACCTCCTCTCTACTTTCTCTCACTACTTTCTCTCTCTAGGAATTAATCTCTTCTTCATCTATTTTCTTTCTTTCTTCATTGCTTAATCAATCACAAATATATGGGACAACATTTGGTATCAATCGCCATGGGGTAGGTTTGTGATTCGTTGTTGATATTAGTTGATTCGAATGATTTAATCCATAAATCATCTCGGATTCAAAATTTTTTTGTGTTTTCCGTGCTCTACTTCTTCATCTACATCTTCTACATAGTTCTAGTAGTGATTTGGTATATTTACTTTGGCTAAAAACATAAAATTTTTGGGTGTTTTGATCATTTTTTGGCTTAAAATCACGTATTGGTTGAGTTATGTCCGAGAAAAGTGGGATATATTCCGATCAGTGCAATCGGAAAAGGGATTAGTGATTCCGATTACTCAAATCGGAAAAGGGTTTAATCATTCCGATTTGGTATTCCGACAAGGTCTTTCCGATCATCATTCCGATTTGGTATTCCGACAAGGCCGTTCCGATCATCATTCCGATTAGACATTCCGACGAAGGGATTCCGATTAGACATTCCGATCAGACATTCCGACGAAGGGATTCCGATTAGACATTCCGATCAGACATTCCGATTAGACATTCTGATTGGACATTCCGATTAGACATTCTGACGAAGTGATTCCGATGACATGTTTTGCTAATTTTTGTTTGAGTATTTTTTAGACTTAGCCACCATCTAGACTAGTTCCGTCTAGTAAATTCAAATTTTTTCCATACTAGTTTTAGGACATTTCTAGCTCAATTTCAAAATTTGGCGATACAAAATTTTTTGGTCTATCGTTTTTGTCGGACTGGAGAATTTATTGTCGGACTGAAGAAAAATTGCAATTTTCGGAATTTAAACCACAACAACAATCACAACAAAACTACTTAAGATCCATATTCACTTCATCATTTCAATGAATATTGAGATGGATTCTACTGCCGAATATCGTGTGATGAACAACAACATAATGGTGGCGGGTAACAAAGAGAGACCACCAATGCTTGTATCTGGTCGGTATGCTCAATGGCAATCACGTTTCATACGATATCTTGATAAAAGACCTAATGGTGACGCCTTGAGGAAATGTATTACTCATGGACCATATATATTTAAGAAGATCTCAGTTCCTCCAAGAGAGCCACAGATACGACTGATCCAATACCTGCAAGTGAACGTGATGAAACAAGAGCTGATCTCACACCTGAAAATTGTGCTTGGCATGATGCGGAGAAGGAAGCCATCTATATGGTTTTAAGTAGGATTGGAGATGATTTTTACTCCATGGTTGATGCATGCCTGACAGCACATGAAATGTGGACTGCTATTGAACGCTTGCAACAAGGAGAATCACTCAACAAACAAGATGTCAAAACAAACTTGTTTTGGAATTTTGGCAAGTTTACTTCAAGGGATGGAGAATCAATTGACTCTTACTACTCCAGGTTTTATAAGATGATGAATGACATGACTAGAAATAATCTGCAAGTCTCCACCATGCAAGTCAATGTTCAATTTCTTCAACAACTTCAACCCGAGTGGACACGATTCGTCACTTTGGTGAAACAACAAGAAAAGTTAGACGAGGTCTCATATCATCGACTCTTTGACATCTTGAAGCAATTTCAGAATGAAGCAAATGACATTCGAACTGAACGTGTTGCCAAGATGGCCAATCCACTTGCTTTAGTGACTACCACACAACATGTTCACGATCATCACTCTCGTGCTCCTAAGCCATACTCCAATACATCATCTTCACCACGATATTCCACATCATCTAAGTCTTCATCTTCCACAAAATCTCGAGGTAAAGCGCCAAGAGCACCATCACCACCATCTGAGTCATCATCTGAAGAAGATAGTGATGAAGACCAAGCTCAAAAGAACCGAGAGATGAAACAACAAATTGCTTACATAATGAAGACTTCCAAGAAAATCTACAAACCCACCAACAACAATCTTCGCACATCATCTAACACAAAGAACCGATATGTTGAGAGTCCTCTAAGGTATGACACACGTCGACGTGGTGAAAGTCCTTCTAGGTATGATCGACATAATCCAACGCATGTTGAGGGTTCTGCAAGATATGATCGACAAACTGCAAAGTATGATACTCAGAGGATTGCTGCTGTTACTGGGAATAGGGAAACGGTTGGAAGTCAAGTGGTTCAGCAAAGCGGGATTCAATGTTTTAATTGCCAAGGTTATGGGCATATGGCAAAGGAATGCAGGAAGCCGAAAAGGGTTAGAGACTCCAGCTATTACAAGGAAAAGATGTTGCTATGCAAAAAGATGGAAGCAGGGGTTAAATTGTCAGCTGAGGAAGGAGCCATGCTTGATGATACTGATGATGAAGATTCTGATCAAGAGCTTGATGCACATTACTCGTACATGGCAAAGGTTGAAGAAGTTCTCAAAGTCACTGAAGATGACAATGGCCCTATCTTTGACACTGAGCCAATCGATAAGGTACACACTACCGATGAATATAATGTGTTTGGTGATATTCATGAGCATAGTAATCTACCCAATGCCATTAATGACACGTGTATGATGGAAACGGTTGATAGCAATACCACACCCGATTCATCAGACATGTGCAATAATGAGTCTGAGGATGATCAACATGCAAATGAATATGATGAAGAGGAACGTATTGCGCTTGCTAATTTAATTGCTACTTTACAAAAAGATGTCACTGAAAATAAAAAGAGTCAAAAGCAATTAAAGAAGGCAAACGCTACGCTCACTCAAAGTTTTGAAGAATGTAAAGCTGCTCTTATCAAATCTACTGAGATGACTGAAAGCTATAGAGATGAGCTCCTTCAGAAAACCAAAGAGCTTGAGGGGTACAAGGGAAGTGCGTTAAAAAGTCAAAAGGACGATTTTGAAAACAAATATAATACAACTCTTGAGTTATTAGCTAAAGAGAAGCGTCAATATAATGTTTTCTTAATGGATGAACGTCAAAAAACATACCTTGCCAATACCAAAGTTAATGAACTTGAACAAAAGCTCTCTATGACCACTACTGATTCTGCTAAAATTCTAGAGGATAAGAAACAAGAGGTAGATGCGTTAAAACAAGACTTCAAAAGTAGATATGATAAAGAAACCGAAAAAGTTACGAAACTAGAAGCACAAGTCGATTTTTTGAAGAATGTTGTTTATAAAACGCATGATTCTATTCAATCCGTAAGAATGCTAGCACCTCCATCGATGTTTAAGGGTCAAGCTAGCTTTGCAAGTCCTGAGTACCTTGCCAAAGCTCAAGCTGCGAACCCGTGTCTTTATCTTGATGAGACTGAAAGGACAGATCTTGATTGCATGCCTGTTAGTGCTGATAGTGAAGAGACTGCCCTTTGGGATGCTGATAGTCAACCACTTGTCAATCAGGAGTTTGTGAAACCATATAATTATGCTTATGAGAATAGTCTTTATGGTCTTTTAGTCAAACAAACTCAGAAAACTCGTGAGGAAGTGTTTCTAGAATGCAAACAAAAGAGAATTCAATGGAAGAAAGCATTTGCCCCTAAGAAATCTAATGTTTACAAATACATAAACTACCTCTCTCTAGATGAATCTAAAAGCAAGAGTAGGAAAACATTAGGTATTCTTAAACATCACATAGATAATATTAAATCTATTGTTGAAAGAGACTGGGCAAAACGTGAAAATGCTGAGTGGACACGTCCGATTCCTCAAGATATTACCTTGCTTGTGAAAGAACTCTTAATTCCTAACACGACGTTGATTAAAGAAACTGTTCTTCAACTTGAGTAGTTCATTCGGACTGAAATGTATGATGATTTAAAATATGTTGAATCTCTTGAGAAACACATTGAAGATCTTCAAATGGAGAAGACTGATTTTTCGGATGAATATGATTTACTATTGCAAGAATGTGTTTCTAACGATGTTATGTGTGCTTATTTTACATCTTGTGCTGATATTGATGAATATTCTGAAGTTGCATGCCAATATCTTGATAAAAGCAAAGAATGTGAACGTCTTGAAATTGAGCTTTCGAAACGTAAAGAAAATGTTGATAAAAAGGCTTTTGAGTTACTTCAACACAAAACTGATTTACTTCAAAAACATTGTCATTCTCTTGAACTTGCTTTGCAAAAAGACGTTGGTAGTTTTCCACATGATAATAAATTGCAAGAAAAACTTTCCCAAACATTTCGAGAAATGAATGAACAGAATTTGGAAATTAAAGGGTTGAAAGCTCAGTTACAAGACAGGGACAGAGCGATAGCAGAGTTGCAGAAACTCATTGCTAAAATGGGTGGGGAAATTGTGGAACCTAGCATTAAGAAAAATATTGTTAGACAACCCAATGCCTCTAAAGAGAATAGATCCTCTATCTTGGGAAAACCATCTGCTTTATCTAATTCCTCGTTTGCAAAACCTGTGTTTGCCCCCAAGATGGATGGAAAGGAAAGGTTACCACAAGCTCAACCCATAAGGAATCCTATAGCACCAAGCGTTAAGCACAATAATATGATTAAACCAGGGATGTATAGAATGTCCACTAAGCCCACAAGCAAAGATACTCACTCGCCTCAGACTTCTAGAAACACTAATATTCGTGTGTCTTCTACTACAAGAATAGTCTCCACTACTAGTGTTAGCCGGCCTCAGCTTAAGCGCACCCAAGTGAATGATAAGGTCTGGAAACACAAGAATCAAGGGGAGATGCAGGAAGTAGAAGAACACCCTAGGAATTTGACCGTTTTTAAGAATAAAAAGTATGTAATCGCATGTAATGACGATTTGAATGCTGTGAATGATTTGAATGCTATGAATGTGAAATTTGTTTGTGTCAAATGTCGAAAGTGTGCTAATGATAATCATTCTATGTGTGCTATAAATAAAGTCAAAGGCGTAGATACTAGAACTAAGAAGCAAGTTGCAATGCCTATTAGAGTTAGTAAACCCAAATGCAAAGTGAACCATTGTGGTGCAACCCCCACTAAGAAAAGTAATGCATCAGACTCCACCACTAAGAATCCTAGAAGCAAAATTAAGGAATTATATGAGTCTGCCAGTAAGTCTTGGAAATGGTGGTTTGCTAATCAATGTCCTCCCGGATATAAATAGATGCCTAAAATTAGGACAGAAAATGTGACACCGAGTGTTAGTATGCCTTTAAATGTTTCTAAGGACACTAATGATTCTATAATCACCAATACTGTGGTATCCAATTTAGCAAATGCTCCATCGTGTTCTAACTCTTCTGCAGGTGATACAAATAATTCTCTTCATACTGGACTCCGGATGCACGAAGCACATGACGGGAATCTCAAGCTTCTAATTAACTTCGTGGAGAAGTTCCTGGGTACGGTCCGATTCGGAAATGATCAATTTGCACCGATCCTAGGATATGGAGATTTGGTTCAGGGGAATATCACGATTAAAAGGGTATACTACGTCGAAGGGCTCAATCACAATCTTTTCTCGGTTGGTCAATTCTGTGATGCGGATTTGGAAGTTGCTTTCAGAAATAAGACATGTTTTGTTCGTGATTATGATGGGAATGACTTACTTACCGGTACACGGGGTACTGATCTTTACACAATTTCACTTCAAGACACAACTTCATCAACTCCAATTTGCTTCATGGCAAAAGCTTCAACGACTCAGGCATGGTTATGGCATCAACGTCTTTCTCATCTCAACTTTGATACCATTAACTTGCTTTCCAAGAAAGATATTGTGAGAGGCCTTCCAAGCTTGAAATTTATCAAAGATCATCTTTGTTCTTCTTGTGAACTTTGTAAAGCTAAACGAAGTAGCTTCAAAACAAAGACCACACCAAGCTCTAAAGGACGGTTAGATCTTCTTCACATGGATCTATGTGGTCCCATGCGTGTTCAGAGTATCAATGGAAAGAAATATATTCTGGTAATTGTCGATGATTACTCAAGGTACACATGGACTCACTTCTTGAGGTCCAAGGATGAAACACCTGAAGTTCTCATCAGCTTCCTTAAATTGATACAACATGGTCTTCAGGCTCAAGTTAAAGTGGTTCGTACTGACAGAGGTACAAAATTTTTGAATTCAAATCTGAGAAAGTATTTTGAAGCCGAAGGGATTGAACATGAAACATCTATTGCTCGAACACCCGAACAAAACGGCGTTGTTGAAAGACGAAACCGTACTTTGGTTGAAGCTGCTCGAACATTATTATCCGCTTCAAAACTTCCACTATATTTTTGGGCCGAAGCCTTGTCAACCGCATGCTACACACAAAACCGATCCTTAATTATCCTAAGACACGAAAAGACACCATATCACATAATTCATGATCGAAAACCTTCACTCAAACACCTTCATGTTTTTGGATGTACTTGCTACATTATTCGAGATGGTGAAAATTTAGATAAGATGAAAGAGAAAGGTGATGCATGTATTCTTGTGGGATATGCAACTCAGTCAAAGGGATATAGAGTATACAACAAGAGAACAAAATTGATTGTCGAGACAATTCACATCCGATTTGATGAATTACAAGAAATGGCACTTGAACAAAACAGTTTAAGTCCCGATCCATAACGACAAACGACTTCCGTTCACAACCGCACGAAACTCGAAGCTCAAGACCACAGCAATGAACCGTCAAGTTCAACGCTGGTTCCAGAAAATGTTCCTATAGCTGATATGACAGTCGACACGACAATTGAAGAGTTGGAAATGTTATATGGACCAATGTATGATGAATATTTCACGGGGGAGAAACAAGTTGTATTGAAGTCTTCCGCTGACACTCATGATAAGACTGATGATACCAATCATCGTCAACAAATGAATACAACTTCATCTACTTCAACACGGGTTGCTGCAGATTTACCTCCTCAGAATATCACTTCAACAATCGATCCTAAAACATCCACAACTACTGCCATTGCTCCAGAGAACACAAATCAAGCAGACAATGCATCATCAAACGAAGACGAATTCATCAACCCATTCGGTACACCGGTACACGAAACTGGAGAGTCTTCTACTCGCCATGTTGATCCGTCAAATATGCATACTTTCTATCAACGACATCCTTCAACACATCATTGGACCCGAGATCATCCTTTGGTTCATGTAATTGGAAACCCTTCACAGCCCGTTCGTATAAGACGACAGCTTCACACTGATGGCGATGTTTGTATGTTCGCACTCGCCGTGAGTTCAGCTGAACCGAAAAACATCAAAGAAGCCTTGGCTGATCATGCTTGGATTGAATCGATGACGGATGAACTTCAACAATTTGAAAGACTTAAAGTCTGGGAACTTGTTGACAGACCATACGATGTAACACCATTAAATCTTCGATGGATCTGGAAAAACAAGATGGATGAAGAAAACACGATCATCAAGAATAAATCTAGGCTAGTGGCTAAAGGGTATGGACAGAAAGAGGGTATTGATTTTGAAGAATCATTTGCACCAGTAGCTCGAATGGAAGCGGTTAGGATTTTCCTTGCTTATGCTGCACATAAGGGATTCATCGTTTATCAAATGGACGTAAAGACGGCGTTTCTTAACGGTCCTTTGAAGGAAGAAGTTTATGTCACGCAGCCGGAAGGATTCGTCAATCCTCATTATCCTGACAAGGTGTATCGTCTCCACAAAGCACTATATGGTCTCAGCAAGCTCCAAGGGCGTGGTACGACGAGCTCTCGAAATTTCTGGTCTTCAAAGGTTTCTCAAAAGGTTCCATTGATTTAACTTTGTTCACTTATAAATATGGGGATGACATTTTGCTTGTGCAAATTTATGTTGATGACATTATTTTCGGGTCTACAAACCCAAAACTTTCAAAATGGTTTGAAAAAGTAATGCACAACAGATTTGAAATGTCTATGATGGGCGAACTAAAGTTCTTTCTAGGAATTCAAGTTCACCAATCCCCAAGTGGTATCTTCATTAACCAAGCTAAGTATTGTCAAGAGATAATCAAAAAGCATGGTATGACATCATGTGACCCCGTTGGGACACCATTATCAACCACATCCCTAGATGCTGATTTGGAGGGATTACCCATTGATCAAACGAGATATCGTTCCATGATCGGGTCCCTCATGTACTTGACAGCAAGCAGACCTGATATTCATCATGCTACATGTTATTGTGCACGATATCAAGCACGACCCACTGAAAAGCACCTCAAGGAGGTTAAACGGATCTTTCGGTACCTTAATAATACCATTCACATGGGACTCTGGTATCTGAGGGAAACCAGTTTCTTTCTAACGGCCTATTCAGATTCTGATCATGCAGGGTGTCTTGATACACGTAAAAGTACTTCTGGTGGTGCACAATTTCTAGGTCAAGACAAGCTTGTGGGATGGTTTTCCAAGAAGCAGGATTGCACGTCACTTTCATCAGCCGAAGCGGAGTATGTGTCTCTATCTGTGTGTTGTGCTCAAGTTCTTTGGATGAGAACACAACTCACGGATTATGGCTTCCATTTTGATAAAGTACCTATGTACTGTGACACAAAGTCTGCCATAGCCATCTCCTGCAATCCGGTACAACATTCCCGCACGAAGCACATCGATGTCAGATATCACTTCATTAAGGAACAAGTTGAAAGAGGTATCGTTGAACTATACTTTGTTGGAACGGATTACCAATTAGCTGACTTGTTTACAAAAGCTCTTTCGAAAGAGAGGTTTGCGTATCTAGTTAGGCAAATTGGTATGAGATGTTTGACTCCAGCAGAACTGGAGGTTCTGGCAAAGAAGCCTGCTTGATTCATCTATCGAACATCTACCTGTAAATATTAATCAAAAAGCAAAATACAAAAGTAAAAAATCTTTGATAATCCAAAAATATTCTTCTCGACATGTCTTTCAGTATCGATAATATGGACGTACCTATAAATGTCGCTCAATAACGACACGGGTGTGTACATAAAGCTCGAATGAAAGTTGTAAATACTTTTCAAAACATGTCATTTCTATCTTTTCAAAAGGAAATTGTCTATTTTGGACAATACTTCCAACAACGGGTAGAGCAATCTATCTTGGGTTGAGCTTGTCACAAAACATTCAACGTTTTGAGCTCAACACAATGGCTTGTAATCACTTTCAGATTGCAACCCGGATCTAAATTCACTTTCAGATTGCAATTCAACTTCATGCCAAAGATTAACACATCTTTCTCCCGAAGATTTTCAAGACTATTTTTCAAAATATATTTTAATCAAATTTGGTATCTCTAATATCAAAAGATTTTATATATTAGAGATAGGGGAGAAAATGTGATTAAAATGTGATCTATAAGACTCAAGCACTTTAACTCTTACCTACATGTGCGAAATACTTTCGATTATCGATGCACATGTGAAGGGGGAGCTTTTCTGAAACGACAAAACTAGCAAGGTGTTAAATGTTTTTCAAACACTTTGTTAGAATTTAAAGTGGTTTTCATGGTTATGATCAAATACCCACAACATCTTTAATTCACGACGTTATTGGTGTCAGAAGGGTGGTTAGGTTTAAGTCCTATGATCCAACCAGAACCGGGGGGATCTTCCCAGGGACAATCCAATAGATTATTAGAAGTCCTTAGGAAAGATGGAGTAGAATGTGAACGTAGCTGAATGCCGACTAAGTACTGATGATAGCACTGGAACAATCACAACAAGGTGCTATTAATGGTGTCTTGGTAAGCATTGAAGGGGTTGAAGAATGAAAAGGAAATGTAAGGATAAAGGGTGTAAAGAAAGAAGCCCTCCATACAACTTAGGCAGAAACCGGGTCAACTCATCATGAAGACAAACTCATCATGGACCCAGTGATGTGAAGCACAACCCTTTCCTAGCTACTCAGGCTTCTTTTAAAAGAAGTTTGTTGTATTGTCACGGAGATCAACACGACTTCTATTGACTTTCTCACTCCGAGATAGTTGATATTGAATAGGTGGCATCTGCTCCAGCCTTCGACCACTAAAAGTGCACAAATCGAGTCTAGAGCCAAGAGATCAATCAAATCTCGTTAGGACACACGGATGAAGATCAAGAGAGTCCTATGCTATATCCTTGCGATATTGCTAGAACACTCAGAGTGATACTACTTAGTATTCACAATGATGAGTGGAAATCCTTCCAGTGTTAACATCAAACAGCACTACGGTAGGTCATATGTAAGATTCTTTATGAATTGAACATATGTAAAACTGAAAAGCAACAGTGGTTTGATTCTGAATTGATTCAAACTCGTTTCAGGTTTCTACGCAATATCTTTATGGTCTTGCCAGAACATTCAGAGTGATATTCATTAATACTCACAGTGACGAATGGAAATCCTTCTAGCGCAACATCAAACAGCGCTACGGTAGGTGACTTGTGAGATTCTTATGAATTAAACTTGTGTCAATTGGAAAGCAACAATGGTAAGATTCTTAATGAATCAAACTTGTTCCAGGAATTTGAATTGACGACTTTAATCAAGCGGATATTTATCCAATTGATTCACTCTTTATGTTCGCAGTCTTGCTTTGAGACGGTCGAATAAAGAGAACGGCTAGTACAGCCGCGAAACCCTGTCAAGGAGATTCTTAATTGAATCTACCTAATCACAGGTACGGTATTTAATATCGTATCGGTCTTCACCGACCGGAGGTAAAACGCTACCGATTTAGGACGAATCAAAGCCATTCAGTCCGTGTCTAAGTTTTGTCTCAAGAAGGTGGCGTCACGGTGTACTCAGCAAAGTCAAAGATTCACAACCACATATTCATGCCCAAAGACTTATTCAACAATTAATAGTGTGAGCATGTGGGTAAAGACACAAGATCGCAAGATGGCAATGACAAGTCAAGGATGATTTGAAGATCTCAAGACTAAAACACAAAGTCGAAAGACAACGACAAAGGCTCAAAGATCACAGCATGAAGGAACAAAACTACTGTTACACGTTCAAGACTCATTTATGACGAAATTCATAAATCTCCATTGGAATTCAAATATCAAAGAGGAATGACCTCACATTGGGGGAGATTGTTAGCCTCAAAATATTGAGTCAAACAAGAATGTTCGGTCATAGGTTTCTATTGTAATATTTATTAGAACGTTGTAATAAGTAGTTATTTAGTCGTGGTTCACGGGCTTGGATCTAAACTAATTAAAGTCCAAAAGACAAGCCCGGCCCAATATATAGTCCATTAAAGCCCGCATGTGGGTGGACTATATATACTACCCTCCTAGCATGTTAGGAGGGTGGATGGTCATTTGTAACAACTTCTTTTCTCTAATCTAATATTCACCAAGTTAATCACCTCCTCTCTACTTTCTCTCACTACTTTCTCTCTCTAGGAATTCATCTCTTCTTCATCTATTTTCTTTCTTTCTTCATTGCTTAATCAATCACAAATATATGGGACAACACAAATGTTGACACCTTTCCTACACAGACCCAAACACCCCTTAACCTTCAAACTACTACCCAATCCACATCATCCTCTACCCCACCTGAATATAGGTTGCAAAAATGCCCAAGGACTACTGGAGTGTTCTCCTCTGGTGGTCCTAGCCATGTTGTAGAGAGAACCACCACCACAAGTGTGGTTGGTGCTATGGATGAGGTTGAGACTGCTAGTACTGGCTTAGATGCAGGCCAAGACAGTCCTAACATCTTTAAGACCTCATCCATGCCCCATGACTCTACTTTGGGAGGTCAAATACCCATTCTAGAGGAGGGCAGATTGGAACCATACACATTGATGGAATTGACGGTTGTCTGCATTAGCTTGCAAAAGCAAAATGCAGACTTGGTACAAACAGTCAGTACACAAGGCCTTGAACTCAAGCAATTGAGGGAGAGGATTGTTATTTTGGAAACTGCTGAGTCTAGGAGAAGGCAGAAAAGAGTCCTTTTATCAGAGGAGGATTCTTACAAAGGGGAGGAAGCTGCTACAGAGCCTGTTAATTTGAGTGATAAAGGCTCACATGAAGCTGCTACAGAGCCACTTGATTTGAGTGGAAAGGGCTCATATGATGGAGAATCTTTGGGTGTTGTTGAAGCCCTCACTGAATTGAAGAAGCAATCAGGTTTTGATACATCTCTGATTACTCCTACAAATTTGAACTTGTCTTTTACAGCTATGATGGAGCAGTTCACTAGAGACGTTGAGACAAGTAAGTTGGGCGTTGACAAGAAAAATTTGAACGCTGACACACCAAGCGCTGACAAGAGTAATTTGGGCGCTGACACTAGGAATTTGAGCGTTTACAGACCTGCTGATATGGTTGATGTATTCCAGTCATCAGCTATCATCAAAGAAGTATCTTCACAGGTATTACCATCATCCTTACCCATCATTGATTCATTAGATAAGGGTAAAGGAATCATGGTAGAAGTAGAAGTTCCAAAGGATGCAGCACAAGTAGAGTTTGATTCAAGGTTGGCTACACAACTTATGGAACAAGAAAGGAAGAAGGTTGGTGAATCACCATTTGTTGTCACTTCTGAGGAACAAGAAGGAAGTGATGAAGAAAGTTCAGATTCAAGTGTGATGATAATTGAACAACTAGAAAGACTTGAATATGTTGATGACTTGCCAAGAGAGAAGCTTAGAGAGTTAAAATTGCAAGTAGACTTTGATATGCCAGAAGTAGTTCAGATGTACCATGCTTGGGAGAATAGGATTATGGAGAATCCAGATTTGACAATTTTAGACCAAATTTGGGGATTAAAAATTCTTCTAAGAGTTCAAAGAGACTGCAAGGTAATTCTGAAGCATAAGGCTAGCAATGTTTTCTTACTACTGAAGAGGGATAGAAGGGAGTTGTACTACATGTTACTCAGATGTCATGAAACTGGATGGACCTTCAAGAAATTGCAGGGATTATCCTTTCAAGAATTGGAGTACAAGGCTTATCCCATTTGGGCAAAAGTGTAGGAAATGAACACTCTTAGACTTCTTTCAGATGAAAGGAAAGAAGAGCTTGTAGAAGAGATGGAGATACAGAAGGCAACGATTGTTCCAAGGCCTTTGAAGAAGGGAGTCCCACTTGAGTTTCCTAAAGATCTAAATAAAGTGGTTCCCAGTGAAGCTGTTCTTAGAAGGAGAATTAAGCTCTCACCCATGAAAGCTTCAGATATGGTACAAGTGTTACCTCTTGATGCCAGAAACCCTATCATTAGCTATGAAGAAGATGCAAGTGGGTTTTGGAAGATTGGCAGATATGGGAAAGAGGTACACACATTTACTACTCTTATGTCTCTCTTTGCAAGTATGGATAGAGAAGACTTGGCAGATCTTTGGAGGTTGTTGATAGCTAAGTATGAGACTGAAGCACCTACTTCAGTCAATGGAATAAAACTTTGGTCAACATTCAAGAGAATGTGTGCACCAGAAGAAGAAGATCATGTTTGGAAGGATCTTGAGGATGATATCAGTGGTTTTCAATGGCGTTTGTATTCAGCTGCTGGTGTGTATTATTTGAGCTCTACAAAGTTTGATGAGTATCTTCTTGTAGATGCTCAGTATCCCATGTCCAAAGAAGTTTTGGACAAGATGAAGACAACACAGCTGGAGATTGACTATTCAAGTGACGTGGCTAAAGATTTGATTAGGCATGTTTATTACCAATATGATAAGATTTGTAAGATTCCTCCTAGTTCTTAATCTTTATTCAGAAACTTGATTACTAGGGTAGATATCAAGTTTAGGGGAGGATTGTTGGGAATAAAATGTAGCCAGTCCACTTGAACGCTGAAAAAAAGAAAACAAGCATTGACAAGAAGAGAACAAGCGCTGACAGATCAAGCGTTTGCCAGGAAGAAGTCAAGCGTTGATAGGTTGAAGACAAGCACTGATAGAAAGATATGGTCTATGCGTATTTTGTTTCTAGTTTGTTTCTAGTAAAGATAGGATCACAATGTATTTTCTATATTTATCTTTACCTAGAATAGCTGATACGTAGACTCTTGTACAAGGCTTCTTATGTCTATAAAAGAAGACCTTTAGGTTATGTTTCAAATAAGTTTTTCATACGTTTAACACTTTCATTGTAAGAAAGTTCGTTATTATCAATCAAGTGAAAGTTTGTTTTACAACTGTTTGTGTGTTCTTGTTTGAGTGTTAATTCCGCATAACACTTAAATTGTTTTATACATAAACAAAGTTTCTCTACGTGTTTAACTTGATCTAATCTCGTTTACACAAGCTAAATCGATCTAAGTTTGGGATCAACAGGTTCTAGTCTTCAAACAATGAGAGTTTGAAGAATGGAAGTTCATATTCACTCATTTTGTGTAAATGTAGAATTAGGATATATGGAAAGTCATTGCCATTGAGACACTCATACCATGACTGAGAACATTACAATTGATGGCAAACCTAATGAAATCACGATTGATGAAAAGAAGAAAAGGACTAATGATGAAGCAAGGTGTATTGTTATGTTTACAATACCTAATGTATTTGATGCCTTTGTTCTAAGGTTTGGTGGTAATGATTCCACTAAGAAGGCTAAGAAGGCATTGTTGAAATCAATGTTTGAAAACTTCAATGATGTTGGTTCAAAATCTCTTGGTTCAATTTACAATAGACTTCAAGAAATGGCGAGCAAACTTATTACCTTGGGAGGAAAAGCTGAGCATGAAGACATTAATGCAAAGTTTCTTAGAAGATTGCTTGCAGAGATGGCTACAAAGGTATCCATCTGGAAAAACAAGGATGTTATTGACAAAATCAATATTGATGATTTGTACAATCACTTCAAGATGGTTGAGCAGAAACTTAATAAAAAGGTTGGGTTAGTCTACAATGCTACTAACTTGGTATTTGTATCAAGCATTAGTCATAGTAATGAAGAAAATACTGACAATATTATTAATGCTGGTAGTACATCTTTTAATACTTGCACTGTTTTTTTTATTTTGGGGGTGTTTCTACTAGTGTTGTTGGTTTAAGTGATGGCACAATCTATGCATTCGTATCCAACTATGAGAATGTAGCAGAGATTGTTGTTGATGATTTTCAGCATCTCAGTGATGACTTAGAAGAGCTTGAGATCAAGAATCAGCTTGCTTTCCTTAGCATGAGAGCAAGAAAGTTTCTTTATAGAATAGGAAATAGATCACTCTCAATGTTGGTGACAAAGTAGGGTTTGAAATATCAAAGGTGGAATGGAATAACTGTCACAAGAAATGACATTTTGCTAGGGAGTGCAAAAGTCCAAAAAGTAAGGAAAACCAATGTAATACCTAAGACGGAAAGGTAACAATTGAAGAGCCTTCCGCAAAGGCCTTGATAGCTATTGATTGGGTTGGAACAGACTAGGGATTTATGTAGGATTAGGAGTCTATCACAAGCATGGCTCTCATGGAATTTCATACTCTAATGTAAATCTTAACAAAAATTATACTACATAATGTCTAAAAAAATTATGAGGAACTTAAATAATATTGTGATGGCATTAAATAGAAACTATGACTGATTTGAATATAGTTTGTCAAATTATAAAAGAGGTTTGAAAGGTTAGAATGAAAGATAGAGTGCTACAAAAAACAAGAAAGGGCCTTTAAGGATAAAATCATTCTTCTTAAAAGGGAAATTGCAACATATGCTTTGGAAATTACTGAACTAACATCAAATATAGAAACTAGTGACTCTAGTAAGAATGAGAATGATGTTAAGTTTAAAAGTTTTGATAGTGCCACTAAAAGCTTAAAGAAGATGATAGATAGTAACGTTCCTGACAAATGCAAGTAACCTTTAGGATACAATGGTGATTACCATACTATTGAGCCCCCTATTGTGTACTTTCCTTTTATGACAGCTTTGTCATACACTGGTTTGCCAGAATTTCAAGAGAAGGAACCTGAGTTTGTGCTAATCAAGGTTGAGTACAAACAAGAAAGTAATGGTGTTACCTCCTCTAGTAAATTTTGTGTTGACATTCCGCAAGTTACACAACTATTAGTACTAGTGTTGGTGTTCAAAATGAGGATTTGATATATGAACTTAGAATGTAGTTTTGATAGCACAAACTCTCAACCTACTACTAAGCTATAAGAGAAAGCATTATTTGAAAAGGCTTGAAGATTAAATCCTAATGCCCATAAATATCAACCTCTTAGAAAATCTATTAAATATGCTGAAACATACTGAACTAATAAACCAAGGGGAACCAGATAAGTAGGAACAATCAAAAGTTCCAACAAAAGGAAACAAGATGGAATCAAGCTTGTCATGTATGTAGTAGTTTTGATCACTTGCAGGCACATTGCATGAAGAATCAGAGAAAAAGGGTTAGGATACGGGAAGAACTCTAAAAGGGAAGATAACATGTATCATACTGAGAAAACCAACTTAGACCCTAATAGTAGGATGACTCACAAATCAGTATTGTTTGGGAAAGGTCTAAAACCAATTAATAATGCTAGTCATTTCAATTTTGATAGACCCACACGAGTTAGTTATGGTAGATCATTTACTACTGGTAGGAAATTAAGCTCTATCCACCCAAAGTCATACTCTTGTAGCAATAGCACAAGGTCAATTAATTCTTGTAGGTCTGGCAATTCTTTAGCCCAGGACCACACTTTGGTAGTGCTAGACCAAATTCTTTTGTAGCACAACCACATGGTGGGACACAAACATAATTCTTATCAAAAGAATAAAGCTATTAAGTTTGGGGTTAATAAGTTTGAGTCCAAGCCCATAAACTAAGGTGACACAAACTGCCAACAAGTTTCACAATAGTGTTGTACCCAAAAATATGGTTTGGAGACCCAAGGAAACACAACCAAAAGAAAGTACTCACAAAACTAAAAAGGAGAAAGCAAGTTATGACAGTATTGAAAAAGAAGAAAATGAGTATGTTATCGGAATGTTTAAGAAATATGAGGCGTTAAAGAAATGGGTGTATGATGAAAATAAGTCACATGGGACTTTGGATTGGGTAAAGGGTACTATTACTTATGAGTTCAATGATTTAGAAGGGGGAAAATATTACAAGATATATATATTTGTTGGGCCTTGCCAAATTTGATCCTAATGTGTCTTGGGGTTTTTCAAGAAAGTTAATCTTTTTTGTATGTATTGTAAAATTTTGTAATAATTAATTCTTTTAGTATAAATTTTAATTCTAGTAATGAAATTCAGAATGTCGTTAGTTATGTTTTTCAAAATCTATCAGAAAATGTTTTAGGCATATATTTTCTTGGTCTTGTACTACTTCTTATTCACTTAGTTTTTACTAGCTAACTTACTATTTTCCACCCCATTTAGAGTGTGTTAGTCTTTGGACATCTGGTTTAGAGAACAACTTTCTACTATAAATCATGTCAAGAAGGCTTTTGTAATAAGTTTATCTAGTCAAAGGCAGTACTGAGTGCTGATAATGGTTTTCACAAAACAGGGGTTAATGCAACCTAAGTGAATGTGTGTAGTATTTTCTGTATGAACGTACTTTTAGACCTAGATTTAATGGATTTTTCAGAGCAGGGAACCATACAGGCCTCAATGTCTATCTCGTGTATATGGGTGTGCTTTGGGGACTTTGATGACTTGTTTAGATCTTGAAGTTTATCAAAATACTAAACGTGTGTGGGTTCTTACTGTTGTGTGTGTTAAAAAAATGTGGTTGTATATTGTTTTGTACTAATTGATATACATTTTAGTGATTAGAGATAGATGTTTGGGTTTTGCTTTCGAGGAAAAAGGATTAATGTTGTTTTGGGATTTAATATTGTTAATATTAGAACTAAGTCTCATAGTGTAAATAAATTCTGGTGACTATTCGTTAGTTCTGGTTTGAAGGGAATTTTATAATATTAGCGTTGAGATTTTTATGCCAATTACTTCACCCTAGGTAATATTTTTCAAAGATATTTACTTATTCCTGACAAAGATTCAATCATTACCTAATCTTAACCTATAGTTGGCAACTTGAAATTCTCGGCCCAATCAAATTCCATTAAATCAAGTATATAATCCAATTCCTTTTACATAATCTCAATCTTACTTTCACGGCCTCAACCTAAACTTTTTTACCTATTTTCATCTCATTCATCTAATTTCTAACAATATCGCACCTATCATTATGCGAGAAGCATAATCAGGTTGTATATTTGCAAAATGATGATGGTCAGAAATCTTTCTATGAGATTATTAACTTTCTTACACAAAGTCGTATTCATGCTCTTACAATTCACCCCAAAGTACTTAAAACTGTTATTTACCAATTATGGGGGACTGTTGTTGTGGAAGAGTTGAGTGGAGAAGATGTGATCAAATCCACTATAAATAGAGAGGATATTGTTGTATTTGAAGCACATGTTAGGGAGCATCTAAGATTGAATGATGTTGATGGAGTCTTTACACTCAATAATACATAAATATTGGATGGAATGGAGGCAATTGGATATGTTGGAGATAGGTCTTTTACATTCTTCAAAAGGGCGTTTTCACCTCAATGGATATTTCTGGTTCGTCATCTTCTTCATTGTATGAGTCATAAATGTGCTTCTTGTGATCAATTTAGAAGTCATTTTGCAACTGCATTGGGTTGTCTTTTGTCACAAAGAACTTATACTTTAAGTCATCTAATTTTTGTATACATGTTAAAGAATGTGGGTAGTTCACATAAGTTCTTAATATTTCCAAGATTTATCATGACCATCATTAATGGGATGGCTCATTCCTTGTGAAATCGTACAAGACTCCTGTTCTAACACATAGGATGGTTGGGCAAATGAAGAGAAACACAGAAAAGTAGAATGGATTAGTGGTGTCATTAGCAACAAGTATGCTATAAGTAGATGAAGCTAGTAATGATGAGGGAGTAGCAAGCCCAACTGTGTTCCAACCCACATCACCCAGGATTGAAGATATCCTATCTACTTCACAACCCCTTTCTTCAACTCATAGGCATAAACATAGATACATTTCTCAAGTATCTCATCTTAGGGTATCTACTTCACACCTTGTAACAGATGAGAATATTAATTCTCGTGTACCTAGTAGCACTAGTAGGGATACTTCTACTATGGTTGTAGTAGCATAGGGGAGGAGTAATATTGATAAGACCCCGACCAGGTACGAATGATGCACCTCCCTTAGAAGTGACGAGGACAAATTGTCGCAACTTGAATTAAAGGTTTTTACTCTTAGTATAGAATCTATTCTCTATAAAATACAAAGGATGGTCAAGTTAGGGTTCTTACTTGTTGGAAATACGTTTTTACGTATTTAGAAAGGATCGGTCACTCCAACGATATACTCATGTATTGGGCTCGTGATCTAATATAGCCATATAGCCCACATGTAGGGTGGGATATATAAACCTCCTCCTAGAATGTTAGGAGGGGTTTAACACTTAACCATTTTATCACATTCCATCTTTCTTCCTCTTTCTCTCCTTTCTCTCTCTTCTTTCTCTCTCTAGTTCTTCAATTTCCCATCCATCTTAATAGATAAACCATAACATGCTTAATCCTTAGAAAACGTAGACCTACAATTGGTATCAGAGCTTTGGTTGATTCTTCGGATTGGCGTGTTTTGATCTATTGATTTGGTATAACTTTTGTGCTACGGGTCAAAATTTATATTTATTGATTTGCTTGTTTTGACTGTAGTCCAAAGTCCAAAACTGTTCTTAAACAATTCTGTTTGTTTCGTCTAATATGTTACTTCTTTGAGCAATCTATCTAAAAAGTTGATATTCTGTTTTTTTTAAAGTTGAGCAATCTATCTAATATCTTATTTCGTCTAATATTCTGTTTGTTTTTTATTAATCAATTCTATTTTTTTAGTTATTTAACAATTTTTCTCATATCTGTCTAAAAAGTTAATAGAGTAAACAGTTTCTAATGTATCAATTGTCTTTATCATAACTTTTTTGTCCAAACCTGTCATTTTGTCTTTATCAACTTCATCAACTTTTGGATCTAGTATATCAGTTCTCATGTTCATCAAGAATCCAGGTTTGTACTTTGTGTTTTACACATCCATCGAAAAGAACCAAGTTTGTTCGTTACGATCGCATAATCCCTAGGGTTTGTAAACTGCGATAGCCTTCTTACGATCGAAGTCATGATCGAAGCTGCGATCACGAGTGCGATCAAAGCTGCGATAACGAGTGCGATCGAAGCTGCGATCTGAGTGCGATTGCGATCGGACTGCGATCTGAGTGCGATCCTAGTTACGATCTTAGTACGATCAAAGATTGCGATGGTGTGTTGTTGTGACTGCGATGGTGTGTTGTTATGAATGAGATGGACTTGTTAAATATTGCAATAGAAAAGTTTTGACTACGATCATAAGTTACGATCTTAGACTATGATTTGACCAAGTTTTGACTCGATAAAACAGACTCCAAACGAACACACAAGTTTCGACCATACTCAAACAAAACCATTTCGAACACAACCCTCTCGACCCAACATCAGTCTCTTACACCATCCCAAACAAAAGACCCTCGACTCCCACAGCTTTCTTTCAAGACTCGAAAAACCACACAGCCTCGTATCAAAACCACACAGTCTCGTCCAACAAGAACACGACTAAAACAACTCGACTCCCACTCAGCCTCGACACTCAAACCTAAACCCAACACCCACCCTATACTCCGACAAGACTCTCGAACCCACTAACACCCAAGCCTCGAACACCCTCTCTCGAATCCAACATCACAATAAAACAGACTCTGACTTTCGATCTCAGTTTTTTTAGGTTTCATGATTTTGTAACATGCATGTCTAGATCATTTAAGATCTATCACGAAAATATTATCATCATTGATCTGTTCTTGGACAAAATCCAATTTTAATATTCGAAGAAGAAGATTAGATCTATAATAAATCTATTATAATCCAATCTTGTTTCGTTTTTGTGTATCACGTAATCACAGTAAATCAATTTACCTACCTTAGACCTCAAAGAGATCTTGATGCCATCGTATAGCTTGTAACAACATTGATTGGTAGGAGTAATTGGTCAGAGGTTTTGATTGAGATTGGGATATGACGATTTCTTAACTGACGGAGTAAACAAGAAAGGGTTGGGTACTGTGAGTAGTGAGTGGTTTTTTAAGTTTGTTGATTGTTTGGTTTTTGGTCTATAGTGAGTTTTTTGGTCTATTTTATATCTCCTCACATCGTTTTTGATTTAGCCACGTTTCTGAATATGCACATCATATATCCAAAACCCACCAAGACACGTTTTGTCTAAGCCACTTTGTTTTTTTGGTTATATTGTATTAGTCCGAGTATTAATTAAATATTTTGGGCTACATTTCTAATTTAATTCAAGTTTTGGGCCATGTTTATTCACATATCTTGCTCAATCCGTATTTTGGATCCATAAATATCTATTATAATCGGGCATAATCAGAATTTGTATTTTGGATCGGGTTTTAACTTGGGCTTAGCTATTTGACATTGGTAGTGTGATTTGGTACATCGTGTTGAGGCGGGTATTACGAAAGAACCAAAGTGATAACATTTATCTGACGAGACCGAGAAACATTGGATATAAATTGTCAGTTTGACCCGACAAAAATTTTTGAGCCGAGAAAAGAGTTATATCAGCAATCAAGGATTTTTAAGTGTTATTTATGGATCTTTTGTTGGTGTTCTCATATCCCGTGAATTTCCCTTTTCTAAGTTTCTTCACGAATTGGTAAATTCCGAATACAACCACATCATTTTTCATCATAATTCAATGGAGTCTTTGAATTCGACTTTTCAAGAGGGAGAATCGCATCAAATGAAAGACATAGCTAGAGAAAGTGGTATCACTTCAATTCGACTACTTCAGTCACATCTTATGACCATTTCATGGGTTCAAGGAGGAAGCGAATTTGTGATACTCTTTGGTCAAAATCATTATACATTCATCGATTCACTATTCCTCAACTTGCACCAACTTGTTGATCAACTTCAAAAAGAAGACTTTAATCACTCTGCATCGGCACTTGCTTATAAGGCTCTTATGACACAACTTACGCCTTTCCTCCAATTCAATATCATCAAGTCTGACAATTTAGGGATATGCCGGTCATTTCTTCAATACACACAGAACGAGGTTAAAGACTTCCGTGATAAACTGTTGAAATTTATGACATCGGTTTCGTCTTTGATTTATGAAAGATCCAGACTTCAGCAAGCGTATGATAATGGAGTGCAAGAATCTATGATGCAGATGCAAGAGGAGAATGGTCATACGGTTGACAACTTGGAGCATAACGATGGAAAGAGCACGGAATCAGGAGGACAACATGATACCAGTGGCACGTCAGGGAATGGTCACGAGATCTCTTTTGATGACACCTTACCCATTTATGACGAAGAGCCTGCGAATATGGTACAATGTAATGTTGTATTTGATGTCTATGCCGATGAACTAACGCATGTTGAGCATTCCGAACTTATTTATGACAAACATGGGATGGAAAACGGTGATAGTTTTACCACTTTAGATTCATCCGATGTGCGTCATAATGGGGGAGATATTGTTCAGAATGCTACAGTACATCATGATAAATGCTTTATGATTGCTTCGTTAACTGATTCCGATTCTAAGATTAAAGAGCTCGAAGTAGCTCAGCAATCGAAATAGCTTGAGGATGCCAAAATTGAATTTTCAAAGAAAACGGACAAATTTGAATAGTATTTTGAAAAACTTGAAAAGTCAAACGTTGTTCTTGAACGAAAATTAGATCAAACTGTTCTAGATTCTAAAGCTGAAAAGGATAATCTTTTGAAACAAATTAAGTTGCTTGAATCTAAATTGGCATCCCAAGATACATTGCTCAAAGAGAATGAGAATTTAAAATCTCAAGTTCAGGAAAAGGTTTTTGCTATAGCTGCGTTGAAAAACGAATTGAGGAAAACTAAAGGAACTAGTGTGGACACTAAGCTTGAAAAACCATCAATCTTGGGGAAACCGCCTACAAATCAGTTCATTCGACAACCGACTACATTTAGATCCGAGCGATCACAATCCTCGAGACCACGGTTTGCCTCCCAAGTTGATATGGTTCATCTTTCTAGAACAGTCACTCCACTATCTAGGCCCAATGTGAGTAAAACAGCTTTTGCAAGACCTAATCACATGATTGCCTCTAGTTTCCCTAGACATAGTCCAAAGAACACGTCTCGAACTAGTTCAAATGACGTTCGCCATATATTTGATCTAAGGGAAGCTAAGCAAAAGACACAAGTAAGAGATAGGAATTTCAAACCTAGTCAGATGCCTTCTAGTTTATCCAACACTGCTAACTGTAGCATGTCACATCCTAGGAGCATCAATCAATCATCTAGGAATTCTAGATCTTACTCGGACATTAAATACGCTATTTGTAAACCATGTAGGAAATGTGTCTTTAAAGCCAATCATGATTCTTGTATCAAAAAATTACTTAATGAGATGAACTCCCGTGCTAGACTTAAATCCCAGTGGATAGCTAAAATCAAACCTATTGGTAAAGTTTGGCGCCCCACTGGTAGATCTTTCACCCTTGTAGGAAACGAATGCCCTTTAACTAGGATAATCTCCAATTCTACTAAGACTGTAACACTCTCAATTTTCGTATCGGTACAGCGGAAGGGTCTTTTAGAGTGTTACGGGATAGCACAATAACTCCAATCATAGACAACACATAAAAATGGTTGTAAAAGGTTCAACATACATTCATTCGATAAAAAGTTTTAAAGTGTACAACAGGTCCCAAATTATACAGGCCATTAAGTTTACAAAACATAGATCGAATGAACATTTTTAATATTTTGTGGGCCATCAGAGTCGATCTCCATCCGGATTACCTTCAAGCACCTAAGATAAAAACATGAAAAAATCATATTAGCGAATGACGAGTGAATTCATAGAGTTTAATAAAACCGTTATATAAAACAATCGTTGAAATCAGAACACAAGTATAATATCGGAAGTAAGTCCTCGTATTGCTAGTCAGGCAATATATAAATCAAGCATACATCTTCCATGAGACCGTAGCCTCAATATTACCATTATAGGTAATATTATTATCGTTATTAGCATCGTTATTGGATTACATTTGAATTCATTTGGATTATTATTAGCCGCATAACATTGTTACCTTACTATCAAAACAACGGGCCGCGAACCCGACAAACAATTTGCCCATCTAAGTTAGCGTGTCGTCACAAAAATCACGCTATGTAAATCTTCTGATACATAAATTCGCTTACCAATCAATGTGGTACGACGGGGATCAACCGTCATGGCGCGAACTGGGGTGATCGTCCCTAAATAGTACTATCATATGCATAAGCGTCTACCAAATCCTGGTAGTTCACAATTCATGCTAATGGGACTTTGAGTGACATAACCTAACTACTAATAATCCTTTTTATCTCGTTTATAGGGTCATAGCATCATTCGGGTCCATATCATTAAGCATACCATCGGGACTACTTGTGTTCTATTTTTATCAAAATCTAGCATGTTATCTCCCTCGCGGGTTTACAAATCATGTTATAAAACATTTAAAAGAGTGCGAGGCTATGAACTCACGTTGATAATGAAAGGCAGATTATCGGCTACGGGCGTGCTTCGGTCACGGAAACCTATATAAATAACAATTGGTCTTAGACTTTTGTCCAATGACTTTATCAAAATAACAATATACATGTGATGATTTTGTACATATGATGATGATCAAGTGGGTTTATATATTCTTATTTACTCATTTTAGTGTTTATGTATTGGTAACTTTTTACTAGTTTACTAGTTTTACCTATTTACATATTTTAAGTCCAATAAGCTTATTATAAGTTCTTTAACTTGTATTAATCCATTTTATACTTGTATTATCAGTATTTACACTTTACATGTTGGGCCCAAATGGGTTAAGCCCAATAAGTACTTTTTATAAGTGGTTAACTTATTTAGTCAAATTATTAGTCCAATATACTAACTTAGCTCGTTAATGTCCGTATGTCCTATAGTTCGGGTTTTATCGGTTTTTACTTGTATTAGATACTTATATATCAGTATATGACTTTTTAAAAAACTTTACGTTAGACGGTTTTGATCGTCTAAGTTTTAATTGGCGAAAAACGTTAATTTTACGGTAATAGCCGAAAAAGTCGTAAAAATCATGTTTATAGTTTTTATAACTTATAAATAATATTCAACTACCTTTTTATAAATTGTCCATTTATTTAACCTTATACATATTTATATAAATGAAATTCATAAGTTAGTGGGTTTTAATTTCACATTTTATACTATATAATTTGAGTGCTTATATAATAGTATTAAACATTAATTCTTCAAAATCTGATTTTTAGTTTCATCTTCACCATTTTTATCATATCTAGAGTTCTACAATGATTTAGAAGCTCATTTTTGGATGGCATGAACTTCATATTATGTGCTAAAATTAAGTTAGATATAGCTACTGCTCATTATATGTTTAACTATCCTTAAAAGCCCCCACAAAACAGACTATTCAAATTAGCACACTCATCTTGTTTTGATCATATCTCACTCATTTTAAGGATTCCATTGCATGGCCAACTCTCACATGTGTATGACATATTATACTTACTGTAAATGGATTCCACCATGCAATTTTATCAGTTTAAGTTTTGGTTACTTTCTGTTTTTATACAGCCAACAATTTAAGCATGATTTTAGCCTTGTTTCTTATGGTTATTCATCTTTTTAAGCATATTTATCAACACTTGATCCCCACACAACATTTTTATCATCATATATTCATCATATACATATACAACAAGAAAGAAAATACATTTGATCTTTACAAAAATAACAAGAGAAATGGAAAGGATGATCTTCTTTACCAACCAAGAGTATATCTTGTTTTTGGAAGACAACAACTTGATGAACACCAAATATATCTCCAAGATTATCAATCACCAAGAAAGTTTGTTGAGAAATTAGCCCTGGGACACAAGCAAATCACCTCCTTTGTTGTAAAAATGTCCACCAAGCAATCAAGGCTTCAAGGTTACTCCATAATATAGCTAGATAACAAGTATCTTGTGGCTAGAAAAGATCAAATGATGGTGTATGGTGGTAGAGTGGGACAACAATGGGGTGAGAGTGAGAGAGTTTTGAGAGTTGTTTGCATGAGAGAAATGGTGGTAAATGGTTTAGCTTGTGGTTTTGTGGTTGAAGTAGCTTAAGTGTAAGGCTAAGCTTACACTTGTAAGCTTAATGAGTATAAAGATGCCACATCTTTGATGTGGCGTCTAGTTTGGCCGTCCCTTGTATAGTGGGGTGGGATAATTTATTTTGTCCCATCCCGCTAATTTACGGGTATTCCTCGATTCTAGTTTCCTCGATTTGCGTCCCTCGGGTCGTTTTACGAAAAACGTTTTTATAAATTATGAATCAACGGCACAAAACGAATTTAATAAAAATTGTCTCATCAAAAACGGAGTTCAAAAACGTAAATACGTAATCCTAAGGTTTCCGGTTTAGTCGTAAAGGACGCTTAATTATGCACGTAAGCCCAAATTTAAATCCGTAAATTGTGAGTTCATCAACCAACACAAAAATAAGTTTCAAAATATTATACGAGAAAATAATTCACTACCTGAAAATGTTAGATTGCCACAACTTTTCCTCCTAAAAGGGATCAACGTCCTCGTGATCCATTTCATTTTGATGTCCGCTTCTTATTAAAATCGAAGAGGTGCGGATATTTCTTCCACATTTCATCCTCTCGTTCCCAAGTATATTCCGGTCCAGCTTTGAATTCCATCGGATCTTGACAATAGGTATCCGACTTTGTTTCAGTTGCTTTACCTCACGATCCATAACCTCTACGGGTTCTTCGATAAAATGCAACTTTCCATCTATTCGAACCTTATCCAACGAAATTTTCTCATCACTCACTGCTAGACATTTCTTCAGATTAGATACATGGAATGTGTTGTGAACACCATGAAGTTCTAGGGGTAACTCTAGTTTGTAAGCCATCGGACCTACTCTAGATAAAATCTTAAAGGGTCCAATATAACGGGGATTCAATTTTCCTCGTTTTACAAATCTTATAACGCCTTTCCATGGCGATACTTTCAACATTACTCGGTCACCCACTTTAAACTCCATCGGCTTCCGCCGCACATCCGCGTAACTTTTCTGTCTACTACGGGAAGTCAACATCCTATTCTTAATCTGAACTATCATCTCCGTAGTCTCCCGGATCAATTCCGGTCCCGTGAACTGGGTATCCCCAACTTCACTCCAACATACAGGAGATCTACACTTCCTACCATACAAAGCTTCAAACGGTGAAGCCTTAATACTAGAATGGTAACTATTGTTATACGAAAATTCTGCTAACGGCAAATGTTTATCCCAATTCTTACCAAAATCTAACACACAAGCTCTCAACATATCTTCTAGTGTTTGTATCGTTCTTTCACTCTGCCCATCAGTCTGGGGGTGATAAGCAGTGCTCATGTCGAGATTCGTTCCCAAATATCTTTGGAGAGATTTCCAAAAATTCAATGCGAATCTAGGATCTCGATCTGAAATGATCGATACAGGCACTCCATGCTTGCATACAACATTCTCAAGGTATATACGAGTCAACTTCTCCAGTGAGAACTGCTCTTTAACCGGAATGAAGTGTGCTGATTTGGTCAGTCTGTCGACAATAACCCAAATCGAGTTGTTTCCAGATGATGTTCTAGGAAGCTTGGTGATAAAGTCCATCGTAATTCGCTCCCACTTCCATTCAGGAATCTTTGGCTGTTGAAGTAGTCCTGAGGGCTTTTGATGTTCAGCTTTGACTCTAGCACAAGTCAAGCATTGAAGAACATACATAGCAATATCAGCTTTCATATTCAGCCACCAGTACAACTTCTTCAAATCATGGTACATCTTATCAGATCCCGGATGAATAGAATACTCAGATTTATGGGATTCTAACATAATCAAGTCTCTTAAGCCTCCAAACTTAGGTATCCACATACGACCTCTTAAGCATTTCACTCCATCAGCTCTAACCTCTAAAGGATCTCCTTCTCCTCGGAACCCTTCATTAACAAAATTTTCTTTCTGACAAGCTTCTATTTGCGCATTTCTAATTTGCTCAGGCAAATTATTGTGCACGGTCAAGACTAGAGAATGTACCCTGATAGGCTCTCTATCTTTCCTGCTTAACGCATCGGCAACAACATTGGCTTTTCCTGGGTGATATTTTATATCACAATCATAATCACTTAACAATTCTATCCATCTTCGTTGCCTCATGTTCAATTCCTTCTGATCGAGAATATACTGTAGGCTTTTGTGATCGGTGAATACCGTACACTTGGTGCCATACAGATAATGTCTCCACAACCTAAGAGCAAAGACTATAGCTCCTAACTCAATATCATGTGTAGTATAATTCTCCTCATTCTTCCTTAATTGCCTAGAAGCATAAGCTATCACTTTCTCTCGCTGCATCAAAACAGCTCCATAGCCTCTAAGAGATGCATCACAATATACTACAAAATCTTCACTCCCGTCGGGTAATGATAGAATTGGCGCACTACACAATTTTTGCTTCAATGTCTGAAATGCTCCATCCTCATCACTTCCCCAAACGAAAGGTTTATTCTTCTGGGTATATTAGTCAAGGGTTTAGCTATTAAAGAAAATTCTTAAATGACTCGCCTATAATAGCCAGCCAATCCTAAGAACTGTCGCACTTCCGTTGGCGTTGTCGGTGCAGACCAATTCTTAATGGCTTCAACCTTTGCAGGATCAACATGAATTCCATCTTTGTTAATCACATGACCAAGAAATTGCACAGAATCTAACCAAAAATCACATTTTGAAAACTTAGCATACAACCTTTCATCCTTTAACAAATTCAAAATAATCCTTAAATGTTCTCCATGTTCATCTTCATTCTTAGAATAGATTAGAATATCGTCAATAAACACAATCACAAATTTATCCAAGTAGGGCTTGCACACTCGATTCATTAAATCCATGAAAACCGTAGGTGCGTTAGTTAACCCAAATGGCATTACTTGAAATTCATTGTGTCCATAACGAGTTCTAAATGCAGTTATAGGAATATCTTCTTCACGGACGCGAAGTTGGTGATATCATGACCGCAAATCTATCTTAGAATACACACTAGATCCTTGTAGTTGATCAAACAAATCATCAATCCTAGGTAAAGGATATCGATTTTTAATTGTCAACTTATTCAGTTCCCTATAATCGATGCACATACGGAAAGATCCATCCTTCTTCTTAACGAACAAGACTGGAGCTCCCCAAGGCGACGAGCTCGGTTGAATAAAACCTTTATCAGACAACTCCTTAAGTTGCTCAGATAACTCCTTTAATTCAGAAAGGGCTAATCGGTAAGGCGCACGTGCCACCGGTGCAGCACCAGGAATTAAATCGATTCGAAAATCTACTTGCCTTATCGATGGAAGTCCGGGTAAATCTTTAGGAAATACCTCAGGAAATTCACAAATAATAGGTACATCTTCCAATCGTTTCTCCCTAGACTCATTCCCGGTCACTTGAGCTAAGAATAACTCACAACCATTCCTGATGTACTTTTGGACTTTAATACATGAAACAATTTTCAAACGGGATTCACCTCGATTACCATCAATTACTAACGTTCTATTCCTAAGAGGAATCTTAACCTTCTTCTCTCCACATAAAATAGTAGCATTATTCAATGACAACCAATCCATACCAATAATAATATCAAAACTACCTAATTCTATCAACATCAAATCAATCGGAAAGGAATAGTTCAAGAGATTTAGAGAGCATTCTTCTAATATCTTATTAGTTTTCACTAATTTACCATCAGCCAATTCCACCTCGTAACTGGTATTTATCTCAACAGGTTCAATGTCAATAAGGGCACTAAATTTAGTGGATACAAAGCTCCTATCAGCACCCGAATCAAATAAAGTAACAGCATAATGATTGTTGAGTAAAAACGTACCGGTAACGACATTTGGATCCTCTTTCTTCACCTCAATTGTTCCAAGTTGATAGACACCACCCTGGGGGTTTCTTCCAGGTACAATCGCTTTCAACTTGGGGCATTCCGATTTCCTATGACCTTCTTCATTACAGTTGAAGCAAATGGTTCCCTTCTTACACCTTTCAACCTTTTGTCCAAGCTTTCCGCAATTTCGGCACTTCCAGCAGTCGCCAGCATGCCTCTTGTTGCCACACTTAGGACATCTATCATCGTTGCGCGGTTTGTTGTTGGTAAGAGCATTTGCATTCCCCTTTCTCTGGTTCTGACGGCGATTGAAATTCTTCCTATTATCACCTCTATCTACACGATCACCGTCTCCCTTTCTTTTCTCACCAACACGGGCTTCATCTTCCCTATCCTGAATTATTTGTCCAATGAGTTTGTAAGCCATTCGAACAGCATCATCAATGGTCAGTGGTTTAGATGATGTCACATCCCCCCGGATATTCTTGGTCAACCCTTTAATATATTGCTCAATTCGGATCTCTTCGGGTTCCACCAATCGAGGACATAGCAAGGCCAACTCATGGAATCGGTTTGTATAACTATCAATGTCCACACCTTTCATTCTCAGATGAATCAACTCTTGTTCTAACCTAATGATCACACTACGGGGACAAAAATCCAAAGTCATCCACTTCTTAATTTCAGCCCAAGGAGTAGCATTAGCAGCATCAATACCCATGAAAGCAATTCTTCCGTTCCACCAAGTCAACGCACGACCTTAGGAGTAGCCATAGCAAAAGTCACCTTATCTTCCTCCTT
This sequence comes from Glebionis coronaria, assembly GCA_025667525.1. Classification (NCBI taxonomy): domain Eukaryota; kingdom Viridiplantae; phylum Streptophyta; class Magnoliopsida; order Asterales; family Asteraceae; genus Glebionis; species Glebionis coronaria. Next base: position 193,386 of record JANFOE010001465.1, on the reverse strand, counting down.
ACACTTACTAATCTAAAACACCGACTCAATCTTCTCAATCCACTGGCTTAATCCTACAGCACCTTCAGCTCCATTAAAAGGTAGAGGTTCACACTTCATGAACATCACATAAGTACAGCCACCAACTTCAGGTGCATTAGTTCCAAGTCATCCTATATTTCCTCCAGCATTAGCATTCATATTATTAGCATTCACATTCACATTAGTACCACCAATTCCACTACCGCGAGCTCCACTACCGCCAGCTCCACTACCGCCAGCTTCATTTCTAGCATTTGCCATAAATTCAGTCATAGATGCGGTAACTTGCTCCGTAATAATCCTACGTACATCATCCTCAGTCACAGCCTTCTTGGGCGGCATAGTTCTATAATTTCACAATTTCAAAGTATTAAGCATTCTCCCAACAAGGATTCATATAATATGGATTGAATTCATAATCAAAATACAAATAAGGCACAATATGGAATTTAAGACAAGATACACATTTCATTCGATTTGAAACAAAAGCATTGTCTTAATTACATCCCATATCAAAGTTTCTATCACTATACATACTCAAAATTCGTGACAGGTCTACTACTAACAAGTCGGTTCAGTCAAAGTTACAAAATGACTGGTCTACTGAGAACCGCCAGATGGTCCATCATCCATCGTCTTCTGTATCTTTGTTGGACGATCACTAGACACATCTTCAGCTGGGCGCTTACGGATCACTCCTCTTTCAACCGTGTTTGCATAAAATCTTCTATTCCAACCCACGGATATATTCAACTCCTTTTCAGCTTTCTCACGCATCGCACGAGCTACACTCAACTGAATCTCCATAGAATTCACCTTTTTCTTCATAGCAGCAAACTCACCACTTTCTAACACATATAACCTCCTAAAAGCCTCATTCAAACCACGCTCTACATCAGTCAAATCCAAACTAAGCAATTCCCGCTCTTTCTCACCAACCTTAGTCTTCGATTCCAAATAAGCAACATGAGTCTGAACAACACCTAATCCAATCTCTTTCATACTACTCTTAACACGGGAAGCATCTAGATCACGTCTCAAGGCCCATGGTGCAAGACCATCAATATGAGTAGCCTCTCAATTACTAGACGACTCTCCTATCACACGTCTACGAGTAGCAATACCATCAGTACCGTCAGGTGTATTATCATCCTCATCCTCCTCTGATTCAAAATCAGATTCAGACGATTCAGACATTTCATCCCTAGGTAGCTCAACCTCAGAATCAGACAAATAAACTGGTGGGGGTAAAGGCTCGCCCTCTGGAACATCATAAGGGTAAATAAGCTCAGCTTCCTCATCGTCATCAACCTCATCGTCTATACCTATATCCTCCTCGACATCCTCGTCGTCAATCTCATCATCTAAATTATCTAACCCAATCTCATCATCATTCTCAATATCAACATTATCAATCTCATTCTCTACCATATCAACCTGAGGGGTAATCTGATCTCTTAGTCCTATCTCGGGCTCGGGATCCTCAGATGGTTTCTCCTTATCATCCATATCATAATCTACTAAGTCTAAATAAGGATCATCATCTACATTAGGTTCGGGAATAGCATGGTTCTCTACAGGAATATTAGGGTCCGCCATGACAATCTGCATTTATATATATCTCGTATTAAGATAACATACTTGTTAAACAATTACATACTGAAATCATGATATATACATATTTATAAATTAAATTATATATATCAAAATATATATCTTCTTAATAGGGCTTGTTAGTAACGTCGGAGATCTTTGGCACCGTTATAGTCAAAAGATTTTTCAAATATTTTCTCAAATGTTCATAGTTAAAAGATTTTGAAAAGTTTTGTTCAAAACCTTGGTTTTTAAAATCTTTTGTTCTCTATAGCGAGAGCTCTGGTAACAAACTGTAACACTCTCAATTTTCGTATCGGTACAGCGGAAGGGTCTTTTGAAGTGTTACGGGATAGCACAATAACTTCAATCATAGACAACAAATAAAAATGGTTGTACAAGGTTCAACATACATTCATTCGATAAAAAGTTTTAAAGTGTACAACAGGTCTCAAATTATACAGGTCATTAAGTTTACAAAACATAGATCGAATGAACATTTTTAATATTTTGTGGGCCATCAGAGTCGATCTCCATCCGGATTACCTTCAAGCACCTGAGATAAAAACATGCAAAAATCATATCAGCGAATGCTGAGTGAATTCATAGAGTTTAATAAAACCGTTATATAAAACAATCGTTGAAATCAGAACACACGTATAATATCGGAATTAAGTCCTCGTATTGCTAGTCAGGCAATATATAAATCAAGCATACATCTTAAACCGTCCATGAGACAGTAGCCTCAATATTACCATTATAGGTAATATTATTATCGTTATTAGCATCGTTATTGGATTACATTTGAATTCATTTGGATTATTATTAGCCGCATGACATTGTTACCTTACTATCAAAACAACGGGCCACGAACCCGACAAACAATTTGCCCATCTAAGTTAGCGTGTCGTCACAAAAATCACGCTATGTAAATCTTCTCATACATAAATTCGCTTACCAATCAATGTGGTACGACGGGGATCAACCGTCAAGGTGCGAACTGGGGTGATCGTCCCCAAATAGTACTATCATATGCATAAGCGTTTACCAAATCTCGGTAGTTCACAATTCATGCTAATGGGACTTTGAGTGACATAACCTAACTACTAATAATCCTTTTTATCTCGTTTATAGGGTCATAGCATCATTCGGGTCCATATCATTAAGCATACCATCGGGACTACTTGTGTTCTATTTTTATCAAAATCTAGCATGTTATCTCCCTCGCGGGTTTACAAATCATGTTATAAAACATTTAAAAGAGTGCGAGGCTATGAACTCACGTTGATAATGAAAGGCAGATTATCGGCTACGGGCGTGCTTCGGTCACGGAAACCTATATAAATAATAATCGGTCTTAGACTTTTGTCCAATGACTTTATCAAAATAACAATATACATATGATGATTTTGTACATATGATGATGATCAAGTGGGTTTATATATTCTTATTTACTCATTTTAGTGTTTATGTATTGGTAGCTTTTTACTAGTTTACTAGTTTTACCTATTTACATATTTTAAGTCCAATAAGCTTATTATAAGTTATTTAACTTGTATTAATCCATTTTATACTTGTATTATCAGTATTTACACTTTACATGTTGGGCCCAAATGGGTTAAGCCCAATAAGTACTTTTTATAAGTGGTTAACTTATTTAGTCAAATGATTAGTCCAATATACCAACTTAGCTCGTTAATGTCCGTATGTCCTATAGTTCGGGTTTTATCGGTTTTTACTTGTATTAGATACTTATATATCAGTATATGACTTTTTAAAAACTTTACATTAGACGGGTTTGATCGTCTGAGTTTGAATTGACGAAAAACGTTAATTTTACGGTAATAGCCGAAAAAGTCGTAAAAATCATGTTTATAGTTTTTATAACTTATAAATATTATTCAACTACCATTTTTATAAATTGTCCATTTATTTAACCTTATACATATTTATATAAATGAAATTCATAAGTTATTGGGTTTTAATTTCACATTTTATACTATATAGTTTGAGTGCTTATATAATAGTATTAAACATTAATTCTTCAAAATCTGATTTTTAGTTTCATCTTCACCATTTTTATCATATCTAGAGTTCTACAATGAATTAGAAGCTCATTTTTGGATGGCATGAACTTCATATTATGTGCTAAAATTAAGTTCGTTATAGCTACTGCTCATTCTATGTTTAACTATCCTTAACAATCCCTACAAAACAGACTATTCAGATTAGCACACTCATCTTGTTTTGATCATATCTCACTCATTTTAAGGATTCCATTGCATGGCCAACTCTCACATGTGTATGACATCTTATACTTACTGTAAATGGATTCCACCATGCAATTTTATCAGTTTAAGATTTGGTTACTTACTGTTTTTATACAGCTAACAATTTAAGCATGATTTTAGCCTTGTTTCTTATGGTTATTCATTTTTTTAAGCATATTTATCAACACTTGATCCCCACACAACATTTTTATCATCATATATTCATCATATACATATACAACAAGAAAGAAAATACATTTGATCTTTACAAAAATAACAAGAGAAATGGAAAGGATGATCTTCTTTACCAACCAAGAGTATATCTTGTTTTTGGAAGACAACAACTTGATGAACACCAAATATATCTCCAAGATCATCAATCACCAAGAAAGTTTGTTGAGAAATTATCCCTATGACACAAGAAAATCACATCCTTTGTTGTTAAAATGGCCACCTAGCAATCAAGGCTTCAAGGTTACTCCATAATATAGCTAGATAACAAGTATCTTGTGGCTAGAAAAGATCAAATGGTGGTGTATGGTGGTAGAGTAGGACGGCAATGGGGTGAGAGTGAGAGAGTTTTGAGAGTTGTTTGCATGAGAGAAATGGTGGTAAATGGTTTAGCTTGTGGTTTTGTGGTTGAAGTAGCTTAAGTGTAAGGCTAAGCTTACACTTGTAAGCTTAATGAGTATAAAGATGCCACATCTTTGATGTGGTGTCTAGTTTGGCCGTCCCTTGTATAGTGGGGTGGGATAATTTATTTTGTCCCATCCTGCTAATTTACGGGTATTCCTTGATTCTAGTTTCCTCGATTTGCGTGCACTCGGGTCGTTTTACGAAAAACGTTTTTATAAATTATGAATCAACGGCACAAAATGAATTTAATAAAAATTGTCTCATCAAAAACGGAGTTCAAAAACGTAAATACGTAATCCTAAGGTTTCCGGTTTAGTCGTAAAGGACGCTAAATTATGCACGTAAGCCCAAATTTAAATCCGTAAATTGTGAGTTCATCAACCAACACAAAAATAAGTTTCAAAATATTATACGAGAAAATAATTCACTACCTGAAAATGTTAGATTGTCACAAAGACTGCTAGGGAGGAAATTGAAAAGGATGATACATCACTTACGCCTGAACTTAAGGTTTTCTATAAACGGAAACGTTTGCCAACTAAGACAAGTGAATCATCCACTCAGGTCTCCTCTGCCACAAGAAAAGACAAATGTGAACCCCCACTTGCTTCCAAGATAGATATCGCTAACCCATATCAAAGCATGTAAATTCCTAATGAGAATGCATGTACCAAAGCTGATGTTTCAAAAGAACGAAGTGGTCCAATCATTGTATACCCTTCAACTAAGGATACTCTTAGAGTTTGGTTGCTGAAGAAGCAGATATCGGAGAAACAAGTGTCTCAGGGGATTCATGGTTAGCTTACCAAAAGGACTTATAGTCACATCACAGACTGTAACTCGTTCATCAAAGAAAGGAAAGTATCGCCGATGATAAACTTATCCTCACAACGAGAAATTAAGTTTTCTCGGGCATGAGCTAAAATTAAAAACATTCCAAGTTTTTAAGCTCATGCACTATGGCTCACATTCAAATCACAGTCTGTGACCCGAACTTCAGAGAAAGGGAAGTTTATCTCGTCAATGATATCTTACCCTCAAAACGAGAAATTAAATTTTCTCGGACACGAGCTTACATTTAAACTATTCAAAGGTTTCTAGTACGTGTATAAGGCTCATCGTTAAATGTCAGACGATGACCCGTTCTTCAAATAAAGGAAAGTTTATCGCCGATGATAAATTTATCCTCATTAACGAGAAATTAAATTTTCTCGGACACGAGCTTACATTTAAATTATTCAAAGATTTTAAGCTCGTGTAAATGGCGTATAATCACATTTCAGATTATGCCCCGGACTTCAAATAAATGAAAGTTTATCGCCGACGATAAACTTATCCTTACAACGAGAAATTAATTTTTCTCGGGCATGAGCTAATTTTAAAAACATTCGAAGTTTTTAAGCTCATGCACTAAGACTTACAGTTAAATATCATACTGTAACTCGGACCTTAATTTTAGGAAAGCTTATTATGACAACCACGGTTTTGAGGTTCGTCACTTAGTTTTATTTTGTGCTAGTTACGTGTCTTTACGTGTTTATGTGCTAATTGGTGTGTATAGATTGTGGTTTGGATATCGTTTCTGGTACGAGGTACCTTGTGAGTGGAACGATGTGTGATGATTTCATGTTCATGAGCTCACATGGTAGTGACTATGAAATGAGATGGTGTTATTTAGTGGTTTTACGTATACGTATATGTATTATAGAAAATCATATTTTTACGATTTACGGTTTAGCATTTTGAGGTCTCAGATGAGGTATTTAGTCACGGGAGTATTTTTCGGGATGGTTTTAAGTTATTTATGACTTAAATATAAAGTTTGTTTCAAATTCCAGGATTTTTTATAAAACTGTACATTTTACGTCTTTTACGGTAAAACGCGTAAATTTGACTAGTTTTACGGTTTTGAGGTTTTGGAAGTTTTAGGAGCTGAAATAAATTAAGGAAAATTAGGGTAATATTAATAAGATATTAATTAACAATAAAATATAAAAAAACGAAATTAGGGGGGTGTTGGGTCGATTTGGACGCAAGAAAAGGAGAAGAAAAAGGAAAAAAAAGAAAAAAAGAAAACAAGGCTTTTATAATTGGGTAAGGATTCTTTTGTTTAACCATATAATATTTTTAATTGGACCAAAACACATCATAATCCCTGGAGCAAAGAGAAAATTCGTGGGTTTCATAAAAAATTAGGGTTCTTCATAAAATTTGGGGGTTTTCATAAATCAAAGATAAATCTTCAATAATCCCTTTTTAATTTAATTATTTTTAATGTTTATATAATCATCTTATGATGGATTTAGGTTAGAGTTTAAATAAAAATCTGTATTTTAATGATATCATAATGATTAGATGGTTTAGGGCTTGTAATTAGTGGGGTTATGGGTAATTAATTAGGTGAATTTAATTAAACCCGTTTTTAAAAACTGGGCAGAATTTAGGGTCAATTGTTTTGATCATATCGGGAGTTCTACAAACTCTTATTTTGCGATCCAAGTATCCCTGGAAAGGTAATTGAAGTGGCTTTCAAATGCAAGAATCTAGAACTAAATTGGAGGTAGGGAAGTGGGTCAAAAATTGGTTACAACAGTCGGAGGTCAAAACAGTTTTGAAATCAGCCTGTTTTCTTTTTAAGTTTTGGGTTTTTTGGGGTACTTAGGATTGCATTGGGACATTCAAACGAACATGGGAGATGGTTTATATGTTAAAGGAAGTATCTGCATTGGGGCTAAGATTGTGGATTAGGGTAAGACCCCCTAATCATAACAAACTGTTTGTATGTTTAAAATCAGTAAAATCTGGATAGACAAAAGTATATATATATATATATATATATATATATATATATATATATATATATATATATATATATATATATATATATATATATATATATATATATATATATATATATATATATATATATATATATATATATATATATATATATCGGGGCCTTAACAGTAGCTTTAAGTTTGGGGCAAATGAGAGGTGTTAGCTAACATATTTAAGGGAATAAGTATTCCCTTTACAGAGATCATGGGTATGTTTAAGTGGGCGTTTGGCTTATAGTTTGGAGACCTAAAACCGGGACTGTTTTGGGTAAAATGTTAATGGGACGGGTTATGAAGTAAAATGAGTTAAGGGCTTTATAGAGGGGTGTAATGAGATGCTTAGAGAATTTAAATGAGGTATTTATATAGGAGGAGGCTAGATGTCCATCATAGGTTGATGAGCCGTTTTTAGTGGTTGGTTCATGTTTTGATTATGTGTTTTTGGTTTGTTAGCTTTTTGCTAGTGCGAGGACTTTTGGAGAAGCTCAATAAGGTGAGTTTCATAGTCCCATGTTTACTAATGATTATGACTTCCAGATGGGATGGAAGAGACATTGTTTTGTTATTTATAAATTATGCTGTGAATGTTTTGCGTTGGTAATGGACTTGTGTGTGCATACTTATGTGATTAACTGCTAGATGATTCTTGATTATTTATGTTTTGACTTGGTACTAAAGGGATATTGGCAAGGCGGGGCCTTGGGATTGGTTCATAGGTGTTTGGAAGCCTATGGGAGTATGGTGTTTGGTAAGGCTGGGAGCATTGGATTTGGGTTGTTTGGTTAAATCTTGGATATTAGTTGTTAATGCATGTTAGTATCACATTGTCCATGTGTTTTTAACTTTTGGTTGTTACTCACAGCTTATGGTATGTTTTTGGCGTTTGAGTCTAAACCTATGACTCTCACCAACTTTATGTTGACGTGTTTTAGTGTCTCTTTCAGGTGAGTATGTGGTTAAGCTTGAGGATAGAAGTGGCTAGATTTGGATGCATTAGGATTGCATTTAGAAGGAGATCCTCGTTCCTTCTTAGCTTATTTTTATGTGTTTTGAATAAGTGATACTGTTGGCACCTATATGTTTGATTTGATTATGTTTATTGTTTGTCTTGGGTAAGTGGTAGGACTGTTACCTACTTATCGACTCCTGCATTATTGAGATATTGTCATGACATTTGTGTCACCATTTTATGACATTTCTTATTTCATTTAGTTATCTCTATAGACACGTCATGTTGTGATGATATCCATACGTTGCGCCCCATATTCCGCCATGGTGGGGTGTTACAGAATGGTATCAGAGACAATGGTTATAGAGAATTAGGTTGCCTAGTCGCGTAGCCTAGTCTATAGCTTAAGGGTCCCTGCATATAGGCGTCGTAGGATTATGTGTGCATTTTATAATAATTGATGTGTTTGGATGTTCTTTATTGTGATGTTTTGACTAGTATGAATTGAACCATAGTAAGTTCATACTTAGCCACATGTTATTTTTCTTTTCAGGATGTGACTAGTGCTGGTTGAACCATAATCATCCACGCTAGTCATTGTCGTATTTTGCTTAAATTGTACGTTATAGTACATAATTTGGTACATGATAGTTTCTATCTTTTGTTGGGTTATTTTATGTACCTGAGGTATAGTATTTTTTTTTCTTTTGATGTTTAAGTCATGTTCCCTAAGAATCATGTGGTGGTTAGAGTTATTAGGAGTAGGTGGGTGATTGTAGTAAAATTACACCCTTTAGGAAAAAGGCGTAAAAGCGGTAAGTATCAAACAAATGATTTTAGGAAAAATCAAGTGTTAATGACCCTTGATGGTGTGTAAGTTCGTTTCCCAAGGAGGTATATGTGTGTGAAAAACTTGCCAAATGTTTGTGATTAATGATTGGTTTAGAAGGGGATTAGAAGAGAAAATGCCGAAGATGTAAAAATAAAAATTACCAAGAAAAATCACTATTAGAAAGTTCAAACGTAAAACCTTAAAAATCACCAAAATTAAAATAAATTCTAAAAATTACCAAAAATTTACCAAAAATCAAAAATAATAAACTAAGAGTTTACCAATGATCAAAACTTTTTTAAATCTTTTAAATAATTAAATATTCAATTTTTAAATGCTAATTAAAGCCCTAAAAATCAAATAAATTATCAAAAAGCCCAAATAAAGATTTTTCAATTGATAAACCTCAAAAATAACCTAAAAATATTAAAAACTATTTTTAGAAATTTTAAAACTAATAAAAACTATTTAAAATGATTTAAAAACTATTAAAACTTAAAATAATTATAAAAATTAATCTAAAAGAGATAAAATTATTCTAAAAGTTGCTAAATTCCTATTTTAATGTATTAAACCTAAGAAAAATGTAAAAAGTTGGAAAATGTGAAATCTTAAAAATAATAATAAAATAATTATAAAATAATATTAAAAATCCAAAAATTATAAAAAATTCTAAAAACTTGCAAACTAGTTTATTTTAACCTAAATAATCAAAAAATGAAAGTGAAATTACCAAAATACCCCTATTGGGCCCTCAAATGGGCCAAATCCAAATTCAGTCAACACAAATGGGCTTTTGGGCCCAAAAAGTCAAACTTGGCCCAATTGACTTGGAAAAGCCCTATCTGACTTAAAATTTAATTCTAAGAACAAAACTCTAAAGGCCCAAAAGCTGAAAATGTGCTTATCACAGCTTATTGAACACAAAGCTTATTCTTATTGGGCTTTTCAGCCCATTAAGCCATAAGCTAATGCCATAAGCTCTAATTTGACACACAACCCTCTTTTAGGATGCCAAAGAGATCTGTCAAAAGAAATTTCCAATAAGCTAACTCAATAAGCCAGAAAATAGAAAAGCAAAATTCCACAAAACGACAAAATAGTCGTTTTTGAGAAATACTGAACCTCAGAAGCTGATTCAACTTGCAAAAGCTTTCAAATGGACTCAATAAGCAATATCAGTCAACAAAAATCCAATAAGCACAAGCAATAAGCCATAATAAGCACAAAAGAGCTTATGTAAAAGTCAAAGGACTTGGTTTTCTAGTCAAACCTAAAAGTCAACCACCCAAATGCTCCAGGATGAACAAATGGGTCAAAATATGAGCACCTATTACAAAAACAAAGTTGTTGCAGGTTGAAATAAGCTATTATAGCTTATTGATAAGCTGACACCAATATTGCACTATCAGTGGCAACCAACAGGGGAAAGGAGTTCCCACTGCTTTGACTATTTGACCAAGCTTATTTGAGAGTTCTGGTTTGATTCAATTGGAAACAAAGGCACCCTTGTGATCAGTGAACCACAAGGAGTAAATAGCAACAATAAAATCACAAAATGATCCACACAATAAGCCACAATAAGCCAAACAGTCACCAGATAAGCACCAGATATGCAAATAAGCAGTTAAGCACTTAATAAGCAGATTTCAGCAAAATAAGCCAACCAAACTTAACCAGATGCATACACAAGCTAAATAAACTAACAATAAACACAAAGCAACAAGAATCAAACACTGAATCAAAGTAAAATGCAAGATCAAAGCACTAGAAGTTACTGATGAACAATGAACATATGCAGAAAACAAGTTTGCTGATATACTTGACACTTGATCCAATTTCAAGCCTCAAATCCTTCTACCCTGGTGTGATTAACTATGATTTAGCACTTGTTACCCTTAACCTATGCTTAGATCTAGGTGTCCTAAAAATCCTAGCCAATTTTACCAAGTTATGAAGATTTTATAGCCAATCTATGAATCTATGTGTTCAAAACCACAAAACCTGCAAACAGATGAACATATATTCCCAAATAGCAGATACCAATACTTGCATTCAACACACAAGCACTTAACAATCCTCAAATCCAACTTATGCAGTAATCCCAAACACGCCTTAAAAACTTGATTTCACTAATTTTCAAAGACTTATGAAGATTCAACCCACAAATCAGATCAGTAACACCTCATTAACATCAAACAAAGCCAAATCAACAATAATCAACAACAATAACACAGATTCAAGCAATAATCCACAAAAATCACAAATATTCAGAAACTTAAAGAGAAAATGAAAAGGGAAGAAGGTGCAAACCTCCAAGACCTACATCCAGGCCCTGGATTGTTTGAGCTGAGGTACTAGCAAAACAAGTACCAGCTTCCAATGCTGCTAAGATGAACAAACACAAAGTGAGATCAAAAATAATGCCAACTTTCTGATTTTTGAAACCCAAGCTTTATCAACTAAAACCTTGCCTCAAAAACCTTCAAACATATAAATGGAACTCAGATTTTAGCTTCTCAAACACCAAACTTTTATAAATAACAGATTAGAACTCAAAATTTTAAGAAATTCAAACTTTATTTCATAAAAAGGAATTACAAAGATTTAAAGCTAAAATCTGGAACAAAGGGACTCTCACATGTTGAGGTCTCCTTTTATAGGCAAATGCCTGGCTAACACTATTCATAACCCTAGAACTGAATTCCCAAATGTGCCCTTGAGGTCTTCTAGATAATTCTTTGGTGTGAGCTGTCCAAAGTGATCAAGGACGTTCATTTTAGCTTTAGGATGAAGCTAAGGTTCTTGGCTGTTGATTTTGCTACATAGGATGACTTGGAGGTTAAGTTGTCACATGATTGGTGGACGGGTATTTGGGGGTGGGGTCCATTGTGAGTGGGAATGAGTGTTTTAAGGTTGGGAAGGGTTTCTGGGCGTGTGAATTAAGTGTGTGTCAAGGTAATTGAAAATTACCCTTTGATTTAAGTGGTGTAAAATCTGGGCTGGTAAAAGGTGAATAGTAAGTTGTTTGATCCGTTTTTGGTGGAGTGGAAAGTGTTTGGCGCAAAAACATTTGAATGTTTCAAATGTGGCAACTTAAGTCCTTGTGTTTTGGCAGAAAGTGTATAGCATGTTTATTTTGCAAACAAACACTTTTCCTTTGTTAATAACTTTCAGGTTTTGACAATTTTGGCACAAGACTTTTCCAAAAGGATTACAAGGGTTATTTTTGACATGTTTAGATATTTCAAGGGCTGATCTTGGACTTTCTTGATCTTCAAAGGTCTTCATTGCATCTTTGACTTCATGAGGGACCATTGTTGGTAGTTTTGATTTGTTGAGGGACTATTCTTGCCATTTCTTCAAAGTTGAAGGACCTTTTGTGTAATTTTGACAAACTTAAGGGACCAATCTTGTAATTATGAATATACAAGGGTTTTAAGTGTCATTTCTTAAATAATTGAGGATCAATCTTGTTTGTCTTCAAGTCTTCAAGGGTATTTGTTGAGAATTCCATGATTAAGGCCCGGTTCTTTGTACGGCTTCGTTTCTCGTGTCCGTTTTTCCTTGTAACTTGTGATCTTTTGTCTTTTTCACGATATCCATACCTAAAATACACAAGTAAACAAACACAAGCATATATATGGTATTTTATGACATTTTAATGCATTTAAAGCCCGAAAAGAACGATGAGATCATGTATAAATGCCATCTCATCACTCCCCCATACTAAGCCATTGCCGTGCCCTCACGCAATGCTAGAATAAAGTATCAAAGCATCACCAAAGTTCAATTTTATTAACCTTTATTGAAAAGTAAAAGACTTGCAACATACTACGATGATGTGTAAAGACAAAATGTATGATTTTCATCACAAAAAGTGACTTTTAGGGTCAAAGAATAGAAACAAGTAAATGCCCCTTAGAGTAAACTTCGTCATCCTTGATTGTCATACATTCCATGCTAAGTGCAAAAACGAGATCATTGTTGGTACAAGTCACAATGCTAACACTACTCATACGTCCAAATTGTGTAATACTTTTTCTCCCCGCAATCCTAGTTATTATAAAAGAAATGGGTTACTAGCATTTTTTATCTATTTGTCATGGATCACAAGTGATTCATATTGACTTATTTGAGTAATTATTAGTCCGAAAGAAAAGTAGCACGATTTGATCAATAGTTAGCCGAAGGACAAAATCTTTTAAAACGGCTTCTCGTGTATCTCCTTAAGTTCATATCTTGGCATAACTCGTTTCACAATTTGAGACCTTTCCCGGACCGATATTTGGCATGTACTTCATACTTCAAATCTTGGGAAGACGTTCTTGAAATAATGGTCTTCTCTTCATATATTTGGAATTTCTTCACTTGACGTTTTTGAGAGATTCTTCATATTGGACCACGACTTCATCATTTTTCTTCAATCTTTACTTTGGATTTTGATATACAACGATCCGCCTCCTTTTCGGACTTGGATATATTTATCCTCATACCTTGTTAGGGTCTTTTTGGATAGACTTTCTCCATTCTTTAGGGGAGTAATTGCTTCTCGTCGTGTGTCTCGATCCTTCATATTGATTTAGGAATAATGATACTTCACATCATCTTTGGATCTTTAGCAAAAATAGAGCTCCTCATGCCTTGTTAGGGCCTTTTTGGATAATCGCCAGTCTTCGCGTCCCGCTTCAATAAGTTATGCCTTGGCTATGAACTCTATTCAACCCCGAGCAACTTTTAAACGATCTTGCGCTAGAGGCTAAGTAACCTTTCAAATCGTACGACCTTACTTATTGCAATTATGATTTATTCCTAATGCATTGATCTTATGGGAAGAAAAAGCCACAATTAAAAACATATGAGTTTTTGAAAGAACACTTTCATGTTCTACGTTTAGCATGATCACTTGTCTAACTCTATCATTTCTCGTTCTTCACTATATAAAGACCTCTAATTAAAGAGACTCGTGAATACTTAGCCATGCAAGTCAAAATTAAGCCAAATTTGGATTAGCTTTCATTAAGACTATATCAAATCAAAGTTTTGGGTTTTCAAGCCACCTATAGGATATTGCACTTTCTTGGACTTTTTCAAGTTTAGAGATTGCATTTTATAGTTCCCTTGATAAGTAACTTTCTAGAATCAATTATAGGAACTTGCAAAAAGTTCTTGTTCTTAACCCGTATGAATTAAGACTTTCGCGTTTTAAAGCTCCCAATATAAAAGTCTAGCAAAACTTGAATTGAGCGGGTTAAGGAATGTAAATGGCTCCAAATGCCCATCAAGTCAAAAATTAACTCTTATTCTACCCAACGGAAAATATACATTCGTGTCTTAAAAACACTTATGAAAAACTAAGAAAATTTTAAAATTTGGCCATTTTTAGCCTTATTAGCAAAACAAAACATTGAAAATTGGAAAGCGTGAGGGCGTAGCAAAGCAAGTACCTATTCACCCCCATACTAAAAGTAAACATTGTCCTCAATGTTTCGAGTCTAAAGGTGGAGCACCCCCATACTAGAGACGAAGAGTCGAATGCTTAGGATCTAGCATGGAAAGGGTGATCAACAATATATCTAAAGCCGTTTATTAAGTATGCTAAAAGATAATTGTTAGAACAATAAAGGATATGTCATGGATTCGTGAAAAACTTCTTCAAACGAACGATGGAGGCTCGCGTAAACGAACACGAGAGTCTTCAATCGTAGATGATGATGATCTAGATAACACAATCACAAACAACCACGAGACAACGAGTTGAAAGGGTACAAGTCCCCTTATTAGTGAATAGTGAGCATAAAAGATAAGCATGGGATCTCCCCCACGAGGCACCTCGTTTTTTATTACCGAGTCATGAGCTCGACTCGATC
The DNA here is from genome assembly GCA_025667525.1 of Glebionis coronaria. Lineage (NCBI taxonomy): Eukaryota > Viridiplantae > Streptophyta > Magnoliopsida > Asterales > Asteraceae > Glebionis > Glebionis coronaria. Next base: position 178,378 of record JANFOE010001465.1, on the reverse strand, counting down.
CCCTCAATGCTAATTATCATTGGGGAAGATGACTTGGTCGGGGGCAACCATTGAAGGAATTTCCCCACCAAAGTAGTGCTTAAGCCTATGTCCATTCACCTTGAAATTAGGTCCATCATCTTGAGCTAGCTCGATGGTCCCATATGGAAACACTTGTGCAATGGTGAACGGACCCGACCAACAAGATTTCAATTTCCCGGAAAATATCTTAAGACGAGAGTTAAAAAGCAACACTTGATCACCAACGTTAAAAACCCGGTTTTTAATCTTTGAATCATGAAACTTTTTAGTCTTTTCTTTAAAAATTAATGAATTTTCATAAGCATTATCCCTTAATTCATCCAATTCATTCAATTGTATTTTCCGGTGATCTCCCGCGGTCTTCAAGTCAAAATTTGCATGCTTAAGGGCCCAATATGCCTTATGCTCCAATTCAATGGGCAAATGACAATTCTTCCCATAGACTAACTTATAAGGAGTGCAACCGATAGGTGTCTTATAAGCGGTCCTAAAGGCCCATAAAGCGTCATCAAGTTTGTCGGACCATGAAGCACGGTTTTCTCCAATTGACCTTTCTAAAATCCGCTTCAAAGCTCGGTTCGAAACCTCGACTTGCCCACTCGTTTGCGGGTGATAAGCCGTAGAAAGACGATGTGTAACTCCATATTTCTTTAGAACCTTTTCGAATTGGTCATTACAAAAATGGGTTCCACGATCGCTTATAATAGCACGAGGGGTTCCGAACCGAGAGAATAGTTGCTTCAAAAACTTCACTACCACACGAGCATCATTAGTAGGCAAAGCCTTAGCTTCCACCCACTTAGAAAGGTAGTCCACCGTGACGAGGATATATTTGTTGTCATGAGACGATGGGAACGGCCCCATAAAGTCTATTCCCCATATGTCGAAAATCTCACACACTTGAATTATGTTTTGCGGCATTTCATCACGTTGAGACGATTTTCCTTGACGTTGGCACGAATCACACGACTTCACAAGTGTGTGTGCATCACGATAGATAGAAGGCCAAAAGAAACCGGCATCGAACACTTTCTTAGCCGTGAGATTAGCACCGTGGTGACCACCCGTGGGTCCCTCGTGACAAGCTCTAAGGATATTAGAAGCTTCGGCACCAAACACACAACGTCGAACGAGTTGATCCGCATAAATCCGAAAGAGATAAGGGTCGTCCCAAAAATAGAACTTGACGTTACGAAAGAATTTTCGTTTTTGTTGTGTCGTCATACCCTTGATTATGAAATTTCCCGCATGGTAATTTGCAATGTCGGCAAACCATGGAGTGGAGTCTTTAGAATTCACTACACCGAGAGTCTCAAGAGGAAATGTTTCGGTAATTTCCTTGTTCTCGAAAACATCTTTGTGAGGATCTTCTAGACGAGAGAGATGATCGGCCGCTAGATTCTCGGCTCCTTTTTTGTCAAGCACGGTGACATCAAATTCTTGGAGGAGGAGCATCCAACGAAGCAATCTCGGCTTAGCATCTTGCTTAGCTAAGAGATACTTGATAGCCGAATGGTCGGTATACACGATGCTTTTAGTTAAGACGAGATAAGGTCGGAATTTCTCAAAAGCATAGACCACGGCAAGGAATTCCTTTTCCGTTGTGGTGTACTTTAATTGAGCCTCGGTCATCGTCTTACTAGCATAGTGGATAGGACGAAAATGCTTGTCATAACGTTGCCCTAAGACGGCCCCAATAGCATAATCACTTGCATCGCACATGATTTCAAAGGGTAATTCCCAATTAGGAGCAACAAGAATGGGAGCTTCGGTAAGTTTCCTTTTGAGAGTTTCGAAAGCCTTTACACAATCCTCATTAAAGTTAAAAGGAGCATCCTTCTCGAGAAGGTGTGTCATAGGACGAGAAATCTTCGAAAAGTCCTTGATGAAACGACGATAAAAGCCCGCGTGGCCTAGGAAACTCCTAACTCCCTTAACGGTTTTGGGATGAGGTAACTTGGCGATGACGTCTACCTTAGCTTTATCGACCTCAATCCCCACCTTCGACACCTTATGTCCTAAGACGATTCCTTATTTACACATGAAATGACATTTTTCCCAATTAAGCACAAGATTGGTTTCTTCACAACGTTTTAACATTTGTTCGAGATTAGATAAACATGACGTGAACGAATTACCAAACACCGAGAAGTCATCCATAAACACTTCCATCGACTTCTCGATCATATCGTGAAAAATTGCCATCATACACCGTTGAAACGTACCGGGTGCATTACAAAGTCCGAAAGGCATCCTACGATAAGCGAACGTTCCATAAGGACACGTAAACGTAGTCTTCTCTTGATCACGAGGGTCGATAGGGATTTGAAAGTAACCGGAAAAACCATCTAAAAAGCAATAGAATTCATTTCCCGCGAGTCGCTCCAACATTTGATCCATGAAGGGCAAAGGAAAGTGGTCTTTACGAGTGGTGTCATTTAACTTTCAATAGTCAATACACACCCTCCAACCGGTCACAACACGAGTTGGAATTAACTCGTTGTTTTCATTAGGCACAACGGTCATTCCTCCCTTTTTAGGGACACAATGGATTGGGCTCACCCATGGGCTATCGGATATAGGATAAATCATTCCTGCGTCAAGGAGTTTAAGGACCTCCTTTTTAATGACATCGTGAATTTTGGGATTCACCCTTCTTTGACTTTGAATTGCGGGTTTGTAGTCCTCCTCCATTAAAATCTTGTGAGTACAAAATTTTGGGTCAATACCTTTAATGTCGGATATTTTCCACGCAATTGCCCCTTTATGAGCCTTAAGAACTTTCAAGAGCTCGGTTTTTTCATTATTAGCAAGACCTTTTGCAATAATAACCGGCAAATTTTCATCACCTTCCAAGAATGCGTATTCAAGGTGAGAAGGAAGATCTTTCAATTCGAGGATAGGTGGTTCCTCGATTGAAGATTTTGGTTCAACACTCATAACTTCCATCGGCGAAAGAAATGGTGGAATAGAAATTTCATCACTAATCAACACCTCATCTTCATTGTCGATTTCATTTGAGGTAAAATCGCCTCCTTGGAATGGAGTGAGATTTGGTGTGGAATTAGCAAGAATCGGATCCAAAATAGTGGGATTGCCACTTGACGAGCTATCGGAAAAACCTAACACTTCTTGTGAAAACTCATCGCAAACCACATCAACGATGTCAATGTGATTGATGGTAGCGATTGCATAAACATGAGAAGGTTTCGAGTTTTGAGTAGCGTTTATAACAAGTTCCTCTTCGTTGAATCTCAAAGTGATAGTTCTCGCATGAACATCGATAAGCGATCTCGAAGTGTCTAAAAATGAACGACCTAAAATTAGAGGAACTTGAGGATCCGCGGGGATGTCAACTACTATAAAATCAACGGGATAGTAGAACTTCCCCACTTTCACGAAAACATCTTCGGCTACTCCACATGCCATAATCGTAGAATGATCGGCCATCTCGATGGACATGTTCGAAGGAATGAGAGCCGGAAGCGAAAGCGATTTCCAAATGGAAAATGGCATCAAATTAATGCTCGCACCAAGATCGGCCAAGGCGAGGCATTCTTTCATATCTTGTATGTCACAAGGAATGAGAAACTTTCCGGGATCACCAACTTTTTCCGGTATGCGGTTAAGGTAAACCGAAGAACAATTAGCAAGCTTTGAAAGCTTTTCCTTATCGCTCATCATACTTTTAAAAGTGGAAGCGAAACGAGGCATATATAACAACGCGTCGGCTAAACTCACATCAAAATGCACTTGTTGAAACATTTTTATAAAAAGCTCGATTTGTTGTTTGTTACGTTCTTGCAACTTCTCTTTGTTTCGTCTTGAAGGGTAGGGTAAAGGTGGTGTGGGTTGGTCATTAGGCAACAGCCTTGGAAACTCGGGTTCCACAATTGGTATTGGTTCAACCGTAGGTGTGGTATGAGCGGTACTTCGTGGGATTGTAATGTGCTCCTTTTCGACCATCACCTCGGGTTCTTTCTCGATTTCCTTCTCCTTAGAAGTACTTGGACGAGAGATTGGTTCCTTGAAAGTTTTACCACTTCGTGTAGTAATAACCTTCATTTCTCCTTTCGGGTTTGCAATGGTATCACTAGGAAGACCACCCGAGGAAGAGGGTTTACACATGATAGCTTCAAACATCTTAGCCATTCGGTCCTCAAATTTTGATTGCCTAGCATCCGCTTTTAATAACTCTTGCTTAATCTCATGTTGTCCTAATTCCATCTTTTGTTGATTTTGTTGAAGACGTTGGATATTTCCTTCCATTTTGTTTGCATGAGTTTTAAGTTCATTAGCAAGTTCATTTTTAAGCTCGTTTTTCAACTCGGATCTTAAGCTAATCATCTCACGTTGCATGTTATCAAATTTAGCATCATTTGCTTTTGCATAATCCAAAAATTCTCCTTGCAAATTTTTAGTGTGAGCATTTTGAAAACCTTGTGTAGTGTTTTGAAAATCACGGTTTTGATTTTGATTAGAGATTTGTCCATTCCCACTTTGATAATTCCCCTTGTTGTAGTTACGTGTGTTGCCTTGGTAATTACCTTGGTTGTTGTTTCGATAATTGTTAACATTTTGGTTTGGTGGAGCTTGATTTGGACGAGAACCTTGACCGTTTTGGTTGTAAGTTCCCGTTGCTACATAAGCACTCGAAGTGTTACCATCCGCGGTAATGCACTCGGAAAGATCATGAGCTCCCCCACAAGATAAACAACTCTTAGCAACCGCTTTAACCGAAGCGGAATTGGAAGCTTCTTGAGCCTTCCAATGGGACATTAGATTAGCAAATCTATCAAAAAACCGATTTTCCTCATTAGCTTCATCATGTAAGGCGTTAATGCTACGAGACGATTGTGACGAAGATGACGAACCCATATTGGCAACACTCGGTGTGTTACGAGGGTTATAAACCTTAGATCTATTTTCAATGATTTGTAAAGCCTCATTTGTCGTCTTGCAAAAAAAATTACCACCCGCGGCGGCATTCAAATAATCTCGTTCATGATCATTAAGCCCATTATAAAAAGTATCCACTTGATGCAATTCCGTAAAATCATGGTGTGGACATTCATGTAACATCTCTTTAAAGCGTTCCCATGCCATTGAAAAACTTTCATTATTTCTTTGCACAAATCGTGAAATCTCATTTTTTAAGTGTGTTGTTTTAGATGGTGGAAAAAACTTGTTCACAAACTTAGAAACGAGATCGGCCCATGTAAATATCGAATTTGGCGGTTCTTTCTCGAGCCAAATTTTTGCGGGTCCATCCAACGAGTATGGAAACAACATCATCTTAATGGCGTCATGTGGAACATCCTTAAACTTGCTAGTGGCGGTGAGACGGTTAAAATTCCTAATGTGGTAATGCGGGTTGTCTTTCTCATGACCTCTAAACTTATTTGCTTGCAACATCGACATTAAACCCGTCTTAATTTCGAAATTCTCCGCAAGGATGGCGGGAATAACAATAGCCTCTCCAAAACCCTCGGTGGGTGCTTGTAGCAACTCCATCATAGTACGATTAGCCATGACGACTTCTTGTTCTATAATAGGTTCAACAATTGGAGGTTCTTCAACAATCAACGTCTCTTGATTGGCTTGCTTTTGAAGTCGTTTACGAGCTCGTTTTGCTTGATTACGAGTGATCATAAACTTCACGAAGAATGGGAGGTGAGCAAAGAAGATTCTTTTTGGGTGTTTTGTGAATTTTTTAAATTTTTTTGTGTTTTTGATGATATTTAATTTTTTTGGATTTTGGTGTATCTTCGTAGACAACAATCTACAAAATCTCACCTCGAATCAAACTCTTGATTAAAGAAGCCTCAAAGGAATGAAAACGATCACGTGGAGTGAACGCCTTCGAATGACTTTAGAACTTTGGTGAAAACCAAATCGTTCAAGAGGGTTTAATCACAAAGAAAACCAAGCAAATATAGTATACGTAATAATACTTTGGGTGGCAAAACCCTCGATTAGCCTTCAATCTCAAAATACTCACAAGCAAGCGGGGAAACGAGGCGGCGCGAAGCACTTAAGAGCCTTTTTCCTTAGGGTATATTTTATAATACCCGCCTTATACCCACCTTATAGTTTGTATCTTTCAAAATCGAGCTTCACGAAAGTATTTATCTATTTTTGCCTTTTCTTTTTGTTTGAGATTCGAATACAATAATTAGGAGATCAAATCCCAATTAAGGTTGTGTTTTCACACTTTTGGAGATATTGTAAATTTATTGTGATACTTAATACAATATAGTAATATTTATACAAGAAAAACCAAGAAAACCGATAATACGTATTAGTAGAGTTCTAATAATACAAATACTATTTGGTTAATATTAAATACAACAATGCAAATTAATCACGACACACCTCCCCGGCAGCGGCGCCAAAGTGATTGTAGTAAAATTACACTCTTTAGGAAAAAGGCGTAAAAGCGGTAAGTATCAAACAAATGATTTTAGGAAAAATCAAGTGTTAATGACCCTTGATGGTGTGTAAGTTCGTTTCCCAAGGAGGTATATGTGTGTGAAAAACTTGCCAAATGTTTGTGATTAATGATTGGTTTAGAAGGGGATTAGAAGAGAAAATGCCGAAGATGTAAAAATAAAAATTACCAAGAAAAATCACTATTAGAAAGTTCAAACGTAAAACCTTAAAAATCACCAAAATTAAAATAAATTCTAAAAATTACCAAAAATTTACCAAAAATCAAAAATAATAAACTAAGAGTTTACCAATGATCAAAACTTTTTTAAACCTTTTAAATAATTAAATATTCAATTTTTAAATGCTAATTAAAGCCCTAAAAATCAAATAAATTATCAAAAAGCCCAAATAAAGATTTTTCAATTGATAAACCTCAAAAATAACCTAAAAAGATTAAAAACTATTTTTAGAAATTTTAAAACTAATAAAAACTATTTAAAATGATTTAAAAACTATTAAAACTTAAAATAATTATAAAAATTAATCTAAAAGAGATAAAATTATTCTAAAAGTTGCTAAATTCCTATTTTAATGTATTAAACCTAAGAAAAATGTAAAAAGTTGGAAAATGTGAAATCTTAAAAATAATAATAAAATAATAATAAAATAATATTAAAAATCCAAAAATTATAAAAAATTCTAAAAACTTGCAAACTAGTTTATTTTAACCTAAGTAATCAGAAAATGAAAGTGAAATTACCAAAATACCCCTATTGGGCCCTCAAATGGGCCAAATCCAAATTCAGTCAACACAAATGGGCTTTTGGGCCCAAAAAGTCAAACTTGGCCCAATTGACTTGGAAAAGCCCTATCTGACTTAAAATTTAATTCTAAGAACAAAACTCTAAAGGCCCAAAAGCTGAAAATGTGCTTATCACAGCTTATTGAACACAAAGCTTATTCTTATTGGGCTTTTTAGCCCATTAAGCCATAAGCTAATGCCATAAGCTCTAATTTGACACACAACCCTCTTTTAGGATGCCAAAGAGATCTGTCAAAAGAAATTTCCAATAAGCTAACTCAATAAGCCAGAAAATAGAAAAGCAAAATTCCACAAAACGACAAAATAGTCGTTTTTGAGAAATACTGAACCTCAGAAGCTGATTCAACTTGCAAAAGCTTTCAAATGGACTCAATAAGCAATATCAGTCAACAAAAATCCAATAAGCACAAGCAATAAGCCAGAATAAGCACAAAAGAGCTTATGTAAAAGTCAAAGGACTTGGTTTTCTAGTCAAACCTAAAAGTCAACCACCCAAATGCTCCAGGATGAACAAATGGGTCAAAATATGAGCACCTATTACAAAAACAAAGTTGTTGCAGGTTGAAATAAGCTATTATAGCTTATTGATAAGCTGACACCAATATTGCACTATCAGTGGCAACCAGCAGGGGAAAGGAGTTCCCACTGCTTTGACTATTTGACCAAGCTTATTTGAGAGTTCTGGTTTGATTCAATTAGAAACAAAGGCACCCTTGTGATCAGTGAACCACAAGGAGTCAATAGCAACAATAAAATCACAAAATGATCCACACAATAAGCCATAATAAGCCAAACAGTCACCAGATAAGCACCAGATATGCAAATAAGCAGTTAAGCACTTAATAAGCAGATTTCAGCAAAATAAGCCAACCAAACTTAACCAGATGCATACACAAGCTAAATAAACTAACAATAAACACAAAGCAACAAGAATCAAACACTGAATCAAAGTAAAATGCAAGATCAAAGCACTAGAAGTTACTGATGAACAATGAACATATGCAGAAAACAAGTTTGCTGATATACTTGACACTTGATCCAATTTCAAGCCTCAAATCCTTCTACCCTGGTGTGATTAACTATGATTTAGCACTTGTTACCCTTAACCTATGCTTAGATCTAGGTGTCCTAAAAATCCTAGCCAATTTTACCAAGTTATGAAGATTTTATAGCCAATCTATGAATCTATGTGTTCAAAACCACAAAACCTGCAAACAGATGAACATATATTCCCAAATAGCAGATACCAATACTTGCATTCAACACACAAGCACTTAACAATCCTCAAATCCAACTTATGCAGTAATCCCAAACACCCCTTAAAAACTTGATTTCACAAATTTTCAAAGACTTATGAAGATTCAACCCACAAATCAGATCAGTAACACCTCATTAACATCAAACAAAGCCAAATCAACAATAATCAACAACAATAACACAGATTCAAGCAATAATCCACAAAAATCACAAATATTCAGAAACTTAAAGAGAAAATGAAAAGGGAAGAAGGTGCAAACCTCCAAGACCTACATCCAGGCCCTGGATTGTTTGAGCTGAGGTACTAGCAAAACAAGTACCAGCTTCCAATGCTGCTAAGATGAACAAACACAAAGTGAGATAAAAAATAATGCCAACTTTCTGATTTTTGAAACCCAAGCTTTATCAACTAAAACCTTGCCTCAAAAACCTTCAAACATATAAATGGAACTCAGATTTTAGCTTCTCAAACACCAAACTTTTATAAATAACAGATTAGAACTCAAAATTTTAAGAAATTCAAACTTTATTTCATAAAAAGGAATTACAAAGATTTAAAGCTAAAATCTGGAACAAAGGGACTCTCACATGTTAAGGTCTCCTTTTATAGGCAAATGCCTGGCTAACACTATTCATAAACCCTAGAACTGAATTCCCAAATGTGCCCTTGAGGTCTTCTAGATAATTCTTTGGTGTGAGCTGTCCAAAGTGATCAAGGACGTTCATTTTAGCTTTAGGATGAAGCTAAGGTTCTTGGCTGTTGATTTTGCCACATAGGGTGACTTGGAGGTTAAGTTGTCACATGATTGGTGGACGGGTATTTGGGGGTGGGGTCCATTGTGAGTGGGAATGAGTGTTTTAAGGTTGGGAAGGGTTTCTGGGCGTGTGAAGTAAGTGTGTGTCAAGGTAATTGAAAATTACCCTTTGATTTAAGTGGTGTAAAATCTGGGCTGGTAAAAGGTGAATAGTAAGTTGTTTGATCCGTTTTTGGTGGAGTGGAAAGTGTTTGGCGCAAAAACATTTGAATGTTTCAAATGTGGCAACTTAAGTCCTTGTGTTTTGGCAGAAAGTGTATAGCATGTTTATTTTGCAAACAAACACTTTTCCTTTGTTAATAACTTTCAGGTTTTGACAATTTTGGCACAAGACTTTTCCAAAAGGATTACAAGGGTTATTTTTGACATGTTTAGATATTTCAAGGGCTGATCTTGGACTTTCTTGATCTTCAAAGGTCTTCATTGCATCTTTGACTTCATGAGGGACCATTGTTGGCAGTTTTGATTTGTTGAGGGACTATTCTTGTCATTTCTTCAAAGTTGAAGGACCTTTTGTGTAATTTTGACAAACTTAAGGGACCAATCTTGTAATTATGAATATACAAGGGTTTTAAGTGTCATTTCTTCAATAATTGAGGATCAATCTTGTTTGTCTTCAAGTCTTCAAGGGTATTTGTTGAGAATTCCATGATTAAGGCCCGGTTCTTTGTACGGCTTCGTTTCTCATGTCCGTTTTTCCTTGTAACTTGTGATCTTTTGTCTTTTTCACGATTCCATACCTAAAATACACAATTAAACAAACACAAGCATATATATGGTATTTTATGACATTTTTATGCATTTAAAGCCCGAAAAGAACGATGAGATCATGTATAAATGCCATCTCATCAGTCTGTATGAAGGATTTTTAGCTATTTCCACTCTTATGGGCGATATGACTTATAACTGATTACGTTTTCGTTTTAGATTTAGTCTATGTTGTTTTAGCTAGACTATGGATTTATGTATGTCAAGAGTTTGACTATGTTATTTAAATAGTTGGAGTTTTAGACCTTATTGTTTATGTGGTTAAGTGCTTAGGTGAGTTGATGGATTTATGTGTTATATGTTGTATTAATTCTTATAAGTGTCATCATAGGAGGGAGTGCATTGGGGAAAGGGTAATTGTATAAGTATGGTGTCCAATATAGTTATACAAGTACCACAACTTCAATGGGTTCCTAAGTATGATTGCATGAAAGAGGGTTAGTACATGCTTGTATATGATGAGATGTGGATTTTGGGTATATTTATAATATATGGGTTTATGTAACGGCTGCCAACGATATGGCTATTTTTTAGTGTGTTATATGTTTTGAGTTATAGTCGTGTTGTGTGATTATGAGGTCACACGATATGGGTTGGTTTTGGTAATGGGTTTTGTGCCTTGTTGTGGCATGGTGAGACGGTGAGAAGGTGATTACTCGTATGGAAAAACGAGTGTATGACGCGATCGATTGACTTGATATGTATGATAACGAGTATGTTTTGGGAGATTTAATAGGTATATATATGCGGATGTATATATACTACTATGTGTTAAGTTATGGTATATGGTCGTTCACTAGTTATTATAACTTGAACGTACCTTGTGTTTGCTCGTGTTTTATTGTGCTTGAGTTTAATGGAGTTCCAACGACGTTTTGAGTCTTTTGATGTGTGTCTACATTCGGGTATGTATTTTAATTAATGAGAACTACTAAATTTTCTTGCAAATAAGTCTGGCTAATAATGGGAAAACGACTTTGAAAATAATTTGTAAGTGTATGGTATGATATCGTGACTTACATATTTTTTTTAGTTTGTAGTAGTAAGCTATAAAAAAATTTGTCTTGAAAATAATTGGATTAGTTTTCTATGTAACATGTGATAATACATTTTAAAGGGGTAAAGAAATTTTACAAAAATTTTCTAAAGTGTAGTTAAAATTTTAGAAGTATTTAACTAGACGGCAGGAGTAAAAAGGGAGATTTTATTTTAGTAATGATAATAATAACATCACACCTTGTAAACATGTAGTAGTTTAGTTATAACCAGTCTAAATGGATTTTATAAAATAATTAAAAAAACACTGTATTTTATAAACATGTATTGGTTTCATAATAACAAGTGAAATAAGTTTAATATGGGTAAACAAGATAATGGTTAGAATAAGATTGTAGTCTATTAACTAGTTGATATCTAAATAAAATGATGAAGATAAAGGGTGAGTTATTGGTTAAAAATGAGTATGATTGATTTTCGTAGTGTTGGAGTTTGGTTCTTATGAGAAGTAACTAATTGGGATGAAAGTTTTAAATTTTCTAATGTATCGAAATTTGGTAATACTAATCGTGACGAGTCTAATTTTTAGTTGTTGGCACACTCCATTGATCTTTCGGATTACATTGTTTTGTTTTCAGTTGTTTTGGCTAGGGTTCGTTTTACCCTATATTTTATTGGGACACGGTTGTTTGGAGTTCTTTTGTTACACGTCATGGTTGATTTAGTTATGCGGTTGTGGGAACGTTAGGATGAGAGGATAGAGTTGGGTAGTATTACTTATGGTTAGATATTAGAATGGAGAGATGTGTTTTGGTTTAAAGGTTGTGTTGAAGGAATGATTAAGATTTGTGGAGTTTGGAAACTTAGATTGATTACGGGAATAAGAGAGTAGGTAAAGTTAGTTGACTGGTAGTGGGAACGAGATGTCATGCTATGAGAAGTTGGTTGAAGTACCATTAGGAGATTGATGAAAGTACTAGCGGATGTGAGGGTAGAGTAGAAAGTTTATACTAATGGAAAGGTTGGGCAAATAACACGCAAGGGATTGGTATAGTTATAGAGGCAAGGTAGTAATAACTGGGGTTTTACCTAATATAAAAATTAAAAGTTCGTTGTGTTGGTCTAATCGAATTTATTACTGGTTTTAAGTGTGACTCATTTGTCTTTGGTGGAAACAAAAGTTGTGTCGTTGTAGTAAATTTAAATTGCAAGACTTTAAAGTAAATGACGGTTAATTAAATCTAAACTAATTAAACCTTAAATGTGAAATATTAAAACCTTGAAAAGTAAATTTATTAAATTACTTAAAACTAAAGCGTGACGAAAATTAAATTTGACAAAGTATTAAAATGCAACCTAAAAATAAAACAAGGCAAAATTTACTTCCAAACTCAAAACCATCGGAATCCACTATCAGAATGCTGTCGCCAAGTCCATCGGAATCCAGATCGAAATGTGTCTATCAGAATGTATCAAAAACTAGGTCTATCGGAATAATTGAAAAGCTATCTATCGGAATGTCACTTCCATCGGAATACACCCATCGGAATAAGTTCAGATCGGAATATTGCTATACAAATTTGGGCAGCACTTCGACTCAAAATACCTCAAGAGCCGTCGGAATGTGCGATCGCAATGTGCGATCGCAATCCCAGATCGGAATGAGGGTGTTGTTACTCTAGATCGCAATCCCGGATCGGAATGCAAAACCCTTGTCCCAATTCTGTCACAATCGGAATGTTGAGAAGAAGAGCCGTCGCAATGTGTAGAACCCTTACTTTCCGATGGAGGATAAAATTCGCAATAAGCTCAAGTACAATAAGCTATAAATAATAAGCTGAATTCAAAAACTTAAATGAAATGGAAACTAAACGAGGCAATAAGCTAAAAAGTTAAAACCTTTCAAAATTTAAAAGACGAAACTTAATAAAATGGATTTTACAAAGATAAAACTTTTAAGAAAACTTTGAAAACAATTAAGCCAAATACCAAATAAGCACATAAGATTGTCAAACTTATGGCTTATTTCGTATGAAAACTTAAAGGGAAAAGAAAAGACAAAACCTTTAATCAAATAAGCAAAGAGATTAAGCAAAATTTGCTTAATCCGAATTTAAAACAAACTAAAAACAAGAAAAGTAGAAGGAGAATGATAAAAGTAAACTTGATTAAAAGTAAATAAAGATTAAAGCAACAAAATTAAGAACACTTACTTGGAATTAAAATGAATTAAAGGTGCAAGACAATTAAGTAAATGACATGTATTTAAATGTGCAAAAATTAAAATGGTGGAAGAACTAGTGTCACTCTAGCCAACAAAATGAAAATGAAATCCTAATGATCTATTTATAGGAGGATTAGGGAGGTGCTTAGGAAGCTTCCTCCCCTCTTTCTTCTTTCTTTAATTGCATGATTAAGTCCTTGTCTTCTTAATTCTTTGACTTTAATGATTTTGTCTCGGGATTTCTTTAAACTCGTCTTGTAATTCTTCAATAAATTAGACTTGAGTTCTTCGGCTTTTAGTAAACTTCCGTCTTTTGACTTTTTCTTTGATAAATCTTCAGAATTGGTCTTGGACTTCCGTTCTTTTTTCACTCTTGATTTCTTGACTTCGTCTTTTGTCTTTTTCTTCGACAAAAGCCCGTGAATGCCCGTGTTTTCTCCCTTTTTCACATTTTCATCCTAAATCACAACAAAAACACAAACCACGCATAATTCTGACATTTACGACATAAAATACACGTTTTGGCTCGGTTATTATTGTAGATAAGTGGTAAAAAGGATGGGTGTTTACACACCTATCAAATCCCCTACACTTGACCATTGCAATGTCCTCATGCAATGCATTAGTTACAAAGCACGATTACACTTTTCATCATAATCAATCCACGTTGGCCTTTATTAAAGAGATGGAAAATAACAAAATAAGTAAAGAAATCAAAAACATACCTTAGGGTTTCGAAAATGTCATGAATGATCATCATCCTCAAGTTTTCACATTCTCCAAACCAAGCTTAAAAACGAGATCATTGTTATTATAAGTTAGCAAACTAACACGAACTCATGTGGGCCAATTATTCACTTAGACTCCCTTATTCCTAGGTGTATCTCTTATATTTTATTGTTGTCTTGAATGATCACGAGGATGCATTGTTGACTTATTTCGATAGTTATTTAGGCTGAAAATAAAGTAGGACGATTTAATCAATAGTTAGCTAAAGGACAAAATCTTTTAAAACCTGCTTCTCGGGACCTCATAAAGTTCATATCTTGGCATAACTCGCTTCGCGATTTAAGACCTTTCTCGGACCGATATTTGGCAGCGACTTCATACTTCAAATATTGAGAGACGTTCATGAAATAATGGTCATCTCTTCATAATAGGAATTTCTTCACTTGAATTTTTGAGAGATTCTTCATATCTGGACCACGACTTCTTCATTTTTCTCCAATCCTTACTTTGGACTTTGATATACAACGATCCGCCTCCTTTTTGGACTTGGATCTATTTATCCTCATACCTTGTTAGGGCCTTTTTGGATAGACTTCTCCATGATCTTTACGGGAGTATTTGCTTTTCGTCGTGTGTCTCGATCCTTCATATTGATTTTTGATAAATGATTCTTCACATCACTTTTGGATCTTTAGCAACAAAATGTAGCCCTCATGCCTTGTTAGGGCCTTTTTGGACTCGCCAATCTTCGCATCCCGCTTCAATAAGTTATGCCTTGGCTATGAACTCTAATCCATACCAAGCAACTTTTAAACGATCTTGGGCTAGAAGCTAAGTAACTTTTCAAATCGTACAACCTTATTTATTGCAGATAAATTTATTAGCAAGCGATGGGAGAATAGGCTTATAATTAACTCACATAAATTCACGAAAGAATACCAAACTTATAATTGACTCTATCATCTCTCGTTCTCCATAATTTAAAATCTCAAGGAATGAGACTCGTGGATGCTTAGCCTATTAAATCAAATTTTTGGGTTTTCGAGTCGTCTATAGGATCTTGCAAACTCTTAGACTTTTTCAAGTTTAGAAATCGCATTTTAAAGTTCCCTTGATAAACAACTCTCTAGGATCAATTATAGGAACTTGCGAAAAGTTCTTGTTCTTAACCCGTGAGGGTTAAGACTTTCGCGTTTTATAGCTCCCTATATAAAAGCCTAGCAAAACTTGACTTAAACACGTTAAGGATACTAGCTAGAGTAAACTTAGATAAGTAAACTCGAGTTGAGTCAAAAGATTCACAACGTTTGAAAATTAAAACCACTTTATTCAAAATTTATTCTAGTAAAGAAAGAAAATAACTATACAAAGGTAAAAACTAATATGCCAAAATAGATCAAAAATTTTGAAAAATGTCGAAAAATTGATTTTCCGGTTAAAATGAGGACAAAAACAAGGAAAAGGCGACTTAACTTCGATAGAAGTCCCCCTACACTTAATATAAACATTGTCCTCAATGTTTAAGCATGTGGGAGTAAACTCCCCTACACTTAGGACATTGTGCACTTTGTTTAAATCTTGCTAAGGAAAAGACAACTAACGAGATTCCTATTTTAATATTGGAAAATATAAAATAGTGAATCGAAAAGAGTTTAGGATAGAACCGGGAAGACAGAAACACGGAATCGCGGGTCGTCAAAAATCATCAAGAGTGGATCATTGAGCGCTCGAATCCCTGAATAGAAGAAGAGAGGAAATAGCAAACACCAACGGGTCTCCCCTACACTTAGGATAAAGAAAGCTAAAAGATAGATACATGGGTTGCCTCCCAAGAAGCGCTTGATTTTTGTTCACCGAGTCGTGAGCCTGACTCGACCTTGATTAGCATAGGAAGAGGCATGAAACATATCCACCGGGATCAAATACATAGTTTTCGTCCATCAAATAGCACAAGCTTAAGGCGAACAAGGTAAGCCAAAGAAGAGTAGGCAAGGTTCCCTTAAGCAAAGACGGAGCACGGTGGGAGCAAGGGTGAAGAGGTGCAAGCATATTCCCAATAGTTCCAAAGACTTTTTCTTTTATTTCATCAGATGGATACTGAGATGGCTGAAGAATATCGATACAGGGGTCGAACACCTTTTCCTTTAGGGGAAGATAGTACTCAGGCTCAGCAGAATTTGAAGATGATCCGCGAAGAAAATGCACAACCTCGTCCTCAGAAGGTGGACAAAGAGGTGTTAAAACATACGTGTTGCGGATGTTGGTGTCGTCCGGTTGCTTCTCCTTTGAAATAATTTTCTTCAAATCCAAAGTAGGATCAAGACCATAATCATCAAAGTCTAAAGTAGGAGCATCACACTCATGAGGGAAGTAAGTATTGAGAAAAGTAGAGAAGTCTTCCTCAAATGAGTAGTCATCCAAAGTAGGATTAAGCATGGATGGCGGAGGATCTTCATCATGAGAAGAATCACTCGAAAGAGTATCGGACTCATCAAAATCATCATACGTGGGCATGTCGGGATACTTGGAAGTAAAATCATCATAATCATCCGTATCTGAGCTAGAATCATCATCATAAGCATCAAAGATCGGTGGAGAATCATATATGGGTGAAGGTTCCAAATTGGATAGAGAATCATCCACATCATCTTGAAACAGTGGATTATCATTGCAAGACTCGAATAGAGGATTGTTGTAGATGACAAAATCATCGAGCACATTAATCATATTCGCTGATTCTCGTCCTCCAAAGGATTTGCTTGAAAGCTTCCCCATTTCAAACACCTGTGCATCATCCCCGAATCTTAAGATGAGCTCACATTTATCCACATCAATTAAAGCTCTACCGGTTCTCAAAAATAGGCGCCCAAGTATTAACGAAATACGAGGGTCCATTTCATAATCAACAACGACGAAGTCGACCGGGAAAGTGAATGTGCCAACTTTGATGAACACATCTTCGGCAATACCAACGGGGTAAGCGAGAGTGCGATTGGCTAGCTCAAGAGTCATTTTGGTGGGTGTAAGGTCGGGCAATGATAACTTTTTCCAAACGCTTAAAGGCATCAAATTAATACTGGCCCCCGAGATCGGCTAAGGCAGTAAATTTGTCGGTTTGGTTAAAAGTACAAGGTAGCACAAAACGACCGGGATCTCCAAGTTTTTCCGGAAGTTCTTTAAGAAGGATTGCAGAGCAATTTTCGTTCAAGCGAGTATTAACAAACTCGGCCATCTTCTCCTTCTTATTAAGCAATTCCTTAAACATCTTGACAAATTGTGGCATTTGAGCAAGAGCTTCAACAAGGGTAAAGGTGATCTTCATTCCGGCTATCTTTTCCAAAAAGTTAGCGACTTGAAGGTCATTCTTAGTCAAAATTCTAGCCTTGTTGAGTCGAGAAGGGTAAGGAATGCTGGGGTTGGGTGGTGGAGGAGTAGCAGGTGAAGGTTGAAATGTTGAAGGGTTCTTCTTGGGTACTTCGTCATGACGAGGCGGAGACGGTAATGGTGTACTAATACTAGGTGTGGAAGGAGTAGGGATAAATGGTGGTGGAGGAGGTGTAGATGATGGGGGCGGGATAGGTGGTCCTACTAAAGTAACTCCACTACGGGTAGTAATAGCACTCACATTCGCTCGCGGGTTGGTGACGGTGTTTGAAGGTAGAGAACTCGAAGTAGAAGGTTGAGTGGTGGGCAAGAAACTAGCCAGCATATTCTTCAAATCATTCGTTTGATTGCTGAAGGAGGATTGTATATTATCTCGAAGCTCGGATCTAATGTCATTCCCTTGCTTGGTGATATCTCCTTTCAAATTGATAATTTGGCTCTGTAGATTCTTAATTTGCTCTCCTTGGGTTCTCATCAAAGCTTCAACATCTTGATTGATGGGTGGGGTTTGTTGAGCGGGTGGGTGATAAGGATTAGAAGCTCGAGGTGGGGTTTGGTTGCTTCTATTGTAGTTGTTGTTGGGGTTTTGGTTTTGAGGAGAAAAACCGGGTGAAAGGTAGTTGTTGGACCGGTAACTTAGCAAATTTCGATCCCCTTGAGGTCGGACTTGGTAATTTTCCGGTGAATAATTACCATAAGCTGCATACACGTATTCCGGATTTCCTTGAGTAGAAGGACAATCAGTGTATGAGTGTGGACCGCCTCATGTCTCACAAGGATTGGCTACTGCTTTAACTCGTTGTTGGTTTGTAGCGAGGAGCAAGATATTTTTGTTCATTTCGGCCATCATGCGGGTGAATTCGGTCATGTCGGGGTTTTCTGAAGTCGAAGAAACATTGACTCTCGGGTTGTTCCTTGAAGAAGCGGAGGAATCCCAGTTTTTGTGATGAGTAGTCATGTTCTCAATAAGCTCTCTACACTCCCCGGGTCTCCTTTTCATAAATGTGCCACCGTCGGCTGCATTAATCGTATCACGATCACGAAAAGTCAAACCGTTGTAGAAAGTATCAATTAAGGTCACAGGGAGCATGTTGTGGTTTGGACAACGATCGATCAAAACATTATATCTTTCCCAAGCATCAAAGAGAGATTCATCGGGTTCTTGCATGAAACCGCTGATTTGATTTTGAAGGCTCGTGACCATGGATGGTGGAAAGTAGCGCGACAAAAAGCGTTGAGTCATGTCATCCCAAGTATGAATGGAATTCTTCGGGAGACGATCAAACCATTTCTCGGCGTGGTGTGATAAAGTATGCGGAAAGAGTTGTAGGTGAAGAACATCCATTGTGGCACCGGGCAACTTCATGCTTTGGGTAATAGTAATGAACTTGTCGAGGTGTTTGTTGGCATCATCATCAGGCATTCCGCGGAATGGATTTGTTTGCACTTGCTGGATCATGTGATGCTTCAACGAAAACTCCGGAGCCGTGATTTGCATCGGCGCAATCGGTCCTCCTCGTCCAAACATGGTGGGGTGACAAAGCTCCTCCATTGTCCGAAGATCGGGCTGTGGAAGAACATTGTTGTTGTTATTATTGAGGTGCGGTGGATTATTGTTGTTGTTCACACCTACCATAGCTAAATCTTCTCGAGTCTCGGGCTCTTGATAATTAGAAGATCTAGTACGCATACACCTTTAAAGGCAAAAGAAAACAATACCAAACACAAAGAGAATATATATACACTATAAAAATAAAAACTTTTTGGATTTTTGAAAATTTTTAATTTTTTTGGATTTTTAACAATTTTAAATTTTTATGGATTTTTGAAGATTTTTAAGCAAGAAAAATAACGCTCACGAATGAACGGATCCCAAAAAGCAACGCGTCTCTCACAGAAAACCGTTAATCTTCACGAAAATAGCCGGCAGCGGCGCCATTTAATAACTAGGGTTTACCTAATATAAAAATTAAAAGTTCGTTGTGTTGGTCTAATCTAATTGATTACTGGTTTTAAGTGTGACTCATTTGTCTTTGGTGGAAACAAAAGTTGTGTCGTTGTAGTAAATTTAAATTGCAAGACTTTAAAGTAAATGACGGTTAATTAAATCTAAACTAATTAAAACTTAAATGTGCAATATTAAAACTTTGAAAAGTAAATTAATTAAATGACTTAAAACTAAAGCGTGACGAAAATTAAACTTGACAAAGTATTAAAATGTAACCTAAAAATCAAACAAGGCAAAATTTACTTCCAAACTCAAAACCATCGGAATCCACTATCGGAATGCTGTCACCAAGTCCATCGGAATCCAGATCGAAATGTGTCTATCAGAATGTATCAAAAACTAGGTCTATCGGAATAATTGAAAAGCTATCTATCGGAATGTCACTTCCATCGGAATACACCCATCGGAATAAGTTCAGATCGGAATATTGCTATACAAATTTGGGCAGCACTTCGACTCAAAATACCTCAAGAGCCGTCGGAATGTGCGATCGCAATGTACGATCGCAATCCCAGATCGAAATGAGGGTGTTGTTACTCTAGATCGCAATCCCGGATCGGAATGCAAAACCCTTGTCCCAATTCTGTCACAATCGGAATGTTGAGAAGAAGAGCCGTCGCAATGTGTAGAACCCTTACTTTCTGATGGAGGATCAAATTCGCAATAAGCTCAAGTACAATAAGCTATAACTAATAAACTGAATTCAAAAACTTAAATGAAATGGAAACTAAATGAGGCAATAAGCTAAAAAGTTAAAACCTTTCAAAATTTAAAAGACGAAACTTAATAAAATGGATTTTACAAAGATAAAACTTTTAAGAAAACTTTGAAAACAATTAAGCCAAATACCAAATAAGCACATAAGATTGTCAAACTTATGGCTTATTTCGTATGAAAACTTAAAGGGAAAAGAAAAGACAAAACCTTTAATCAAATAAGCAAAGAGATTAAGCAAAATTTGCTTAATCCGAATTTAAAACAAACTAAAAACAAGAAAAGTAGAAGGAGATTGATAAAAGTAAACTTGATTAAAAGTAAATAAAGATTAAAGCAACAAAATTAAGAACACTTACTTGGAATTAAAATGAATTAAAGGTGCAAGACAATTAAGTAAATGACATGTATTTAAATGTGCAAAAATTAAAATGGTGGAAGAACTAGTGTCACTCTAGCCAACAAAATGAAAATTAAATCTTAATGATCTATTTATAGGAGGATTAGGGAGGTGCTTAGGAAGCTTCCTCCCCTATTTCTTCTTTATTTAATTGCATGATTAAGTCCTTGTCTTCTTAATTCTTTGACTTTAATGATTTTGTCTCGGGATTTCTTTAAACTCGTCTTGTAATTCGTCAATAAATTAGACTTGAGTTCTTTGGCTTTTAGTAAACTTCCGTCTTTTGACTTTTTCTTCGATAAATCTTCAGAATTGGTCTTGGACTTCCGTTCTTTTTGCACTCTTGATTTCTTGACTTCGTCTTTTGTCTTTTTCTTCGATAAAAGCCCGTGAATGCCCGTGTTTTCTCCCTTTTTCACATTTTCATCCTAAATCACAACAAAAACACAAACCACGCATAATTCCGACATTTACGACATAAAATACACGTTTTGGCTTGGTTATTATTTTAGATAAGTGGCAAAAAGGATGGGTGTTTACACACCTATCAGTAGTAGTAGACACGTGGAGGAAAACAGGAATGTGAAAGAATGATTGGTAGGAGGCTGATTAACGGTGAAGTACAACAAGTGAGGAAGAGTGAGCCATTGAGGGGTTGAAGTACTTTTGGAAATATTGTGGTAGATGAGTTGAAGTTAGAAGCTACTGGTAGTGTGAAGTTCCTAGGTAACATCATGGAGACGAGAAGGAGTGCGTAAAGAGCTATATCGCGAAGCAAGGAGCTGAAAGGACTACGTGTCGGCTGCAAGAAGGATGCAAGAGATTTCAAAGGGGTCACAAAAGTTGCAAGGACTGGAAAGGTGAAAAGCACTATGATGAGAAATTTACGTATGGTTCGTGACGAAGAAGGGCAGATCGAGTATCGGAGTGGAGCTACAAAGAGCTGAGCTGAATAAGTTTCGTGGAGAAGTGATTAGAGAGTCGGTTTTGTGAAGGTGTTATGAAAGATCTTTGGAAGAGACAGCTATGCATTATCCAATGCACTAGTGATTTCCATATATCTGATGAATGAAGTATGGAATTTTTGTTGGACGGGATAGTGTAGGAATAAGGGAGAACCATAGAAGGACAGAACCAAGTATTCCTAGAAGATGATGATTGAAAGTACCTCATGATAGGTGCAAGATCAAAGTAGAAGTATGAGATTTGAATAAGAATTCAAAATATGGCTTAGTAGAAAAATGGAGACTAATGTGGGTATAAGATGAGAGTGTGATCCGCATGGAATCACATGAAACTCTAGTCTGTCCCTATTAGGGGGGAGTAGGAGAACTGGTTGTGAGAAAAACAAGTGAAGCTACTTGGAAAATTTTGGCGTATAGATGACTAGATAGACTTAGTTAGTGGAGCTGGATTATTATATATGCCTAGAATGCTAGAGGCATTTGGGGTACGAGAAGTAGAGAATGATCTATACAGATCATGAACGTATCCAACACATATTTAATCATCTTGATTGAACATTTGGAAAAGGTGATGGGTGGAGTTAAGTGATGAAAGAAAATTGAAAGGCTAAGTACCATCTGGGAAAGGCAAGCATAGTTGATGAGACATGGAATAAGAATAATGAAGTGAAGCTGAGACGAACTTGAACTATATGGATGACGTATTAGGGTGGTTTGGATGAAGGATGTAGGTTGCACGAGTTGAGTTGTCTAAAGCAGAGAACGCGTCAACATGTATGTTGCGTGGCTTGGACAATCATGTGGAGAAAAGGGACGTAGACTATACTTCCTACATAGATAGGAGTAGCTTAGAAAGGGCGATGTAAGGACGAAGTTGGTGAAAGGGATACATAATGGGGTGGAGGAATAAGTACGAGGAGAGTTGGGTGATAGTCGATAGACTGACTAATTCATCTCATATTTCAAGAGGAATGAGAAGTCACGTAGTTGAGAAGTTGGAAGGATTGCGTACGGATGTGATGGAATAGAGGGTTTTGCGTAAAAGTTAGCCTAATATGTGTGGAATGCCTTATGAAGGATTATGGTAAGGGAAGAAACGATGGGAAGCATCACATCGTGATGTATGGTATGGGCTGAGGAAGAAGAAGGAAGTGTGGATAGATGCGAATCATGAATGAAATAGGTCGAGATAGGAACCGAAGGTAAAACTTTGGTATAGCCTAATGGGTGGAATAAGGAACTAAGCATGCTAATACTGTCTTAGTGTGGAAAAGTAAATGGCACTAACCTATACTGATTGATTGGGAGGCTTGGTATCGATAATCGAATGGATGAGTAGTTATAGGTGTGATGTGCCATAGGGACGAAGGGCTTGGACTAACTAAGATAGCCGTCCTTTTGATGATGTGTATAGATCATAAGTTGATTTGGATTAGAAGAACTAATGGATATGTGGAAGACCGTCATAGGTCACTTGGTAAGGAAATTGGAATTTTTAAGTAGTTTAGGGTACGGACTAAAGGGAGTTGATGAACATGATTGGATATGAGTATATCCAGCTAACTGGAAAAGGATAGGCAAGTGAGATATTTATACAACGTTAGGAGTTACACTGAGGGCATGAGTGATTGATTAGAGGGAGTTAGTAAACTCATTAGCGATGTCTGAGTTTTCATATAATGATAGTTATCATACTAGAAGTCGATAAATGCCATTTGAGGCACTATATGAAAGGATAGGGTGAGTTGTCCCCATTGTGGACTAGAATTGGTAAAAGAGGCTACTAATGTGGTAATGGTGTTTGTGGACAGGATGAGAGCAACAAGGGATGCTATGTAGAGACGGAGGAGACCAGTAGAGTTAGTAACAAAGTTGTGTATGAAGTTCCACCCATAGTAACGGGTGGTATGTTTTGGTAAAATGGAAGAGTTGATGTAGAGTTTTGTAGGTCCATTTATGATATTTGGAAAGATCAGACCAGTAGCTTATGAGTATAGAATTACCTGGGGAAAATGAGTGGTATACATGATATATTTCATGTATTGAGGTTTGGTAAATGTTGTTTGAGAATGCATATTAGCATGTACGGTTATTCGGAACTTGTGTTAATAAGAGTCTTTGTTTTATTAAAGAGTCATTTGTGAGATTTATTGATTGTGAGGTCAAGAGTTTGGCAATGAATTTAAATATTGTTGGTTAATATATGTGGTAATTTGAGACTTGAACTAAAGTTCATGTGGAAATGAGAGGAGTTCATTTAGAACAAGTATCCTCAGTTGTTTGCTAATGGTATGTTTGATCCTAAGGAGTAAATCTCAGGACGAGATTTCTATTAGGAGGGAGTGATGTGACAACCGCAGTTTTGAGGTTCGTCACTTAGTTTTATTTTGTGCTAGTTACGTGTCTTTACGTGTTTATGTGCTAATTGGTGTGTATAGGTTGTGGTTTGGATATCGTTTCTGGTACGGGGTACCTTGTGAGTGGAACGATGTGTGATGATTTCATGTTCATGAGCTCACATGGTAGTGACTATGAAATGAGATGGTGTTATTTAGTGGTTTTACGTATACGTATATGTATTATAGAAAATTGTATTTTTACGATTTACGGTTTAGCATTTTGAGGTCTCGGATGAGGTATTTAGTCACGCGGGTATTTTTCGGGATGGTTTTAAGTCACTTAGTACTTAAATATAAATTTTATTTCAAATTCCAAGAGTTTTTATAAAACTGTATATTTTACGTCTTTTACGGTAAAACGCGTAAATTTGACTAGTTTTACGGTTTTGAGGTTTTGGAAGTTTTAGGAGCTGAAATAAATTAAGAACAATTAAGGTAATATTAATAAGATATTAATTAACAATAAAATATAAAAAAACGAAATTAGGGGGGTGTTGGGTCGGTTTGGACGCAAGAAAAGGAGAAGAAAAAAGAAAAAAAATAAAAAAAGGAAACAAGGCTTTTATAATTGGGTAAGGATTCTTTTGTTTAACCATATAATGTTTTTAATTGGACCAAAACACATCATAATCCCTGGAGCAAAGAGAAAATTCGTGGGTTTCATAAAAAATTAGGGTTCTTCATAAAATTTGGGGGTTTTCATAAATCAAAGGTAAATCTTCAATAATCCCTTTTTAATTTAATTGTTTTTAATGTTTATATAATCATCTTATGATGGATTTAGGTTAGGGTTCAAATAAAAATCTGTATTTTAATGATATCATAATTATTAGATGGTTTAGGGCTTGTAATTAGTGGGTTATGGGTAATTAATTAGGTGAATTTAATTAAACCCGTTTTTAAAAACTGGGCAGAATTTAGGGTCAATTGTTTTGATCATATCGGAGTTCTACAAACTCTTATTTTGAGATCAAAGTATCCCTGGAAAGATAACTGAAGTGGCTTTAAAATGCAAGAATAGAGAACTAAATTGGAGGTCGGGAAATGGGTCAAAAACAGGTTACAACAGTCGGAGGTCAAAACAGTTTTGAAATCAGCCTGTTTTCTTTTTAAGTTTTGGGTTGTTTCGGGTACTTAGGATTGCATTGGGACAT
Organism: Glebionis coronaria; assembly: GCA_025667525.1. Lineage (NCBI taxonomy): Eukaryota > Viridiplantae > Streptophyta > Magnoliopsida > Asterales > Asteraceae > Glebionis > Glebionis coronaria. Next base: position 153,289 of record JANFOE010001465.1, on the reverse strand, counting down.
TCAAACGAACATGGGAGATGGTTTATATATTATAGGAAGTATCTGCATTGGGGATAAGATTTTGGATTAGGGTAAGACCCCCTAATCATAACAAACTTTTTGTATGTTAAAATCAGTAAAATCGGGATAGACAAAAGTATATATATATATATCGGGGCCTTAACAGTAGCTTTAAGGTTGAGGCAATTGGGAGGTGTTAGCTAACATATGTAAGGGAATAAGTATTCCCTTTACAGAGATCATGGGTATGTTTAAGTGGGCGTTTGGCTTATAGTTTGGAGACCTAAAACCGGGACTATTTTGGGTAAAATGTTAACGGGACGGGTTATGAAGTAAAATGAGTTAAGGGCTTTATAGAGGGGTGTAATGAGATGCTTAGAGCATATAAATGAGGTATTTATATAGGAGGAGTCTAGATGTCCATCATAGGTTGATGAGCCGTTTTTAGTGGTTGGTTCATGTTTTGATTATGTGTTTTTGGTTTGTTAGCTTTTTGCTAGTGCGAGGACTTTTGGAGAAGCTCAATCAGGTGAGTTTCATAGTCCCATGTTTACTAATGATTATGACTTCCAGATGGGATGGAAGAGACACTGTTTTGTTATTTATAAGTTATGCTGTGAATGTTTTGCGTTGGTAATGGACTTGTGTGTGCATACTTATGTGATTAACTGCTAGATGATTCTTGATTGTTTATGTTTTGACTTGGTACCAAGGGGATATTGGCAAGGCGGGGCCTTGGGATTAGTTCATAGGTGTTTGGACGCCTATAGGAGTATGGTGTTTGGTAAGGCTGGGAGCCTTGGATTTATGTTGTTTGGTTAAATCTTGGATATTAGTTGTTAATGCATGTTAGTATCACATTGTCCATATGTTTTTAACTTTTGGTTGTTACTCACAGCTTATGTTATGTTTTTGGTGTTTGAGTCTAAACTTATGACTCTCACCAACTTTATGTTGACGTGTTTTAGTGTCTCTTTCAGGTGAGTATGTGGTTAAGCTTGAGGATAAAAGTGGCTAGATTTGGATGCATTAGGATTGCATTTAGAAGGAGATCCTCGTTCCTTCTTAGCTTATTTTTATGTGTTTTGAATAAGTGATACTGTTGGCACCTATATGTTTGATTTGATTATGTTTATTGTTTGTCTTGGGTAAGTGGTAGGACTGTTACCTACTTATCTAGACTCTTGCATTGTTGAGATATTGTCATGACATTTGTGTCACCATTTTATGACATTTATTATTTCATTTAGTTATCTCTATAGACACGCCATGTTGTGATGATATCCATACGTTGCGCCCCATATTCCGCCATGGTGGGGTGTTACACTTATCTTTAAAGATAGCTTATCCTCGTAACAGGAAATAAAATTTTCCCGGTCATGAGCTTGTATTAAAACATTCCAAGTTTTGAAGCTCGGAAAGGAAAGTAAATCTTTTAAATAAGAGAACTTTTCCTCATAACGAGAAATTCACCTTTCTCGGTCATGAGCTTTACGTTAAAACATTCAAAGTTTTTCAAGCTCATGAAAACGACTTCTAAGTAAATGTCAGCTTAGAACTCACTCTTCAGTTAAAAGGAAAGTTTATCGTTGATGGTAACTTATCCTTAACAACGAGAAGTTTACAACATCTCGGACTTGAGCTCGTTTTGTAAGATATTCAACATCTTAAGCTCAAGTAATTGGTTTTCAAAACATTAAACACAATTTTTCGAGAATTTCTCAAAAAGGTTTTTTAAATCTTGAAATGTGTATAATGCAAGTTCGTTTTCTCAGTTCTTAACTAATAGAAAGTCCAATCAATATCAAATTTATAATTGTTTTTGGTTGTTCAAGCTTGCTTGGTAATCTATTGCTAATTCAAACAAAACTATCTAAAAATGAAAAATATAAACCTACTTATACGTAAAACAAATTGCAAATTCCAAATTTAATTCAAGTAAAATATAAAAATGCAAAATTTAAAACTATAAGGACTGAAAATGTAATTTCTATGAAATGAAAATGCTTGAAATGTAAATTCTAAAAGTTATAAGGACTAAAAATGTAAAACAGTTAACTATAAGGACTAAACTTGTAAAAACTTTAACAAACTAACCAAATTTCAACAAACTAACAAACTTTAACAACTGAAATTAACAACTTTGCAAAGTAAAGGACTGAATTATGCAAAATCCAGAAAATTAGGAAGTTTAGCTAGGTTTAGTAACTGATTAGAATTCTAGGGACTAAAGTGCAATTAACCAATCTTTTAACTAAAAAACGGGCAACAAGAAAGATTAAGCTCTTTTGAGCTTAATACTTAACCAAATAAGCTGAAACAACTTGCAAAACTCTTAAAATTCAATTATAGCTACGTGTGTTCAAGGAAATAAGCTAAAAATCCAAAATAAGCAATTGAGTGCTTATTAATAAGCACAAAATAAGCTACAGCTTATTTCAATCAGTCACAACCTGATTTTTGTGACAATTCTGATTAAGCACTTGATTACAAGAACGGGAAATCAAATTAGAGCCATTTTCATCCAGTAATGAAGAAGAAATTTGAAATAAGCTCTTTTTAGCTTATGTTGACCAAACGTTGACCGATTTTTGTGAAAAAGCTCAAAATTTCAAAAACTCATATTCAATACTATCTAAACAGGATTGTGAAAGAAAACAGCTACTTTAATGAAGTGGATTAAGAGAACTAGTGAAACAGTCACCTCTTTATCACAGAGAATGACATTTGCTCAAGCTTGAGCTAAAAAGCTTATAACTAGCTTATTTCTTAATACTGTAGAATTTCCTTCTAAAGTCTAAAAGTTTATGATGTAAACTAAGTCTGGAAACAAATTTGAACAAATTTCATTAAGGATTAAAGAAGAACTAAGCAAATGAAAATGGTGAGTTTCAAAGAACTAAGCTGAAACAAGTATGACCCAAACTTTTTAAAGGCCAATTGCCTGTTTGACTATTTTTATGACTTGCAAATGACTTAAGACCAATTGTTATTAACCAAAGACTGGAAACAAACTACTTAACACCAATTTCTAACACTTGAAGATCACTTGAAAACTAGTCCCAAACACACCTTTATATGATTTGATCAAACTTTTACAAAGACTAATGGAGTAATGGTTTAAACTGATTAAAGAGTTATAGCAGACTTGTTTTAGTGAACAAAATGAAATGTATTCAAGCTAAGAATAAGCAATAACCAAGACTAGAACTGTAAGTAGCTATTGGACTAAAAAGTTACTGAAAATATGCAGAAACTACAAAACTGAACACAATTATACAAGATCAAGCTACAAATCACTAGGATCAATCAAACATCAACTATTTAACAAGTAAAACAGGCAGCCATCAAGTTTAACTAGAAAATTTAGCATGCAAGGACTGATTTAGAGGAACAAAAATCAGAAGCTAAGAAACCTATTGTAGAAGTCCTTTGGGAAGAAGAGGAGCGCTGAGCTCTCTTGCACTAGTGATACCACCACCTATCACTAGTTTTTCAACTAAAATCAACAATCAAATAGCTACATTCATCAAACTTCCATGAAGTCTTCAAGAACAATGGAAAGAACTTGAATTCTGATCAAACAGCAACAATACTTCACCAATGTCAGTTATGATCTTTGGTTGATCATAACAAACATCTAACAGCAACAATGGAATCACACAACAGCAGGAAAGTAGCAGGAATTGAAGAACAGAATTTGGCGGGAAACTTGAATTTGAAATTTTATTGATGAAATTCAGTTACAAAAGTAGTTACAAGCTTCTAACTAACTAACTGACTCAAGAGTTTGTCAGACTCTTGAGTAGTTAGGTGAAAAGGAGGAAAAAAGGGAAAGGAGAAATTTAAGAACTATGTGTTTACAAATTTAAGCTACAATCACAAATGAAGTACAAGCTAGGTATTTATAGGCAAGATAGGAGATTCTGTTGGAGTTGTGACGTGTTTGGGCCAATCATAGCTTGACACGTGGAGGAATTCTGCAAATCCACTTTGAAGGTGATGAACTCATTTTGGGTGTTTTTGATTCAATGGATGATATGTTAATTAGATTGCACCATTGAATTCGTCTTCCAAAATTGAGCAACTTTTGTGTTTTGATCTTCTCTTGAAACAGCTTCTATAAAAATCCCGTTCCTGGTAAATATTTTTGTTGAAGGAGAAGGACACGTGGCGCCTTCTTATTGGTAGAGAGAGAGAGTTGCGGATTGAAACTGTTATGATTTTGTATTAAATGAAAACGGCGGTAGTGGGAATTAATGAGGGTAATGTGGCAATCCGTGTGATATCCTTTCTCTCTTCTCATTGGTTAAGCTTTTGACACATGGATTCAACTTTGCAAGACTTTCCCATTTTGGCAAAACAAGCCCTTCTACTTGGCAGATTGCTATTTAAGGCCAGAATCTTCATTCCTTTGTCATTTTTGGTCCTTTAACTTTGATAACTTGTACAAAATTGCCCTTTGACTGAGTTGACTTGATAGTTTGACCAGATTTGACTTTAATCTTGACTTTCCATAATTTGCACTTTAAGTCCTTCAACTTTCACAAATTGTCAAGATAGGTCCTTGAACTCAAAGTCTTGTCACTTTTGATCCTCTTTTGTCTTTTTCATCCATTTGAGCTTGGTTTTTCCTTGTTTGCTTGAAATTGTATCCTTTTACCTACATAAGATCACACAAACACAAACATACCACATAACACTGCTTTTTACAAGATAAATGGGTATTTTGCTTCATGTTTTAGGGTTATTTGTTGATAAAAGGATATGAGTTTAAGCTCATATCAAATTCCCCTACACTTGAGCATTGCCATGTCCTCATGCAATATTATATTTCAAGGCTTAAAAATTTACATTTCCCTCATAATTAATCCACCTTGGCCTATTGAGATGCATCTACACTACTCTAAACTAGATGATGCATGATTTTGACTTTCAATAATGCAATGAATCAAAATACAATTCTATCTATATCCTTTTTGATTTTTCTTGAAATGGTTTTGATGGAAATAACTCATAAAGAACTCAATGACTTGGATTAGGGCTTGGGTACCATGGATACTTATCACCCTCAAGTTTCACTTTCCCCATACCAAGCTAGTAAATGGGATCATTGCATTCACAAGTAAAAAGTGCATCAACTTATTCATGACAATTAAATGTGGAACCGGTTATTATTTGAGCAAATTGCTTGTGGGCAAATTGGTCATTATTCAAGTGTGAAATATAAGAAGTGTAAAATCCAAAAATAAGGAAGCACGGTTTTAATCCTAAGTAATCTTCTCATCCATTACTTGAAAAACCGCTCACAATTAATATAAGTCCGTATTAAGAGTAATAAGTCATTCGCCTTATGTGTAAAATCCTCATGTCATGCTTTCATAAGTAACTACACACTCGCTAAGGAAAGAAAAATAAAACTCACGCAATAATTTACATCCGCATCTTTTTGAGATTTTGGATCTTCAACCCCGCAACCCGTCAAGGTAATATTGGATTGGAGCAATCTATTGAATCCCCGCAACCCGTCAAGGTAATATTGGAACTCAATAGTCACTATAATTAACACCACACTGCCCCTCTTGGGAGTCTTGTATTATTTTTTTTCTTTTCTTTTTTTTTTCTAGCCACTCATTTTTTTTTTCATAAGCCGCTCTTATTTTTCTTTATTCCTCACCAAGAAATTTGCAAAGAAGAAAAGGAAAAACACCCGCTAAATATGGAGCATGACATAAGTCTAGTACACATAAAACGTGCTAACTTAGAATCTTAAGACGTACTCATATTAACCATGAATGATTAGCCAAAAATGCATAAGAGATTACGAACCAATTAAAACCGTACTTGATTATTTATTAACAATTATATACATGCGAAGAAAATAGAGGTAGAGAAGAGAAGGGTTTAGCCACAAGTAATTGCCATGAAGTCTATCTAGCCCTTTTACACTTGCTTCAACTCTATCATTTCCCATTCTCCACAAATTTAAAATTTCAAAGAATGAAATTGGTGGAAGCTTAGCCTAATAGACCAATGAAGGACTACATGGTTAAGGATACTAGCTAGAGAGTGCCAAAATAAGCAAACTCGGGTTGAGTCAAAATATCCATGGCGGGCCTAATATGTCAAAGAAGTCTAAATTTGTTAAAACCATGTTTTATTATATTTTTCCTTTTTATATATTTTTGATGCAAAATAAAAGAAAGAAATATATACAATGCAAATGTGTTATGCAAATGAAAAATGATTGATGCAAAAATTATGTATGCATATTTTTGTTGGCCAAAGTAGATCAAAAATTTGAAAAATGTTGAAAATTCAATTTTCCATGTTATCATGCAAGACAATGACAAGTTCTAGGTAAGGTCACTTCGATAGAAGACCCCCCTACACTTAAGCTAAACATTGTCCTCAATGTTTAAGAGCATGGAAGTATAAAAAACTTCCCCTACACTTATGACAATGAATAGACTTTGCTTAACCCAAGTTAAGGAAAGGACTACTATTAGTGAAATCATGTTTAAGCACAAGGTGTCAATGAAAAATCACTAAAGTAACAAAGTGAACCGGATACAAGGGCCTCCTCCATAAGCTCCAAAGCATGAGATGAGTGAGCAACCCTACAAACAAGCATGAAGACAAAAGAAGGTCTCCCCTACACTTATCTCCACATCTATGCCTTTATTTCTAACCTACAACACTCTATCCTAGTTATACGATGCTTGAGTTAATGAGTCTCTAGCTCGACTCGTCCCTCAATGAATTAATTCATGGGGAAAATGGGGACCTCTTGGACCATTTCAACGGAAATGTCCTCCCCAAAGTAGTGCTTAACACGGTGACCATTCACTTTAAAATTTGGACCATCGGGTTGGGACAACTCAAGAGTTCCATATGGAAACACTTGAGCAATAGTGAATGGACCGGACCATCTCGACTTAAGCTTGCCCGCAAAAAGCTTCAATCTTGAGTTGAAGAGGAGAACCGGCTCTCCAACTTTGAACTCACGATTCTTGATCTTAGCATCATGCAATTTCTTAGTCTTTTCCTTGTATAGCAAAGAATTCTCATAGGCATTGGCTCTCAACTCATCCATCTCATTGATTTGATCTTTCCTATGTGAACCGGCTTGGTTTAAATCAAAGTTAACCCACTTGAGAGCCCAAGATGCCTTATGTTCTAACTCAAATGGGAGGTGGCACGCTTTTCCATAGACAAGCCTATAAGGAGTACAACCAATTGGTGTCTTAAAAGCCGTCCTAAACGCCCACAAAGCATCATCAAGCTTATCCGACCAAGAAGCTCTATGCTCTCCCACCGTTCTCTCTAAAATTCTCTTTAAACCACGATTTGTGACCTCGGTTTGACCATTTGTTTGAGGGTGATACGCGGTAGAAAGTCTATGATTCACTCCATATTTCTTCATAACTCTCGTGAATTGATCATTACAAAAGTGCGTACCACGATCACTTATGATGGCCCGAGGTACACCAAATCTAGCAAACAATTGTTTCAAAAACTTCACAACCACTCTAGCATCATTAGTAGGTAAGGCTTTAGCCTCCACCCACTTGGACACATAATCCACCGCCACAAGTATATACTTGTTTCCCTTAGAGGATGGAAAAGGTCCCATGAAATCTATTCCCCATACATCAAATATCTCACACTCTTGGATAAAATTTTGTGGCATCTCATCACGTTGTGTAATTTTTCCTTGTCTTTGACAAACATCACAAAATTTCACCATCTCTTGAGCATCCTTGTAAATGGAAGGCCAATAGTAACCCGAATCAAAGACTTTCTTGGCGGTGTAGTTAGGCCCAAAATGTCCACCCGTAGGTCCTTTATGACATGCCTCTAAAATTTTAAATGCCTCGGGCCCATCTACACACCGTCTAATGATTTGGTCCGCACATTGCCTAAAAAGATATGGATCATCCCAAAAGTAATACTTAACTTCCTTAAGAAACTTTTTCTTTTGTTGGTAAGTAAGACCCTCAATAAGCACATTGCCCACAAGATAGTTTGCAATATCCGCAAACCAAGGTGTGGCATCCTCTTGGGAAGAGATAGACATGAGCTCCTCTAATGGAAAGGATTCATTGATTTCTTGATGTGGGAAATCTCCTTTAAAAGGATGCTCAAGTCTACTCAAATGATCCGCCGCTAAATTCTCGGCCCCTTTTTTATCACGAATCTCAATCTTAAACTCTTGAAGCAACAAAACCCATCTCAAAAGCCTAGGCTTAGCATCTTGTTTTGTCATAAGATACTTGAGAGCGGAATGATCCGTATACACTATGGTCTTAGAAAGCACAAGGTATGGTCTAAACTTCTCAAAAGCATATACTATAGCAAGCAACTCTTTTTCCGTGGTAGTGTAATGAAGTTGTGCACCGGTCATGGTTTTACTCGCATAGTGTATAGGTTGGAAATGCTTATTAACTCTTTGTCCTAAGACGGCCCCCACCGCATAATCACTAGCGTCACACATAAGCTCAAAAGGTAATTCCCAATTTGGAGAAACCAAAACGGGAGCCTTAGTCAATTTTTCCTTAAGTGTCTCAAAAGATTCTAAACAAGCTTGGTCAAAAATGAAAGGAGCCTCTTTCTCCAAAAGATGAGTCATCGGTCTAGCTATCTTAGAGAAATCTTGTATAAAGCGCCTATAAAAACCCGCATGACCTAAGAAACTCCTCACACCTTTAACCGAGGTGGGTGGGGGAAGCTTAGTAATCACATCAATTTTGGCTCGATCAACTTCTAATCCCTTATTGGATATCTTGTGTCCTAAAACAATCCCCTCTTTAACCATAAAGTGACATTTCTCCCAATTAAGCACCAAACGTGTTTCCTCACAACGCTTAAGCATTCTCTCAAGATTGGTGAGACAAGAGCTAAAGGAGTTCCCAAATACGGAAAAGTCATCCATAAAAACCTCCATAGTTTGCTCTATCATGTCATGGAAAATTGCCATCATGCACCTTTGAAACGTCCCCGGTGCATTACATAGGCCAAAAGGCATCCTCTTGTAAGCAAATGTACCGTATGGACAAGTGAATGTGGTCTTTTCTTGATCCTTAGGGTCAATGGGTATTTGAAAATAACCCGAAAAGCCATCAAGAAAACAATAGTACTCATTTCCCGCTAAGCGTTCAAGCATTTGATCCATAAAAGGAAGCGGGAAATGGTCTTTCCTAGTTGCCTCATTGAGTTTTCTATAATCAATGCAAACTCTCCAACCGGTTACAAGTCTCGTGGGAATAAGCTCATTATTCTCATTAGGCACCACGGTGATTCCACCCTTCTTTGGAACACAATGAACCGGGCTAACCCATGGAGAGTCGGAAATGGGGTAAATCATACCCGCATCTAAGAGTTTAATCACTTCCTTCTTAATAACCTCATGAATTTTTGGGTTAACTCTCCTTTGGTTTTGAATGGCGGGTTTATAATCATCCTCCATAAGGATTTTGTGAGTACAAAAATGTGGATCAATTCCCCTTATGTCGGATATTTTCCATGCTAAGGCTTTCTTATGTTTCTTAAAGACTTCAATAAGTTGCTCCTTCTCATCCTCTTTCAATTCCTTAGCAATAATCACCGGTAATTGGTCTTTTCCTTCTAAGAAAGCATATTCTAAGTGGGATGGAAGTTCCTTAAGTTCAATGGGAGGTGGACTCTCTATGGAAGGTTTTACTATGGAAGGTTCCTCAATGGTAATCTCTTGTGGAATAGGGGAAGGAATAGGGTCCTCGTTGAGCAACTTTTGGATTGTAAGAATATCTTCTTCCCAATTAATGGGAGAATCATCATCACCAAGAAAGTTGGACTCAAATTCCTCCAAGAGGAAATCACTCTCTTCAAAAGGTGTTAAAGAGGGAGCAATTGAGGCCACGGTTTCAACATGTGGAATCTCATCACTAGCATTTTTACAAGCATCATGAAAGTGTTCATTACACACTTCATCTAGCACATCCACAATGTTAATCGTCTCACAAGGTCTAGACTCCTTAACCTCTTTTCTATCACAAACTTTCCCTAACTTAAACACCACTTTCTCATCCTCTACTCTCATAATTAATTCTCCTTCCGCCACATCTATCAAGGTACGACCCGTTCTCAAAAACGGTCTACCAACAATCAAAGGCACTCTAGGATCCATGTCATAATCGACCACTACAAAGTCGGCCGGAAAGGTAAACTTATCCACACCTACAAACACATCTTCCGCTATACCTACGGGGTGAGCTATGGTTCGGTTGGCTAGTTCAAGAGTCATCCTAGTGGGGGTGAGCTCGGGAAGAGAGAGTTGTTTCCAAACCGATAAAGGCATGAGATTTATGCTTGCCCCTAAATCCGCCAAAGCCATGCAATTTTCAACACCGGGAAAATTACAAGGTATCAAGAAGCGCCCCGGATCTCCAAGTTTTGTTGGTAAGGTTTTAAGTAACACCGCGGAACAATTTTCATTAAGTGATGTGTTGGGCAAATCAACCAATTTTTCTTTGTTTGAGAGCAAATCCTTGAACATCTTAGCAAACTTTGGCATATAAGCAAGAGCTTCCGCAAAGGATATGTTGATATTGAGTTGCTTGAACATCCTTAAGAAATTGGAGACTTGTATGTCATCTTTGTTCTTTAACTTGTCCTTTTTCAACCTTGAAGGGTATGGAAGAGTAGGTTTGGGTGTAGGTGGAATAGGTGTTGTAGTGGAAGATTTGTCTTTGTTAGCCTCTTCATTGGGAAGTGTGGAAGGTAAAGGAGAAGTATGAGGTGGTTGAGAAGGTGTGTTTGAGTGAATAGGAGTACTTTGAGGAGGTGGAGTAGAAGTAGAAGGTTTATTACAAGTAGGAGCACAAGTAGGTTGAACAATAGTAGGTTTAGGAGGTGAAGGATCCTTTGTTGTTGTACCACTCCTTGTTGTAATAGCATTGACATTGGCCCTAGGATTTGTTTGTGTGTTGGAAGGTAAAGCCCCTTGTGGTCTTTGATTTAATGCCATGAAAAGCTTATTGAATTGGTCATTCATTTTCTTGTCCATAGCTTGGAATTTCTTTTCATTCTCTTGATTCATCTTTTGCAAAAGATCCATTGTGTTTAACTCTTGTGGCACATAACCTTGAAAACCTTGAGGTTGGAAAGGTAAAGGTTGGGAGTTAAATCCTTGAGTTGGTGGATAAAAGGTACTTGCTTGAGGTTGAAATTGATTTGGTGCCTTGTAGTTATTTCCTTGATATGGTTGTCTTTGCCCTTGATTCCTTGCTAAAATTTGAGGAGGATTTTGTTGAATTTGGGTGGGTGGTTGGGGTGGAAAGCCGGGTGGAGTAAGGTAATTTTGGGATTTGTAAGAAAGGTTATTTGGATTGATGTTAGGCTTGAAGTGTTCACGGTGTTCCTCTTGATAAGCATAACATTCCCCTTGATACCCTTGCACCTTGTCACATTGTTCATAAGAGTGTGGGCCTCCACAAGTAACACAAGAAATGGTGATGGCATTCACATTGTTTGAGGAATTGTTCAATGTCATGCTCTTCAAGGCTTGAACTAACTCTTGAGTCATTTCTTGTTGTCCTTGTTTGACTTGTTGAAGGATCTCTTGGTGATATTTAAGGAATTGGTTATCACAAGGTGTTTGAGAAGTGTTTTGGATAACATGAACTCTTTCTTCAAATGGATCGTTTGTTTGAACCATTGCCTTAGTCTCAATAATGTTCAAAGCTTCATGGTATGTCTTAAAATGAATACTCCCTCCCGCGGAAGCATTTAGTGAATCTTGGTGGTGAGGTTTAAGGCCATTGTAGAAGGTATTGATTTGGCCTAGATCATCCATTCCATGGTTAGGGCATCGCCTCAACAACTCACTATACTCTTCCCAAGCATCACCAAAGGATTGACTAGGTTTTTGTGTAAAGCCCATAATCAAATTCCTTAAAGCCATAGTCTTTTGTGGAGGAAAGAATTTGTTCAAAAACTTAGTGGTAAAATCATCCCATGTGGTGATACTATCGGGTGGTTGGGTGTCTAACCAATGCTTAGCACTCCCATCTAAGGAAAATGACACTAACATCAATCTAATGACCTCATGTGGAACCCCATTATGCTTAATGGTGTTGCAAAGTGAAAGGAATCTCTTAAGGTGAGCATGGGGATCCTCATTTTGTTTTCCAAAGAAAGGTGATGCAGCAACCATATTGATCATAGATGTATGTAGCTCAAATGTGTTAGCGGGATAGTCGGGAATCTTAATGGCACTAGCATATCCATGAATGTTGGATTGCATACGTTCATACAAAGTACGGTTATCAATAGCCATGGCTTCTTGTGGTGGTGACAAAGCACGATTCTCGTGATCGGCTTGGTGGACGGTGGTGGTCTTACTCTTTCTCTTTTTCTTCCTTTTCGGAGGAAGAGGTTGTACACCAATCGGTATTTGTGCACGCCCGCGAGTGAGCATGCAACTCAATACGAGGAATGAGAGAGAAGCTCTCGTGTGACTTTGAAAAGAATAAGATTATCCTCTTCGAGTTTCAATATTAAATATCCACAAGAAAGTAACAATATATGTAATACTACTTTGGGTGCAAGACCCTCAATGAAGCTTTCCTTCTTAGAATACTCCCAAGTGAACGGGGGGTTAGGTGGCGCGAAGCACTTAAGTACCTATTGACCCTTAGATGGCATTTTATAGCACATCGCCTTTCTATTCACTTAAATGTTTGTATTCTTTGAATTATTGCTTATTGAGAGTATTTATCTATTCTTGCTTTATTTTGTTTGATCGATACGCGTGTCAAGGACCGGAACGCCCCTCAACACGGTGTATTGCCTCGGCAATACTTATGGAAGATATGTAGATTGATTGTTCTTATACGTATACGTATTTACTTATAATAATATATGGAAAATATTTTTGTATTTATGAGTTTTTATTGGAAAATACTATATGTACATAAAAACCGAGAGAATCCAATAATATATATTTTTGGGTGCAATCTTTTAGGAAAAAGATTGCTTTTTGGATTTTTTAATTTTTTTGGTCAATTCTTTAGGAAAAGAATTGTTTTGTTAATTTTTTAGTTTTTATATATTTATATATTTTTGATTTTTTATTTGTTTTTTATTTATGATACGTAAAAATAACGTTCACCAAATGAACGGATCCCAAAAGCCAATGAAAACCGTCAATCGATAGTCTCTCGTGTAGTCAAAGAACCGGCAGCGGCGCCATTTGAAATGTGAATAATGCAAGTTCGTTTTCTCAGTTCTTAACTAATAGAAAGTCCAATCAATATCAAATTTATAATTGTTTTTGGTTGTTCAAGCTTGCTTGGTAATCTATTGCTAATTCAAACAAAACTATCTAAAAATGAAAAATATAAACCTACTTATACGTAAAACAAATTGCAAATTCCAAATTTAATTCAAGTAAAATATAAAAATGCAAAATTTAAAACTATAAGGACTGAAAATGTAATTTCTATGAAATGAAAATGCTTGAAATGTAAATTCTAAAAGTTATAAGGACTAAAAATGTAAAACAGTTAACTATAAGGACTAAACTTGTAAAAACTTTAACAAACTAACCAAATTTCAACAAACTAACAAACTTTAACAACTGAAATTAACAACTTTGCAAAGTAAAGGACTGAATTATGCAAAATCCAGAAAATTAGGAAGTTTAGCTAGGTTTAGTAACTGATTAGAATTCTAGGGACTAAAGTGCAATTAACCAATCTTTTAACTAAAAAACGGGCAACAAGAAAGATTAAGCTCTTTTGAGCTTAATACTTAACCAAATAAGCTGAAACAACTTGCAAAACTCTTAAAATTCAATTATAGCTACGTGTGTTCAAGGAAATAAGCTAAAAATCCAAAATAAGCAATTGAGTGCTTATTAATAAGCACAAAATAAGCTACAGCTTATTTCAATCAGTCACAACCTGATTTTTGTGACAATTCTGATTAAGCACTTGATTACAAGAACGGGAAATCAAATTAGAGCCATTTTCATCCAGTAATGAAGAAGAAATTTGAAATAAGCTCTTTTTAGCTTATGTTGACCAAACGTTGACCGATTTTTGTGAAAAAGCTCAAAATTTCAAAAACTCATATTCAATACTATCTAAACAGGATTGTGAAAGAAAACAGCTACTTTAATGAAGTGGATTAAGAGAACTAGTGAAACAGTCACCTCTTTATCACAGAGAATGACATTTGCTCAAGCTTGAGCTAAAAAGCTTATAACTAGCTTATTTCTTAATACTGTAGAATTTCCTTCTAAAGTCTAAAAGTTTATGATGTAAACTAAGTCTGGAAACAAATTTGAACAAATTTCATTAAGGATTAAAGAAGAACTAAGCAAATGAAAATGGTGAGTTTCAAAGAACTAAGCTGAAACAAGTATGACCCAAACTTTTTAAAGGCCAATTGCCTGTTTGACTATTTTTATGACTTGCAAATGACTTAAGACCAATTGTTATTAACCAAAGACTGGAAACAAACTACTTAACACCAATTTCTAACACTTGAAGATCACTTGAAAACTAGTCCCAAACACACCTTTATATGATTTGATCAAACTTTTACAAAGACTAATGGAGTAATGGTTTAAACTGATTAAAGAGCTATAGCAGACTTGTTTTAGTGAACAAAATGAAATGTATTCAAGCTAAGAATAAGCAATAACCAAGACTAGAACTGTAAGTAGCTATTGGACTAAAAAGTTACTGAAAATATGCAGAAACTACAAAACTGAACACAATTATACAAGATCAAGCTACAAATCACTAGGATCAATCAAACATCAACTATTTAACAAGTAAAACAGACAGCCATCAAGTTTAACTAGAAAATTTAGCATGCAAGGACTGATTTAGAGGAACAAAAATCAGAAGCTAAGAAACCTATTGTAGAAGTCCTTTGGGAAGAAGAGGAGCGCTGAGCTCTCTTGCACTAGTGATACCACCACCTATCACTAGTTTTTCAACTAAAATCAACAATCAAACAGCTACATTCATCAAACTTCCATGAAGTCTTCAAGAACAATGGAAAGAACTTGAATTCTGATCAAACAGCAACAATACTTCACCAATGTCAGTTATGATCTTTGGTTGATCATAACAAACATCTAACAGCAACAATGGAATCACACAACAGCAGGAAAGTAGCAGGAATTGAAGAACAGAATTTGGCGGGAAACTTGAATTTGAAATTTTATTGATGAAATTCAGTTACAAAAGTAGTTACAAGCTTCTAACTAACTAACTGACTCAAGAGTTTGTCAGACTCTTGAGTAGTTAGGTGAAAAGGAGGGAAAAAGGGAAAGGAGAAATTTAAGAACTATGTGTTTACAAATTTAAGCTACAATCACAAATGAAGTACAAGCTAGGTATTTATAGGCAAGATAGGAGATTCTGTTGGAGTTGTGACGTGTTTGGGCCAATCATAGCTTGACACGTGGAGGAATTCTGCAAATCCACTTTGAAGGTGATGAACTCATTTTGGGTGTTTTTGATTCAATGGATGATATGTTAATTAGATTGCACCATTGAATTCGTCTTCCAAAATTGAGCAACTTTTGTGTTTTGATCTTCTCTTGAAACAGCTTCTATAAAAATCCCGTTCCTGGTAAATATTTTTGTTGAAGGAGAAGGACACGTGGCGCCTTCTTATTGGTAGAGAGAGAGAGTTGCGGATTGAAACTGTTATGATTTTGTATTAAATGAAAACGGCGGTAGTGGGAATTAATGAGGGTAATGTGGCAATCCGTGTGATATCCTTTCTCTCTTCTCATTGGTTAAGCTTTTGACACATGGATTCAACTTTGCAAGACTTTCCCATTTTGGCAAAACAAGCCCTTCTACTTGGCAGATTGCTATTTAAGGCCAGAATCTTCATTCCTTTGTCATTTTTGGTCCTTTAACTTTGATAACTTGTACAAAATTGCCCTTTGACTGAGTTGACTTGATAGTTTGACCAGATTTGACTTTAATCTTGACTTTCCATAATTTGCACTTTAAGTCCTTCAACTTTCACAAATTGTCAAGATAGGTCCTTGAACTTCAAAGTCTTGTCACTTTTGATCCTCTTTTGTCTTTTTCATCCATTTGAGCTTGGTTTTTCCTTGTTTGCTTGAAATTGTATCCTTTTACCTACATAAGATCACACAAACACAAACATACCACATAACACTGCTTTTTACAAGATAAATGGGTATTTTGCTTCATGTTTTAGGGTTATTTGTTGATAAAAGGATATGAGTTTAAGCTCATATCAAATCTTTCAAAATTATGTGTTCAAAAAATGTTTTGATAAAAAGAGCATGTCTTCTGGAATCGATAATATTTACGATACTAGAAATTTCATTCAATAATGACATGGGGTTGTAAATAAAGTTCGAGCAGAAGTTCAAATGTTTTAAAACATGCTCAAAATGGTTTGCTATTATTTCAGATAGTAACCCGTTTTTAATACTCAAGTCAAGCATTTCACCGGAAAGCTTTGACTCAACAACGGGAATTAATTTTCTCGGGCATGGTTTACTTTATAACCAAGTAAGGGATTGTGTTTACGTAATAACACAATCTAACACGAATTTATGTACGTGTCAGTGCATTTATTTGTTAAAACAAGAGAAATCTTGTTTTTATGAAGTTATCATCTCCACCAACCGTAGCAATTTACAATTGATATCTACATACTCGACGATGCGACTACTCAAACGGCGACTACAGCACTTTCAATAGAACACGGGTCAACAATTGAGGTGGAGCAATTGTCCAGCATTCAGAATCTTGGACGCTGAAAGTTACAAGTTCACATGTTGGTGTCAAGACAACGATATCAATCGTACACATGGAGTCAAGAGATAACTTCAGACGTGATGAGGCGACCAACATTCGTGAACAAGAACCATGTGCTTATTTCATATGATGTTCTCCATCATTCAGGTCCAACCTCATAAATCGCTAATCTTGTGAATTCATTATCATATATGATCTTTGCACGTGATAAATACCTTACACTTGTGTTTAAAAGGTATTTAATTTACGTTTCAAGTAGACCCTCATTAATTTGAGGGGGAGCTTGTGTATTTCATGAAGATAATTGGATTTTCATTTTTCTTCCCAAATTTTCTTAAAATACTATTAAATCGATTGATATTAAAAACATCGATTGGGTTAATATTTTTAATATGGGGGAGAAAATGTGATTTAATATGGGAAATGATTAATCATAAATGGTGTGACTTAACATGATAGCTCATCCCGACATGTGCGAAATGTTTTCGGATATCGTGGCATATGTTAAGGGGAGCAAAATGGATTTGCACTTCAAAATGGATTTCATGGTGACATACACTTACCCAAAACATCTCTATTCACGACGGTGAAGATTGTGGTGACATAAGGATGGTAGGATAGGTTAAAGTCCAATGATTCCTCTAGAACCGGGGAATCTTCCCAAGGACATTCCATAGCTAGAAATAGTAGTCCTTAAGAAAGATGGAGAAAGATTGTGAACGTAGCTGAATGCCGACCAAGTACTTAAGTTAGCACTGGAACAATCATAACAAGGTGCTAGTTATGACGTATTGGTAAGCATTGAAGGGGTTGAAGAATGAAAAAGAATTGTAAAGATAAAGGGTGAAAAGAAAGAAGCCCTCCTTACAACCTTAGGAAGAAACCGGGTCAATACATATGCTATTGATATCATTGTTTAATGATTCTTGATATTGAAGACAGACATCATGGACCTAGTGATGCAAGGCACAACCCATCCCAGCTAACTCAGATATCTCTTAAAAGATATTTGTTTTAATCACACGGAGACAACACATTATCTACTGATTTATTCACTCCGAATAAATTGGTATTGAAATGGTGGCACTCCTCTTAAGCGTCCGATCACTAAAAATCTAAAATGCACGATCGAGTCTAGATCCATTTAAGATCATCAAATAGCTCATTATGACACACTTTCATATTTCCTTACTTCTTCACACACTGTGAAAAGTAAGAAAGATCTTATGAGTCCAACGCAAAATCTTCATGATCTTGCATGAACATCCGAGTGATAAGAAAGTATTTACAATGAAGATGGAAATCCTTCTTGAGCGAATATCAAAAAGCTCATGGTAGGTGACTTGTGCGATTCTTTATGAATCAAACTTGTGATAACTGGAAAGCAACAGTGGTTTAATTCTTAACTAAATTTAAACACGTTCCAGGCCTCTGCGCAATATCTTAGTGATCTTGCCAGAACACTCAGAGTGACACTCTATAGTGTTCACTGTGATGAGTGGAAATCCTTCTAGTGTTAACCTCAAACAGCACTTGGTAGGTAACTTGCAAGATTCTATACGAATCAAGCTCGTGACAACTAGAAAGAAACGATGGTGCGGTTCTTAATTCAATTTCACTTGTTCCAGGAACATGAATTGACGGCTTCAAATCATGCGGATAATATTATCTAAATGATTCACTCTTTATGTTCGCAGTCAGCTTTGGACGGTCGAATAAAGAGAACGGGTTTACCCGCGAAATCTTGTCAAGGAGGTTCTTAATTGAAATTACCTGTCACAAGTACAATATTTTATATCGTCCAACGGTCTTCATCGACCGGAGGTAAAATGCTACCGAATTAGAATGAAATGTTCAAAGTCATTTCATCCGTGTATATGTTTTGTTGCTAACTGTCTTATGCAGCGTAACTAGAAGGTGGCATTGCGGTGTACTATCCGAAAAGAAGTCGTCCTCGCATGCTTATACTTTATGAACTTAACTTCAACAAATTCAAGAAAGCCTAAAAGTCAAGTCTTCCGCTGTATCAAACTCTGAAGCTTTCAAGAATTATAAAGGTATAAGTATGTGGAACATGAAGTCACGAAGAGGCAAATATCACAAGTGATGAATGTACAAGGTCAAGGTAAGGAAACATGCTCAAGACTAAAGTCAAAGATCACATCAGGCATATTCACAAGAACAAGAGCGAAGATTCAAGCATAGTATGCTAGGTTTAAGATTTTGTAAAATGGTGTGACCTCCCTTAGGAGGAGATTGTTGGAAATACGTTTTTCCAAGGAAAGTCTCGGTCACATCATTATTAGCATAGATCACGAGCTATAGACTATTTAGGACATTGTAACTTGGAGTGATCTCCCTTAGGGGGAGATTGTTGGAAATACGTTTTTACGTATTTAGAAAGGATCGATCACTACAACTTTATACTCATGTATTGGGCTCGTGATCCAATATAGCCCCATATAGCCCACATGTAGGGTGGGCTATATAAACCCCCTCCTAGCATGTTAGGAGGGGTTGAACACTTAACCATTTTATCACATTCCATCTTTCTTCCTCTTTCTCTCCTTTCTCTCTCTAGTTCTTCTATTTCCCATCCATCTTAATAGATAAACCATAACATGCTTAATCCTTAGAAAACGTAGACCTACATTACTGCTCAAGCTAAGGAAGTTGCCACTAGTGCAGGAAATCCAACTAGATTAGCCATCAAGAAATCTTAGGATCTCTTCTCAGAAGAACCTTCTCATGACTCTGCTTCTGATGACCTCCTCATCAATCAAGGGGAGGAATTGGAAGCTGAAATGATTGATAAGGATAATCAAGAAGAATGGATGTGGCTTAAACTATTTTGGGGTTGAAGTTAACTAGAATGGATCAAAGAATAAGTTGGGTTTCAAGGGAGGCTAATACTGGTAGTAAAGAGTTTACTACTCTTAATGAAAATATTAATGATGGTATCAATACTGATAATCAATTTGATTTTTCTACTAAGGTAGCTCAGGTTATACATGTTGTTGAGCTGACCAAGATGTTTAAAGAACAAGAAGCAGAAGAGAAGATAGATTGGACATCAGATGCAGAAGATAATGATGTTGCTGATCAGGGTTATTCAGAGGAAAATATTAATTAAATGATGAGACAATTGGATTGCTCTGAGAGTTAGTTGCAAAATTCATAAAAGACTATGACAGTTTCAAAATCTTTACACCTCTAGATGAGAGATATGAACTGGTTGAAATGACTTTGAAGTATCAGAAGGATAAAAAGCGAATGTTAGCACAAAGGCTAAACAAGAAAAAGCCTTAAATTCTAAAGATTCAATGAAACAATATTATAAGGCAATTATCAAGGGTCATAAGTTATGAAAGGACAAAGATTTCAAAGGAATGACTTTTGAAGAATCTGAAGAACTTGAAGAAATTGATATTCCAATCATGAGAAGCATTGAGAATTTTGTAGATCTTGATTCAGAGATGGAGAAAAACTTCAACAGGATCATCAAAGGAGGTTGGGACTATGTAGATCTAAGAGGAAGAGGTCTATGAAAGGTCATTGATAGTTGTTAGTTTAGGTAGGAAGGTATATGTTGATTATGAAAAAGACGAGGGTCAAAAACGTAAAAACAAAAACCTCGGGGTTCGTTGTAGACGAGGAAATTGATTTGGCCACTTTTGTACGTATTTGGATTGTTTCAAGATTAGCAAGAGAAGAGTTTAAAATAAAAGACTATTCTACACTACGAAAACTAAAAACAGAAACGAATTACGTAATCACGTAAAGCAATGAAAAATAATATTAAAATAATCAAAAATATCAAAATTTTCAATACTAATTCTAAATAACTTAATAAAACGAAAAATGAAATTAAAACTTAATTAAAAAGCTTAATGGGCCTCAAAACAATTCAAATCCAAAATTGAACTATGGCTTATTAGCCCAATAAGGAAATTTTGGGAAATAAGAAAAGTAAAAGTGCTACTAGACCTAAAATGTGATTTTGAACAACTTTAAAACTAGACGAAAATGCTTCTAAGGCCTTCGAATAAGCTATAACTATCTTATTGGGCCTAATAAGCCCAAGAAGCCAAAACTTAAGCTTTTCAGAAAAGCTTTTGAACCAAAATCATTTTTTTATCAAAATAAAGTAGATTCAAAAGGAAAATTTGAAAAAATTATTGGATAGTTTATTCAAATAAGCTATATGCCAAAGTCAAAAATCTAAAAGCTTATTGCTCAAGCTTATAAGTTGATTTTCACATGGATCCCTAAAATTATATTTGAAAGTAATTGAAAAACAAAATTTGAAAAATGAGTGAGTGAATAAGCAGTAATAAGCAAAATCTTATTTCCAAATAATACAAAATAATCGTGTTTGTTAAAAACGCAACTATGAGAATTCAAATTTGGCAAACAACTTTGAAATAAGTTAACTAAGACTCCGAAACAAGAAAATTACCAATGATTTTATTGGATAAGCTTACATGGTTCAATAAGTACAAATAAAAAAGAAAATAAACTTGCTTTCTAATAAAATGTAAACCGAAATCAAGACAAAAATAAGAAATCAAAGATCCTCCCTCTCAACTATGGGTGAATTTCCAAACCTTGAATTTTTTGTGTGTGCCTGATCAGATCCTACTTGTCCTCCAATCATTGAATAACAATTGATTATTGAATTTCCTTGTTTCTGTTTCTTTTTTTAAGCTTCTAGATTGTGATTTGGATTAGGCTTACAATTTTTATTATTCCCAAATCTTATTGTGATAATCTATTACCGTGGATTGGGAATCGAACAGTGTGCTTGTTCTTTAATCCTTTTTTATTTGATTCGACGAGTACATTAGGGTTTTTTAGGCTACATTCTAAGGTGTTATTCGATCTATTGTTGGTGAAGACCGTTGGACGATATTAAATATTGTATTTGTGGCATGTAGTTTTAATTAAGAACCTCCTTTACAAGATTTCGCGTGTAAACCCCTTCTCTTTACTCGATCGTCCAAGGCTGACTGCGAACATAAAGAGTGAATCATTTGGATAAATTATCCGCACGATTAAAGCTGTCAAATCATAAACATGGAAAAAGTGAAATTCTATTAAGAACCGCACCGTCGTTGCTTTCTAGTTGTCACGAGCTTGATTCATGTAGAATCTTGCAAGTTACCTACCAAGTGTTGTTTGATATTAACACTAGAAGGATTTCCACTCATCACTATGAACACTATAGATTGTCACTTTGAGTGTTCTGGCAAGATCACTAAGATATTGCGTAGAGGCCTGGAACGTGTTTAAATTCAATTAAGAATTAAACCACTGTTGCTTTCCAGTTATCACAAGTTTGAGTCATAAAGAATCGCACAAGTCACCTACCATGAGCTTTTTGATGCTCGCTCTAGAAGGATTTCCATCTTCATTGTAAATACTTTCGTATTACTCAGATGTTCAGGCAAGATCATGAAGATTTTGCGTAGGACTCTTAAGATCTTTCTTACTTTTCACAGTGTATGAAGAAGCAAGGAATTATGAAAAATGTGTCCTAATGAGATGTTTGATTATCTCAAATGGCTCTAGACTCGATCGTGCATTTTGGATTTTAGTGATCGGAGGCTGGAGAGGAGTGCCACCATTTCAATACCAAATTAATCGGAGTGAATAAATTGATAGATAACATGTTGATCTCCGTGTGATTAAAACAAATACCTTTTAAGAGATATCTGAGTTAGCTGAGATGGGTTATGCATTGCATCACTAGGTCCATGATGTCTATCTTCAATATCGAGCATCATTAAAAATGATCTCAATAGAATATGTGTTGACTCGGTTTCTGCCTAAGTTATAAGGAGGGCTTCTTTCTTTAGACCCTTTATCTTTACAATTCTTTTTCATTCTTCAACCCCTTCAATGCTTACCAATACGTCATAACTAGCACCTTGTTGTGATTGTTCCAGCGCTAACTTAAGTACTTGGTCGGCATTCAGCTACGTTCACAATCTTTCTCCATTTTTTCTAAGGACTATTATTTCTAGCTATGGAATATCCGTGGGAAGATTCCTCCGGTGAATAGAGATGTTTTGTGTAAGTGTATGCCACCATGAAATCCATTTTGATATCCGAATCTATTTTACTCCCCCTTAACATATGCCACGATATTCGAAAATATTTCGCATATGTTGGGATGAGCCAGCACATTAAGTCAAACCATTATTGATCTCAATATTAAATCACATTTTCTTCCCCATATTAAAAATATTAACCCAATCAATGTTTTAATATCAATTGATTTAATGAAATTTTAAGAAAATTTGGGAAGAAAAATGCAAATCCAATTATCTTCATGATTTTCACAAGATCCCCCTCAAATTAATGAGGATACTTGATACGTAAATTAAGTACCTTTTAAACACAAGTGTAAGGTAATTATCACGTGCAAAGATCATATATGATAATGTATTCACAAGATTAATAATTTAAGAGGTTGGACTTGAATGATGAGAACATCATATGATAGAATCACATGGTTCATGTTGGCGAATGTTGGTCCCTCGTAACGTCTGAAGTTATCTCTTGACACCACATGTACGATTGGTATTGTTGTCTTGACACCAATTAGTGAACTTGGCACTTTCGGCATCGAAGATTCTGAATGCTTGACAATTTCTCCCCTCAATTGTTGACCCGTGTTCTATCGAAATAGTTGTATTCTTCGTTTGAGTAGTCGCATCGTCGAGTATGTAGATACCAATTGTAAATTGCTACGGTTTATGGAGATGATAACTTCATAAAAACAAGATTTCTCTCGTTTTAACAAATAAATGCACTGAAGCTTACATATATTCGTGTTAGATTTTGTTATTACGTAAACACAATCCCTTACATGGTTATAAAGTAAACCATGCCCGAGAAAATGAATTCCCGTTGTTGAGTCAAAGCTTTCCAGTGAAATGCTTGACTTGAAGATGAAAGGCGGATTACTATTTGAGATAATAGCAAACCATTTTGAGCATGTTTTAAAACTTTTAAACTTCTGCTCGAACTTTATTTACAAACCTGTGTCATTATTGAACGACATTTCTAGGATCATAAATATTATCGATTCCAGAAGATATGCTCTTTTTATCAAAATATATTTGAACACACAATTTTGAAAGATTTAGAAAAACCTTTTGAAAAATTCTTGAAAAATTGTGTTCAACTTTTTGAAAACCAATTACTTGAGCTTAAGATTTTGAATATTTTACTAAACGATCTCAAGTCCAAGAAGTTGTAAGCTTTCCGCTGTGAGGATAAGTTTATCATTAAAGATATACTTTCCTTTTAACTGAAGAACGAGTCCTAAGATGACATTTACTTATAAGTCGTTTTCATAAGCTTGAAAACTTTTGAATGTTTTAACGGAAAGCTCATGACCGAGAAAGGTAAAATTCTCGTTATGAGGAGAAGTTCTCTTATTTAAAAGATACACTTTCCTTGTCGAGCTTATAACTTGGAATGTTTTAATACAAGCTTATGACAGTAAAAATTAATTTCTCGTTACGAGGATAAGTTATCATTAAAGATAAACTTTGCCTTTTGTTTTATATAGTAGTTTTGTGAGCTAAAACTTTATTTTACTACTATAGCCTGTTATAGTTCCTAATATACAGTGGGTTGACTTCATATGTGACAGCTTCTTCCGATTTATGTTTTTAGGTTTTATCAACATAAAAGGCCTGCAACCTTTATATATAGTGTTCATGATTGGATGAATTACCAAGGGGTGGATGATGCACACAATAACATGTTTATTTCTGTGAACTGTTGTTTAGAATGCTATAAAACATGTTTTTGGTATTTCGTTGATTTTTCTTTATTGAAAGAACTTGGTGGTAAGGTATGCGGATTTATAATGTGATATTTGCTAATTTTATTATTATATCCTAAATACTGGCGTGAAATCTACTTATTTATTGTGCCTAATGTCCATATTAGAAACCAACATAATTATGTTGATGAATTGTGACAAGCATTTACTCGGTTATTCTGTTCTGTTATGGATCGTTGAAAAGTATTAAATCGATCATTTGTTATTGTTTTAGGTTGTCAACATCCCTGGCAGAATTTCAAAGTGAAACAAGAGGTTGAAATTAAAATTCTCAATGAGATCCAATGCTGGACCAAATCAGAATGAGCTGTAAGGTATACTACCACGGTATTTGTTTTACTGTGCTGTTTTTATAAATATATATGTTTGGATTTTAGATGATAGTGTTCTTATTTTAAACGTTTTTACAATGTTTGCGTATATCCTATGTTTCAATTTATTTATTTTTTCATAGCGTCTTACAAGAGAGTTTGTTTTTAACTTTATTATATAAAAATTTATGTTAATTATACACGTGCAGCAAGGAAACGACGCAAGAAGCATACGGTGGATGCATATGAGCTGTTTAGATTATGATGAATGATTAAGCGATATATCAGGTATTGATATATGAAACATGGATTACCATCATTTCAACTATCGATACAGTATGTGGTTCTTTGATTGGTGTCCTTTTCCTTATCTATAGACACTCCTAAAAATAATTATCTCTGTTATGTTTATATAGAATCATTTAGCCACCCTATTCTGATATATTTGATAAAAAAATTCAGGGTGAGAATGTAGTCAATTAGGGATGCTTAAAAATATATACGTACGATGCCTTTAAATCAGTTCTAAACAAGGTGATGGCAAAGAACAACGGATTGGTATTTGTTAACCTACTTACTTTTTGTTTTAGTTTAATGAAACATATTCATGTTACGAATTCCAATATAAAAAATCAAAGTTGTGTTTTTTGTGCAATTACGATAATCTTATGACATAATATTGATTGGTTTTTGTCACTGGAATTTGAATCACAGGAATGAAAGGGTAGTTTTCATGAGGTGCATGGTGATTTAAGGCCCGCGACATATGAAGCAACAAGAAGGCTAAGAAAATGGTTATATGTTACTGCTGCAAAAATACGATAGTTCGATACGACTATTAGTGGAATTTATAAGGTTTGGTTCTCAGTTTATATTGCTTTGCATTACACGCTTATTATGTACTAATTTGTTTAACTTTTTGGTAATTGAAGGTGTCCATGGAAGTTTTTTTAAATTAACATATGTGCAAATCGAAATCCAGCCTGCTTAGGGAACTGCAAATTGAGCTACGAGATTTTGATTCTACTATATCAGATTCAACAACTGATCTTCGTCATACTGAAATGTAAGGTAATCAACCTTGAACATCAAATGGTTTTTGAATATGTCACTTGGTTCTAATATGGTTTAGGATGATCCTACTACAAGACACGATCATGAACAGGAGGCTCCTACTTTTAACTTACCCGTAGATTATAATAAACATGTATTTTTTCATTTCATTTTCAAATCCTACACATTAAAAATCCCATCAATCAAATGTTGAAATCATAGTTTATGCGTTTAGGTGAAATCCTACACATTATCCGTTTAGGTGATTTTTTTTTTACTTTTCCATTTTCTTGAGAATTATGACATTTATCATTTTAGAACGTTTGATCTAAGCAGTTTTTTTTGTTGAACTACATCACAAACAAATCTGTTGAAGTTATCCATTTTAGGTATTGGAGCTAGAGGCTTAGAATCACCTACTTTGTTAAATCTAGCTGCTTGTGATGTAGTTGAGATATCTGCTTATATAATGTAAATATTGATGATGTTTAGATTTTGGATACTGATTAATAATAAATTGTTTTTTGTTTAATAACATACATCTTTAAAACGCGATTTCAAAACGCGATTTCAAAGCACGATTTCAAAACACCAAATTTCAAAACGCGATTCAAAACGCGATTTTAATTGTTATTTGATACTGTTTTTTATTTTTAAACCATCTTTATCCATTGCTTAGGTTATCACTTTTGTTTAAAATTACGTTATTTTTAAAGACTATTTAATTAGAAAAAATGAATACAACATTTTAAAAAGAATTGTAAAAGTAAAACGGCAGAATTAAGTAGATAATATATTTTTGTAAACTTAAAGCTATTTATATAAACTTAGTTATTAGTATAACTAGAAATTTGTAACACTACCCAAAATAAAACACGCATTGCTTCAAATAACAATGTAGAATTGATTTTTTCTTTGCATATATCTTTTGTAATTGATTTCATGAATCAATTTCCATAATCAAATATATTGTTGCTCTATTAGTTTGTCTCTACTATATAAACAAGGTATCAAATGATATAAAACATCGAATCATTGTATTACTGCTGCTAAATAGACACATTATCAATGTCTAACTTTCTTGAAGACAGTGAAGCCAAATCTATTATTCCTCTAACCAAAGATAATAATGGACAGATTGGTATGTACTCATGGTTATAAATTATGCATTCAGGTTAATTACCTATTTATTAAATTAGAAAACTACATTAACCTTGGTTATAGTATGAAAGCATGCATACTTTATTACATTTAATGCTATTTGCATTGAATCTGTTAGGCGTGTGCCTTTTGATATGTCCTTTGAGAGTGTATAAGATTGAACCAATTCACCCATTTTCAATCACATTTCTAAAAAAATCCTTTCTCTATCTAGTGTTTGGAGTATTTTGGCAAAAAACATGAACTCTTCAGCAAAAAGATCTGCAAGTGAAGCCGGCATTGAATCTTCAACCAAGGTGGAACACAAGTAAGTTTGTAATTACTTTTTTAATTAAGTTATATTTTGGAATCGATGGTTTTATATACAATAAGATTGCTAATAATTACATGTATTTCATGAAACAAAGAAAAGAAGACCAACATGAGGGTGGCACGAAGAAAACTAGAGAGGCTGTTAATCGAGTGATTGACAGTGCGGATAAAACAAAGATTGATGGAAAATGGGTTTGGGAGGATTATCCTGATGAATGGTACTACCCACTTGAAGATGAAGACCACAAAAGGTGGAAAAAGGAGGAGGAAGAAGAAGTTGCGAGGGTTGAAGCTACAAGAAAACAGCGTGAAAACGAGCAAAGAGAACGTCGTCAAGCTGAGTTAAGAGAAGCTACTGATTTTGGTAGTCCAGTGGAAGAAGAAGATCTGTATCAGTCTGAGGAGGAAGAAGAGTATGAAGTGGAAGATATAGAGGATTTAGATTATGATAACTTACACTTTGATTTTAATGGTGAAAAATTACCTAAATGGCCATTTTGAATTTCGAATTACATCAGTTATGTATGGTGTTTAATTTATTTTATGAAATTTTTAATGAATGGCAACTTTTTATTTATAAATGTTTTTTTCTTTTAATTTTATTTTCCTACATTACATTTAACACAATATGTATTTTTGACATGAAAGTTAACATTTATAATAGACAAATTGACCAGTTTATAATATGATGACCAATATACACTAACTTTAATAATTTAATTTGTAGTTTAACACTAATTAAAATATTTTTATGTTAGTACAACATATTAGACGACTAAGTTTATACCAACATTTAGTACTATGACGTAAAAACTTTGTTGAACGATTTACTCTCATGCCCAAAAATATGCCAATGTACCAATGGTGAATACGAAGCAGGGTTTTAAGGTGTTATGTTGTGATATAGGTGTTAATTATATCCATTTTACGTCAAACGTTGCTTCATAAAAGCTTTACATCTAATTTCATCTTAAACTATATATACACATAAATTGAATTTATTTTGACATACGATGTATTTCCTTTTATCGGATTAGTATTCATGTTATTATATTTGCTTATTTTCTCTTACGGGATTATTATTGAATTATTTTATAATCTTAATTCAATTAAATATACTTAAAGTTCTGTTTGTTCTTCATTAATAAATACATAGTTTATTAAAATAAAAATTAGAAAAACGCGCCCGTCCATCGGTAAGAGGTAGATAACTCAACTATTACTTAATAAAAAATGTTAATTCACTAATACTATATGTTACTACTTTCGTCCCATATTAAGTGTCTACTATAAAATATTCAAAGTCTTTGTTACAAAACTTTGAACATAATATTTGTATTTGTGTTATATAATACTTGACGAAAGTTATATGAATAGATTCGGTTTTAAATTATATTTTTATTGGTATAATTTTCATCGAGTACTATATGACACAAAAACAAATATTTATGGTCAAAGACTTGGAATATTCCATAGTGGACACTTATGGGATGAAGAGAGTAATTATTTATGAAGTTAATTATAATTTAACCTACGAACTGAATTAAAAGATATTACAAGAAACATGTTAAAGGTTAACATGAGGTTAGGATCAGGTTTCAATAGTTAAAGGTTAACATGAACTTGGATATTAAAAATTGGGAAGGTGGTAAAAACAATGGATAAACAACTGTGTAATTTTCGGATATATGTTGATTCTTGATTCAAAATATCATATTGGTTCCATTATTCAATAAACCTATATGGATTTGCTTATTTCCAAGAGAGAATCATTCTTGCACACACTCATAAGCTGGATGCTATTATAAATGATAGAATGTTGTCCTTGATCTATTTTCTCTCAAAGCCAACTATATATTGTTTTATCGAGGATCAAGACCAATAATGATTTTAAGATTTTATATTGTGATGGAGATGATAATTATAACAATTCTACGACCAATATTTTGTATAAAGTAAAACTATATACTTTCTAATTGACGATATTTTAGTAAGTTTTATTTTCTTCTATGGGATTACTATTCATTTTTTTTGTTGGTTGTTCACAATGTTATCATTTGACATTTTTCATACTTCATTAACCATTATATATTTTTTTCAAGGATAGATAAGAAGTGCGTCGTCCATTGGACGAGATTACTATTTTATTATTTATTTTAAATTTGAAAAGAAAAAATACCATAAGAAAAGTTATTTAAACGAACTTTCGAAAGATTTTTTTTTTTTCACTTTGATATGAATACAATCAGAATTTAAAATTTAAAATGTAAAAAAAAATAAAATTTTAAAGATACGACAGAGATAAAAATTAAAATAAAAGTAAAAGATTACCTAATTTTCCTTTTTAGTTACTCCGTACTAAAAAACTTTCGTTAATATAAAGGACAAACTGTGTAAACGGTCATTAGCCAAATGGACTAACGTTGCCACATTATAACTAACATTATAGACCTTTGGTTCAAGTTGAAAAGAAATTTGAAAGCACGCTGAAAATATCGGTAATAAAAAATAAATGCTTCGTTATGGTAAATATCAAAAGTTGTTATTCTATATCTTTTACAAGTGAGAAAACATGCAAATGAAAGCATTCATGGTCCTAATGTTATTTTGGAGTCCACCAAGTCAGTTAGCTATTTGCACGTGATACGATATTCTTAAAATTACTCAAAAATGATTTTTATTGGATTAGAAAATATATGTTATGTTATGTGTTTGACAAGTTAAATGCCGACTTAAAAAGGTTATATCCAAGAGCAATGCGCCAAATGTGTTGGTAAGTCAAACAGAGTCTTATATATATATATAATATTTATTAAAAAGACAGATATATCGGCTACAAAAATTTACAGTGTCGACGTTTTTGTTTAGTAAATAGAAAGATGAGAAAAACATAAAGTGTCACTTTTTGTACGATATTTAGAGTTACAATTTTTTTTATCTTTGGAGATTTACTATGACAGAGTGGGAAAAGATGTACGTTTTAGTCATAAGATAGTCATTGTTGATGGATGTTTTTTACAAGTCCATAAAAATGGAAGCTCCTAAAGGTAAAGATGGTAATTATATCATTATACGATCAACGTTACGTATAAAGTTTTACATTGAATTTGATCTAAAATTATGTACTTTGTAATTGTGGATACCTTATTAAGTGTTACTTTAACTTTACTATAATTTTATATTGTTCTTAATTCGCTAAGTGTTACTTTAACTTTTTCACTTTACTATAATTTTATATTGTTCTTAATTCGCTAAGTGTTACTTTAACTTTTTCAATGATACTCAAAAAGCGTGCCCGTCCATCAGATATTTTAGAGTTTACAAGAAAGGTTTGAAGGTTTTATGCTGTAATAGGGATGGTAATTATGCCAATTCCACGGACAACGTTGTTTACAAAGAAGCTTTACATCGAATTTGTTCTAAAACTCTATATACTGATAAATTGAATATACTTTGACATACGATGTATTTCTTTTTATCAGATTAGTACTCATGTATTTTATTATAGTTGTTTATTTTGTCTTAAGGTATATGATTTATTTTATAATATTTATTCAATTAAATATACTAAATAACTGTTTGGGTTTGATTAATAAATATATAGTTGATTCCAATTAAAATTATAAAGCATGCCCGTCCGATTGCAACTAGTATATGTATATATCAAGTCTTTGATTTTTAGTTTTAATACTTTTAACTATTAGTTATGTATTCTTTAATTAATATTACATTGTAATTCTAGCATCATTGTTCGGCCCATCATACTCAGAAGCCATTCTACTAAAATGATATTTTAATTACTTCCTCATATTTATAATTAATCTTCTTTACTTTCAAAATTGGCAAAATATCCCTTTTAGTTAATACTTTAGCTTAATTACACTTTTAACCCTTAAAGTATATAGTTTCATTATTTACAATTTAAACCCTCAATATTTAACCTTAGGGCCTCAAACTTTCCAATATTTATTATTATATATTTAACTTTCACAAAATGATACTTTTGGCCCAAAATGTTAAATAGTTTCAGAAATGACAGTTTTAGTCCCTTTTCTTGTAAAAATCACATAACAACCTCAAACACGGACCAAATGATATAGGATTTTAAAAAAAGTTTGAAACATGTTTATAATAATAATAAAAACATTTATCCAGAATTATAGCTTTTGAAATGGGTTTTTGCTTATTATTTCATGTAAATTACAAAACTAGGGTTTTAAGACATCTTTTAGCTTATAACTTCCATTTAAAATGATCAAATGACTTAATTAATTTTATATTATCTTTCTAACATTATTTTAGCATTATAACAAGTCTAAGAATTCATTATAACAAGATCAAAGCATAACTAACATAGAAATTACCTAGGTAGCTCCAAAATGGCTCTTAATGGTTTCCTATGAACACAACTTACTATCAAAGCTTCAAGGGCTTCAATAGCTACCTTCTAGACCTGTTTTCTGGTCTCAGGGGATTTCCTAGGAAATATATAGAGGCGTATATGAAGAGTAGGTAGGAGATACAAAGGAAATGGGTTGCAAGTGTAAACTATGTCCATTCGCCCTATTTATACCCATTTCAACACTTAGCCTCCAAGCAAAGCCTTTAAACGTGTAAGATGGATAGGTTAATGAACAAGGAGATCTAGGAACTATCTATGCAAGTTTGTAGACTCTAGGAACAAAATATCTAAGACTTGTGGCTAAAAATGCATTTCGGCATACTATGGATAAGAATGGTGATTAATTGTCTACAAGGTGATGATACAGAATCTTAGAGGGCTTCTAGAAGTCCTAAATATCTTTTAAATTTCAAGTTTGAAGTTTAAAAGTAGAGGGAAAGAGTTCAAATGGGTTTTGGAGGGAAAATGTAACATCGGGTCTAATTTAGGGCTTGTAACTTTATACTTTGTGATTTTGTTGATTAAGGGTTTAGGAATGTGATTAGTGATAGATTATGGCATAATTAGGGTATACACATTGTAAGAAGTTTGGGTCTTTGGTTTGAAGTTTAACAAAGGTTTCATGTGAAATTGGGAAGAAAACTTAGGCGGGTTAGGGTTTCTAATGATCTAGGGCTTAATCCTTGTAAAACTCATTATCCTTGGTTTAGTACTTATGTAAACTTAATTTATACCTCCTACATTATCCTCAGTGTGTTCATGAAGTCCCTACATTGGTTTTACTAATTTATTCTAAGTAAACATGTATAAAGGGTGAAAATACCTATTTTGACCTAATCTACAAGCCATGCATTAAAATCTTATACCTTGTGAATTAGGATACTTGTACATTGTCTTAATATAATCTTATTACCTTAATGAAGTGCTATTAGTGTTTGTAGAATTGTCCTAAAAGACCACGTAATGATTCTATATAGATTTTTAATATAAGGGTTTCTATGTTATTAAGCCTAATTACTTTCTCTCTTGGGTAATTAGGGTTTATATCTTAATTTAAGCTTATTCTAAGTCTTTTATAGTATTTTTATGATTTCTAGGGTTTCTACTTTCTTAGTTTAAGGGTTTATATAGGTTAATCATATCTTAGGGATAATTAAGTGGGCTTAGGGTCCTATACTTTGAAAACTTGTACTTTATGCTTTAATAATTTGTAACTTAGTTTAAGATAAATGTATTAACTTATTATAATACTTAGTTGAGTTTTATAATTAGTTTCAAAAGATTATACTCTAATTCAATGTGAAATGGATTTTATATGCTAATCTTGGTTACTAGGTCTTAACTTGTAATTAGCCTTGGATTAGTGAATATTAGTGTTTTGTGATCAATTACCTTTCCTATATATGATATATTTCAATTAGTATATTGTATTTGATACTTGTACATAGATATTATGTAGTTATATGGCTTAAAACATTGTTTACTAAGGGTTTCTAGGTGATGATCTATACTATTATGTACTTTTACTTGTACTTAGCTTTGTATAGTTTGTTCTTACCATTCTTAGTTATTATAATATCTTCAATGTATAGTTTACAACCTGTTTTAAATTCATATGTATTCTCCATTCGTAGTTTATCATGCTTCAGTTTTCAACTCATTTAAAGGGATTCTAGAGTTTCTAAGGGAATTTAGGACATCATAGTTATATTTGAGATGTTCTTATTATTATGGCACTTATAATATCACTTTTAGAGTTTAGACTTAATATATAAGGTCTTCATATCTTATAAACACAAGTAGAATTGATAATGTGAGTTGTGTGAGTTTGTGCACCTTGCTATGTAAGCTACTCACATAATTCATATAGGAAAAACAAAATATTTTACCATAAAAACAAAGTATTATTTATTTCACAAGAATAATGTACATAATACATAGATGAAAATACTGGGTTGTCATAATCTCTACCCCTTAAAGAAATTCTCTTCCTGAGATTTAGTTCAAAGTAAGACCCGTTATTCTAAAAATAGAAATACGGCTTATTTATTTCCAGTAGCTGGCCCTTTCTTCTTACAGTTCCTAGTTATATGACCCACATTATGGCAAATCTGGCACCAAACAGTGCAAGGCCCCTCGTGATGCAGAGAACATCTTATACATAGTGGCAGTTTTCCATTATACACCTTTCTCTCGGATGGGATAGAAGTATTATCCTTGAAGTTTTCTTGCCTCTTATCCTTACGATCGTTGTTGTAGCGATTGTTGGAGCGATTATTGTTGTCGCGATCATTGGAGTAGTAGTGATCTTCGTTAAATTTGGCATCTCTTTTATCTTCGAACTTCCTCTTATGATCCTCAGTTCTTTGTACAAGATTGCGCTTTAGAACCTGATCCATTAGCCTCTGAGTTATGGAAATTACTTCTTCCAAACTTTGGGACTTTGAAGCAGTAAAATTTCCCTCAATACGTTGAGGCAATCCTCCGATGAATGCTTTCATAAGTTTCTCAGAATCTGGCACCATAGTTGGGCATAATAGTGTTAGTTCTTGGAATCTTCTTATGTAAGTCTTGAGATCATTTCCTTCCACCTTAAGTTGATAAAATTCTTCTTCCATCTTTCTGATCTCATTTCTATGGCAATACTTCTTTATCAACAGCTTCTTAAATTCAGACCAGATGGTCTTATAAGCTTCTTTAATTCCGATGGGTTGAGCAAATGAATTCCATCAGGATAATGCTTCATGAGTTTGTGTACCAGTAGCAAACTTCACTTTGTAGTCCTTAGTGCAATCACTACGAGCAAATACTAATTTGGTTCTCTCAAACCAACGAATAAGACTAACAGCACCTTCAGATCCTTTAAAGTTAAAAGGTTGACAATTCATGAATTCCTTGTAGCTACATCTCTTCGCTACATGGATTTCTCTTTGAACATTATTCCTTTCAACATTAGGCATGTTAGTAGCTTGTGCTTGCAGAGCTGCAGCAACACTCTCAGCTACCAACTACCTAATTTCTTCTTGAGTCATTGTTACCGTTGCAAATGTCGATGCTCTTGTGGGTGCCATTCTATCAACACACACAAGATTAGAGAGGGTGAGAATGATATATTTGTCAAAATCTTCATACATAAGGGTATTGAATAAATTGACAAATTATTCATAAGGGTTCCTATTTTGGTACTATCGTATAGTTATAAAATCAACGAAAAACGTCTTATATATTGAGAAAAATACATTGTGTATGAGCTATACACTTAAGCCCAAAACTTTTTAAATTATTATTTCTACGAATTGATTAGACTCATGTGAACAATATTTAGAAAATTATGGTTCAATAATTTAAAATTTTCTTATTTTAATGAGGGATCAATTCATTTAAATAAGACAATCATAAGTTATCTTATTTAAGCATAAATAGCTCATAACACTAATCCAAAAATCCGAATATTATATTGACGAAAATGTTGAAATCCTAGATTTCTAATGGCGAATAAATAGAATGACGAGGTTTTAACGGATAACACATATTTTATTTATTAACAACTTGTATTGTTTAAACTTACGAGACAAGCTTCACTGTTAACCAAAAAAGAAAAGACATAACATTGAGACTATTTACAAATTATCTTGTCAGCTATTCGGCTTTGTAAAATTCACAAATTCTAGTCTAGTGTCTAACTCTCTTCTTCTTGAGTTCCTTGATGGAATCAAAAAGACTTTGTATGTAAAACCCGCATGATTTTACCATGAACAGTACACTTAGTAAACGTACGTACATATTAAAACTTTCCTTTTATAGCATGAACACGTGTCACGATTAGTAATTTTAGAAGTTATGTACGTATTATTACATGATCAGTATTAAGTACGTGATAGTACACGATAATTATTAACAATAATAATTATAATCACGAACATGAAATCATGAACGTAAAAATCACGAACACGTAATTACGTACTTAATTAAAATAATACGAGTAATATCGTTACGTACAAGTATTTAGATATAACACGAACATTTAAACACGAAAACACGAACGTACGAACACGTAAATTATAGCACGGGGAAAACTTCGGGTTTTTCCCTTGTGGGCCCATGTGCCGCGACACCAAGAGAGACAAGGGCCAAGCCCATGATTGGTTTTTTCTAAAATAACAAAAAGGGGAAACATTTTTTCATTCACAGAGTTTTTCAAGAAAATCAAAAACCCTAGCCTCCTCCTTTTTCTTTCTTTGGTCGTCGGCTATAACATCACCAACAAGGGGTGTTTGTTGATCTTGGTTAATTAAATTCAAGCATCGTGTTCGTGTTATTGTTCTCGAATCATTACACGCATTCGGTAATCCGTAAAGCCTTTTCTTTTTATTCTTTTTATTAATTAAGAACATGTGACCATGGGTTTATAAAAACAAGAATTAAAAACATATTAAACTAGTCATGGGGGTAAATTAAAAGGTGTTTGTGGGTTGGTTTGCTCAGCCGACACTCAACCGAGAGCCCCAAGGCTCTCGGCGTGTCTTGGTTCGCACCACCAACCGAGATCTAGTATCTCGGTGGTGTTGATCTCGGTCGACAACAGGGGACAAGGGACCCCGACTCGCGTCGAGGTGTCCTTGTGGTTCGGTTGAGGTCTCGGCAGCAACAAGCCACCACCGCCGGCCCAGCCGGTGGCGGTTTTGGTTCACGCAAGGGGTACCGCAGGCAGCAGGGGGAACCACCGGCACACAGTCGGTGGGAACTTCTGTGGTCAATGGCTAGCCGAGAGGGAGGAACCACCGGCTTAAGCCGGTGGCGAGTTTACACAGGCAGTGGCAACCGGCCGAGCCGGTTTGCCACTATTAAGGGGTGTTTGTTTGGTCCGGTTCAAGGGTGAATCCGGTCCGGTTAACGACATGTCTAAATTAAATTCACGGGTCCGGTTCATGACTAAAATTGTACAAATATTTTATTTTTACAAGTTATTATTTTTAACAAGATATTAAATTAATTAAACATGATGTATAATTAATTTAATTAATCATGGACTTAGGTTAATTATTATTTATTTAATAATACATGTTTTAACCTAAGTATTTATTTATTTAATTTAGACTATAGTATTAATTAATTATTAAGACATGGAATATAATTAATTAATAAACATGACTTAGGTTATAATTAATATAATATTAATACATGTTTTAACCTAAGTATTTTATACACCTTAATTTAATTAAATCATATAACCTATAGTTTATTCAATTAACATGATATTATTAATAAACTATACAAATAATCACATGACTTATGATATTTAACTAGTAACTTAAGCTTATGTTATTAGCTTATTAATCCAGCTTAATTCTAAATATGGAAACTTTCTAATTCAGGAAACTTGCTATTTTTGGAAACTTTCTATTTTTAGAAACTGATCTATTTTAAGAAGTTAATCTATATTTGGAAACTTTCTATTTTTGGAAACTTTCTATTTTAGGAAACCTGCTATTTTTAGAAAGTTACTTATTATTACACAACAAGTATAATAATACAAGAAATATAAGTAATACTTAATCAGAATATATAGAATACATGATAAACACAGCATAATCCTAAAATCAGTAAAACAAGACATGAATATATAAAACAAGCTAAGACACGATATAAAATCAGCTAAGTACTCAGTAAACAGAATACTTATACATGTACCCTATTTATGTAGCATTAGTGATATCGGAGTAGGATTCCTTTCGTTCGTCTTTTCCGTTCATTGGACATAAGGTACGGATTTCCCGTCCCTTCAGTATGGACATTCTTTCCGTATTAGGATTCCCCGTTTGCAGCCAACTTTTTTCCCAGTATTTGTTTTATATGTTTGATTACATATGTTAGAATAAGAGCCTAAGCCATATTCATGCATGACCAGTGTCACCTAGTTATGGAGGTACCATGACCATAACACTAGAGGCACCACTGTTATGACTTCCCTACGGCGAAGTGATTGCTCGTGGCGTCCCTTTTTCATCTTTGGCCATTATATTATATTATCATGTGGGGCGTATAGGTTCATCCTAGTTACATGTTTATCAGTATTATCAGAGTGAATGCGATGTGTGCCTTGCATCCTTCACTAGGAGTTGATCCTCCTACCTAGACTGTTTTAATTAGAGGCAACCCCTCTAATTGCATGATGAGGTCTCCCCTCTAAGTATTCATGCACGGTGGAACCTCATGACCTATATGGGTTATTTGGCTAATTAATACAGATTTTACATAAAAACATAAGCCTTTTCAAACTATAAAACCAGTTTCATGAACATGATTCCAGATTGCTTAGAACTTATATTATTCCGCTGCCGTTAGTCTTTATGCTTATGTTATTCCATGCTATGCTTGTATATCCGTGCACTGAGCGTTATGCTCAGTCGTTTTCCTTTCATGTTCCCAAACGGCAGGTACTCAAGGGCGCTCGTAGACTTTAAGCGTACGTGTATATGGATTGGAAGCTATCTAGCCTTCTCTACTTTATGCATTTCATCATAAATTTTGCTACTTATTTTTTTGGACATTGTTTAGTCCTTTTCCTTTACACTACTGTCACACCCCACCATGGCGGAATATGAGGCGCGACGTATGGATATCATCACAACAATAGCGTGTCTATAAAGATAACTAAATGAAATGTAAATATCATAAATGGTGACACAATGTCATGAAGATATCTCAAACAATGCAGGCGTCTAGGTAAGTAGGTAACAGGTCTACCTCTTACCAAAGACATACAATTAACAAATAACAAACATATAGGTGTCTACAAAGTATCACTTATTCAAACATAAGTAAAGACTAAGAGGAAAGGGGGTTCCTCCAAATGCAATCCTAAGCCTTCCAGGTAGCCACTCCTATTCTCATGCTTAACCACATTCTCACCTGAAAGAGACACTAAAACACGTCAACATAAAGTTGGTGAGAGTCATAGGTTTAGACTCCAACTCCAAATCAATTATAATCTGTGAATAACAACCATTAACAAAAGAACATATGGACAATGTGCTACAATTATGTATTAACAACTAGCATTCAAGATTAACCAGTCACCACAAATACAAGGCTCCAAGCCTTATCAATAACCACAATTCCAATGCTCCAAGCCTTACCAATAACCATGGTCCCATAGGCGCCCATACACCTATGAACAAATCCCAAGGCCCCGCCTTGTCAACATCCCCTTGGTACCAAGTCAAACCACAATAACAATCAAGAATCACATAGCGGTTAATCACATAAATGTACACACAAGTCCATCACAAACCATAAAAACATTCACAGCATTAGTTACAAAACCATACAATGTCTCTTCTATCCCATCTGGAAAGCAATACATCAAAAGATATGGGACTATGAAAGTCACCTTAACAAGCTTCTCCAAGTACCCGCGCTCTAGCACAAATCTAAACACACAAACGTATACAATCAAGACATGAACCACATACCAAAATGGCTCATCAATCTATGATGGATATCTAACCTTATCCTACAACTTAACCCCATTTATATGCCACATGAATCTCATTACACCCCTATATAAAGCCCTTAACTTATTTTAGTTCATAACTCGTCCCGTTAACATCTAACCCAAAACAGTCATGTTTTTCATACTTCAAACTATTGGTCGAACATCCCCTTAACCAAAATAACATGCCCTGTAAAAGAAACCCTATGCCCTTATATGTCTTAGCTAACTCTCCCCTTTGGCCGCAATCTTAAAGCTACTGTTAAGGCCCATATATATATATATATATATATATATATATATATATATATATATATATATATATATATATATATATATATATATATATATATATATATATATATACTTTTTACCTATCCAGAATTTACTGATTTTGAATATATGAAAAGTTTGTTATGATCAGAGGGTCTTACCCTAACCCATTTGTTTAGTCCTCCTCCAGATCTTTTACTTAATATATAATATAAGTCTCATGTTCGTTTGAAGGTCCAATTATACACCTAAGTACCCTAAACATCTTAAAACATTAATTTAAACCCGACTGATTTCAAAACGGCTTTGACCTTCGATTGTTGTAACCTGTTTTTGACCCACTTCCCAACCTCCAATTAAATTATAGTTTCTTGCATTTGAAAGCCAATTTAATTACCTTTTCAGGGATATAAGATTTGGAAATTAAAAGTTTATAGAACTCTAGATATGATCAAAACAATGCACCAAAATTTCTGCCCAGTTTTTAATTCCGAATTTAATTGAATTAACCTAATTAACTATTCATACTTTATTTAATCACAAGCCCTAATTTATCTAATCATTATAATAACATAAATTCACAAATTTTAATTTTTCCTTAACCCTAAATCCATCATAATTGATGTTTACATGAATTAGAAACATGATTTAGTTAATAAAAACGTAA
Organism: Glebionis coronaria; assembly: GCA_025667525.1. Classification (NCBI taxonomy): domain Eukaryota; kingdom Viridiplantae; phylum Streptophyta; class Magnoliopsida; order Asterales; family Asteraceae; genus Glebionis; species Glebionis coronaria. The sequence goes on along the minus strand of JANFOE010001465.1, from coordinate 112,946 downwards.
TTAGAACATGATTTTTACCTCTAATCTTCAAGGGATTGATTTTTCTTGAAAACCCTAACCTCTATTGATGTATTTTCGACCCTATAGCTGATATAAGTCGTTCATGGCCTTTAAGGGTCTTAATATATATTAAAACACCTTTCCTAATCCAAATTTAAGGCTAAAACCAAAACTTTCCATATTTTCTAACCCCCTTCCACCAAATTGGCCCATAACCGACCCAAATAGCCTTTTTCTTTATTTTTTTATTATTTACTGTAAATTAACTATTAATTATCATTACCTTAAATTTCCTTAATTTATTTCAGCTCCTAAAACCTCCAAAACCGCTAAACCGTAAAACTAGTCAATTTACGCGTATACCGTAAAAGACGTAAAAATATACAGTTTTATAAAAACTCTTAGAATATGAAATGAACTATACAAATAAGTTCTAACTGACTTAAAACCATCCCGTAAATTATTCCTGTGACTAATTAACTCATCCGAGACCTCTTAATGCTAAACCTTAAATCGTAAAAATACGATTTTCTATAATACATATACGTATACGTAAAACCACGAAATAACACCATCTCATTTCATAGTCCCTACCTTGTGAGCTCATGAACATGAAATAACCTGTAGAAACTAGAAGGGGGGGTTTGAATAGTTTCTTATATTTACTTGTTAAAATGTGGTTTCCAAAAATCCTTTTTCAAAAACTTAGGCTTGAGGAAATATGTGAAATCTTCTTATGCACAATATGAACAATGATAGTGTAACTAAACTAATACTAACAAAAATATATTCACAAAGAATAAAGAATGATAGTGTAAATAATCTAATACTAACACATGTATATGCATAAAGAATAAAGAATGTAAAGAGTTAAGGGTAAAGAAAGATCAAACCGAACACCAAGGATTTATAGTGGTTCGGCAACGAAGCTCACTCCTCGTTCCTACTCCACTCCTCGAGTACTCCTTACTCGAGAGTTCACTACACAACAAGCTCCTTATGGTGGAGAAAACCGTACACGTCGCTTAACCAAGTTCCGACTCTAAGCTAAAAGTCGAGCCCTAATCGTAGCTAGGACCAATCTACACAACTATACTTAGTACATACACAACTTCCAAATAGACACAACTACTTGGATCTTCACAACTATGACACAACTACAAGTGTATAAAATTAGATCTTTAATGGATCTTTGGTGGTGGACTCAACACTTCACAAGGATAGTGTTCTTCTCTTTGCACTTGGAGAGGAAGGGATGGAAGATCAAGATTCACTTCTTAAACAAGTAATAATCAAACAAATGATCAAAGATTTGAGTGATTAAAGAAGGGTTTGAATCTGGAAATAAATGTGCAAAAGAGGTGAGGTGAAAAGTTGAGAATGGTCCACTATTTAAAGGACAAAGGAGCCAACGGCTATATCTGCCCGCGGTACCTTATCTTAGCCCGTGATACCATATCGATAAGGTACCGCCTAGGCGCTAAGGTACCGCCGGACTAGACTTCGCTCCTTTTTGTCCTTTAGTAGTGGAGGTCTTATCTGGGTATACAAAATATCCTGAAAGGATATTCTTAACCAAATAAGAATATGCCATTTTCAAATTTCAAATAATTAATTAAATAAAACATTTTCTTAAAAAGAAAGTTTAATAAAAACTTGTCACACTTAATAAAAAGTGAGTTTTAAGAAAAGATTAAATCACTTGATCACTTGATTAAGGTTAGTACTTGTTTATCCATACCTTAAGTGAAAATGGGTAAAATAAAAAATACTTGAACTCAAGAATTCGTTTTTCGTCGTTTTCGTAAATGCTTGTTTTTACATATTGTCGTAATCAAAACTAAGCGAGACCGAAAAATGCAAGTAACGTTTTTAGTCATTATTGCATTAACAATCTCCCCCTTTTTTATTCCGACAATACATAAACTCAATCACACAAAAACAAGATTTTCGAAGACGAGTTTATTCATTTCTCCCCCTTTGTCGAAGCAAAAAGGTTGTGTAAGCCGGTGTTGAAGAAACGGACTTTGAAAAGACTCCCCCTTGGTGCTTACTCCCCCTAGCTTGGGGCACCGAGGAATCGAGATAGGTGACAAGCTACATAGAAGGGTTAGTTGAACAAAAGAAACAACCAACAATATATAGCAATAGGTCACATAAAAAAATAAAAGAGAAGAAAACACAAAGACAAAGATCCAAGATAGGTTACTAAAAGAACATCATACAAAGAAGTATGGAAAAAGGAACAAGCCAAAAGCATAAATCTAATCCTAGTTATTCTAGAATTCTAAGATTTGCTTGAATTTGGTGTCTTGTGGATAAGCAACCAATGCTTATATGAAAGACAAGGTAATAGCGGAGGGTGGTGGTGGTGGCTTGTTGGAGATCTCATAATCAAAGTGAAGAGAAGGCTTGATTAAGAGACTCTTGATGTAGCTCAACTCCTCATAGATGTGTGCCATAGCAAGGTGTTGATATTGAAAACATTGACAATATGTTCCATGATGCATGACATTATCATGAGAAGGAGGAAGAACACTAAAGGGTGGTGGTGGAAGAAAAGATGTTCCACAATCAACATTCTTGGTAGGAGACATGTGATTAAGAGTGTTCTTGGGGGGGTTTGGATTGAAAGCAATTGGAGAAAATGGATGAGATTCAAGGCTTTCATTGGGAGAATAAGACATTTTGGATGTGAAGTAATGCAAAATGCTTATGGTTTAAATAGGGAAGGCTTAGGGTATTTTTAGGGTGGTCAAAGGGTTTGAAACAAAGATTCTCAAAAATGTTGGAGCAAATCTGGAGTTTCAGACAAAAACCCAAAAAAGGAAGGCCACTGTAGGCGGTTCCTTATCTAGGGTGGCGGTACCTTATCAATAAGGTATCGCGGTTCTCATATGGAACCGCCTGTAGAAGCAGGGTTTGGTGTTTGGAGGAAGATTTTTCAGCAAATCTTATTTTTCTAGTCTAACTTATCATAGGGATATGCTTAAAAGCAAAGATAGACAAAGAAAACATATGCAAACTTACCAAATAGAGATTTGACCAAAATACATGGATTAAAAAATCGATGTAGGAGGTGTGTAAAACAAGACCTTAAGTCATGACACAATGATCCTCCATGATTCTATCTTGTTCTTGCTATGTTTGAGAGAATCATACATATGAATTATGTAAGCTCTAGATTAATAGCGAGAATTTATGAAAAATCGTTTTTAGATTGAATTAACAATGTCAAACGAATTTCTCAACCATTTTCGAAAGAGACTTTGAGAATTTTGAAAAGGAGAGGAGAAGATTTTCAAAAGGAGTTTAAAAGACTCAAAGACTCAAAGTGGTAAAAGAAAACACACAAGAGGAAAAGAATTTAAGGATGATGTTCCATTAATCCTAGACCTAGACGCAAGTAATTAAAAGGTTCCCTCTTAAGTGGCTTAGTGAAGATATCGGATAAGTTGTCCTCGGAGGGCACCTTTTCAATAGTAATGTTCCCCTTTTGAACATTATCCCTAAGGAAATGGTGTCTAATTTCTATGTGTTTGGTTCGTGAATGTTGCACGGGATTCTTGCTTAGGTCTATAGCGCCTTTATTATCGCACATGATGGGAACATCATCAAGAGAAATCCCGTAATAAACAAGCGCTTGCTTCATCCATAGAGCTTGTTGGCATGCTTTTCCGGCACTCACATACTCGGCTTCTGTGGTGGATATTGCAAGAGCGGTTTGTTTCTTGAAGAACCAAGAAGTTAAACAACAACCCATGAAGGTACAAACTCCACTAGTGCTTTTCCGGTCCACATAGTCTCCCGCATGATCCGAGTCCGCGTAGACAATGGTTTCTACGCTGGTCCCTTTAGGATACCATAATCCTAAATGTATAGTGCCTTTAATGTATCGGAAGATACGCTTAACCGCTTCAAGGTGAGAGGTTTTGGGAGCCTCTTGGAAGCGAGCACAAAGGCAAACACTAAACATGATATCCGGTCGACTTGCCGTTAGGTACAACAAACTACCAATCATACCTCTATATTTGGTGTTGTCTACTGACTCACAATCATCATCTACGGTGAGCTTAGTATCCGAGGCCATAGGGGTCTTCATTGGTCTAGATTCTTCTAATCCAAATTTCTTTAGCATTTCTTTAGCGTACTTAGATTGACTAAAGAAAATACCATCGTCCATTTGTTTAATTTAGAGTCTTAAAAAGAAGTTAAGTTCTCCCATCATACTCATTTCAAACTCATCATGCATGATTTTGGCAAAGTCATCACACAATTCTTGACAAGTTGAGCCAAATATAATGTCATCAACATATATTTGTACGATTATGAGGTGAGGACCTTTCTTGTTTGTAAAGAGTGTATTGTCTACCATTCCCATGGTATACTCATGTTTAACAAGAAACGCTTTAAGTCTATCATACCAAGCTTTGGGTGCTTGTTTGAGTCCATAAAGTGCTTTCTTAAGCTTGTAAACATGGTCCGGTTTCTCAAAATCAATGAAGCCGGGAGGTTGAGCCACATATACTTCCTCATTGATCAAATCGTTAATAAATGCACTCTTTACATCCATTTGTTGAAGCTTAAAATCTAAGGCACAAGCGTAGGCTAAAAGGATTCTAATTGATTCTAATCTAGCTACCGGTGCATATGTCTCGTCATAATCAATCCCTTCTTGTTGATTATAGCCTTGAGCTACAAGTCTAGCCTTGTTACGAGACACAACACCATTCTCATCTAGCTTATTCCTAAATACCCATTTGGTTCCTATAATGGTAGAACTTCTAGGTGGAGGAACAAGTTCCCAAACATCATTGGCAACGAATTGATTCAATTCTTCTTGCATCGCAATGACCCAACTCTCATCCGTCAAAGCTTCTTTAACATTCTTTGGTTCAGTCAAGGAGACAAAACAAAAGAAGTTGCTTTGGTTTTGGACTTGAGATCTTAGGGTCCTTTGATTTAAGTCACCAATGACATTATTGAGAGTATGATCCCTAGACTCCTTAATGTTTACTTCCTTTTCAACACTAAGGTCTTCAACTCCTATTTTTTTAACCTCTTTGGCTTTAACTACTTCTAATTCATCCAAGTCATCATCAACCAATGGTGGTGTCTTGGGTGAAGGAGGGGTTTCATCAAAGGTTACGTTGAGTGATTCTTCAATAACCCCCGAGGTTCTATTTAGGACTATGTAGGCTTTACTAGTTTGGGAATAACCTAAAAGGATACCTTCGTAAGACTTTGGGTCAAACTTGGTAAGGTAGTCTTTGGTGTTGAGGATAAAGCACTTGCTTCCAAACACCCTAAATTATTCTAATGAGGGTTTCTTACCTTTAAGAATCTCATAAGGGGTCTTTCCTAGGAAAGGTCGAATAAGAATTCGGTTGAGAATATAAGTCGATGTGTCCACGGCATTGCACCAAAACTTTTGAGGCAAAGATTGCTCGTTTAACATCGTCCTACTCATCTCTTGGAGAGTCCTATTCTTCCTTTCAACTACCCCATTTGATTGTGGAGTGCGAGGAGCCGAGAAGTTATGGGTAATACCATGAGCTTCACAAAAGGCACCAAATTGCACTTCATTATCAAATTCCCTACCATGATCCGTCCTAATAGAAACAATTGAACATCCTAGTTGATTTTGAATTCTTCGACTAAAGATTTCGAAGTGATCGAAAGCTTCATTCTTAGATGCCAAAAATCTAGTCCAAGTGAATCTAGAATAGTCATCAACTATAACTAGGGTATAAAGGTTACCTCCATAACTTCGTATGGCGGAAGGTCCAAAAAGATCCATATGTAGGAGCTCTAAGCACCGAGAGGTCGAAACCAAAAACTTGGCTTTGTGACTTGAGTGAAATTGCTTTCCAACTTTGCAAGCATCACAAAAGTGACTATCAAACTTAATCTTGGGGAGGTGTCTTACCAACTCCTTAGAGACTAAAGATTGAATTAAACGCATATTAGCGTGACCTAATCTCCTATGCCAAAGAGTAGAACTATCATCTATAGTCGCAAGACATATGTTGTCTTTTGACTTCTTATTAACCTTCATGACATAAAGCCCATGCTTTCTAACACCTTTTCCAATGACTTTTCCATCTTTTATGATTTCACTGTCATGTTCCGAAAAGATGACCTTACACTTATTATCACAAATTTGACCTATACTTAAAAGGTTAAATCCTAAGTTATCTACGTGCTCAACATTTTCAATGGTCATGGAGTCAAGAGAAACCGTACCTTTGCCAATGATATTACCACGTAGACTACTAACGAATGTGACGTTGCCTCCATCATATGCTTTGTAATGCTAGAACAAACTTCGATTACCCGTCATGTGTTTAGAACATCCACTATCCTTAATCCACTCATCGGGCTCCAAATCAATTCCCAAGCATATCTAGGTAACAACACACAAGATCAAACATCTGGTCCCCAATATCTCATGGGTCCAAAATTGTTAGTTCCAAACATCCCTTGCATTTGGTTGGGATGCATGAATGAAGAAGGGGTTCCCCATGGAGAACAAAATGGAGGAGGGTAGTAATTCATGTAACCATTTGTTGTTCATTATTTCTCCTAGGTGTGTTTGATCTAGGTTTAGAGTTATGATTATTCCTTCTAGGTGTTGGAGTTTTACTTCTAGATCGTGAATTGTTTTGATTATCTCTTTTAGGCGTTGTCGTTCTACTTCTAGGCTTAGACTCATTCCGTACTCTAGGTGGAGTAGAGGATAGTCTAGATAAACTTCTATTTCCCATGAGAGGTTTACTTAATGGCTTGTAGAACTTACCAATAGCATTGTCGTCAAGTATGGGTAATTTTACCTTATTAACAGTAAGATGCTTTAGTTTTTCATCTAACTTAGACTTTTCAGAAAGTTCAGGATTTTCACAAAATTCATCTTCTGGCCGCGGTACCTTATCTATGGCGGCGGTTCCATAGTGATAAGGAACCGCGCCATACAATTAGGAACCGCGTACAGTGGGCGTTTTTTGTGAAAACCTGACTTGTTTTGGTTCACTAGTTGAGACTTCATTTGAGTTAAAACCTAGACCAAGTCTTTCCTTAGAATGAACTTGTTTGTTTAACATATCATCAAGTGCACTAGTTCCTTTCATGAACTTTTCCAATTAAATGGAGGTGCTCTTGAGATCTTCATTCTCTAATCTAAGTTTCTCACAACTTAAGCAACCTAAATCAACCTCTTTATTTTTCTCAAGTTTAGCCAATTTCTCCCTAAGTTCATTGATCTCATTTTCAAGCTTAGTTTTGGTTGTTTTTAAGGTTTTATTCTTTTCTATGAATTTAAGACTAAGTTTGTGTAAACTATCATATTTGCCTTCAAATTCAATATCATCTAAAGTGGAACTATCATTGCTATAATATTCGGTTTCGGAATGTACCTCTTTAGAAGTGTGAGCCATAAGACATTTCTCCTCTTTGGGGTTGTCATCATCATCTTCACCGCTATCGCTTCAAGCGCCACTAACGAATGCCGTGTGGTTCTTATCACGAGCGGGCTTTGGACAATCACCAATGAAGTGATTTGGATCACCACATCTAAAGCAATTCCTATCACCTTTTTCGTTCTTGACAAACCGATTCTTTGACAATGGTTTCTTGTCATAGTTGGGTTGCCTAACATGTTGACCTCGTCTCTTGAAGAACTTCTTGAAATCTCTCACCGTCAATGCATACTCCTCGTCATCGCTTTCCGAGGAACTATCATGGTCACTTTGTGCCTTCTTGGCTTTAAGTGCAAGAGATTTCCTTTCACTCTTGGTTTTCACTAATTCCGAGTCCTTCAAAATTATCATCTCATGAACCTTCAAGTTTCCTATGAGTTCATCGAGTGATAAAGTTGAGAGATCTTTCGACTCTTCAATCGCCGTGACTTTTGCTCTCCACTTTGGATGTAAGGCCCTTAGAAACTTCCTAACATTGTTCTTGCTAGAAAAACCTTCATCAAGTGCTTTTAGACTAGTAATAATGGTGTTAAACCTAGCAAATGCACTATCAATAGTTTCATCTTCTAAGATGACAAATTGTTCATATTGTTGGACAAGAAGATCGATTTTGCTTTCTTTGACTTGGCTATTACCTTGGTGGGTTACTAAAAGAGTGTTCCAAATATCTTTAGCGGTTTCGCACATAAAAATTCTTTCATACTCTTTCTTAGGCAAAGCATTATAAATCACCATTTTAGCCTCATTATTTTTTGAAAGTTTCTTTTTAGTATCGTCATTAGCTTTGTCAAAAGTGACCAATTCTTTTGTTTTAGAAACTTCATTAAATTGAAAGGGTAAAAAATCACCATTGGTAATAACATGCCAAATATCTAAATCTTTTGATTTCACATAAGTTTCAAATCTATTTTTCCAATAAATAAAACTATCGATTTCAAAAAGTGGTGGTCTTTGCATAGATTGCCCTTCTAGGTACTTGTTGGAATCCATAGATCGATTCAAGTTTTAAAATACAATATACTTTAAAAATTCTTGAGCAACCCGCTCTGATACCAATTGTAGAAACTAGAAGGGGGGGTTGAATAGTTTCTTATATTTACTTGTTAAAATATGGTTTCCAAAAATCCTTTTTCAAAAACTTAGGCTTGAGGAAATATGTGAAATCTTCTTATGCACAATATGAACAATGATAGTGTAACTAAACTAATACTAACAAAAATATATTCACAAAGAATAAAGAATGATAGTGTAACTAATCTAATACTAACACATGTATATGCATAAAGAATAAAGAATGTAAAGAGTTAAGGGTAAAGAAAGATCAAACCGAACACCAAGGATTTATAGTGGTTCGGCAACGAAGCTCACTCCTCGTTCCTACTCCACTCCTCGAGTACTCCTTACTCGAGAGTTCACTACACAACAAGCTCCTTATGGTGGAGAAAACCGTACACGTCGCTTAACCAATTTCTGACTCTAAGCTAAAAGTCGAGCCCTAATCGTAGCTAGGACCAATCTACACAACTATACTTAGTACATACACAACTTCCAAATAGACACAACTACTTGGATCTTCACAACTATGACACAACTACAAGTGTATAAAATTAGATCTTCAATGGATCTTTGGTGGTGGACTCAACACTTCACAAGGATAGTGTTCTTCTCTTTGCACTTGGAGAGGAAGGGATGGAAGATCAAGATTCACTTCTTAAACAAGTAATAATCAAACAAATGATCAAAGATTTGAGTGATTAAAGAAGGGTTTGAATCTGGAAATAAATGTGCAAAAGAGGTGAGGTGAAAAGCTGAGAATGGTCCACTATTTAAAGGACAAAGGAGCCAATGGCTATATCTGCCCGCGGTACCTTATCTTAGCCCGCGGTACCTTATCGATAAGGTACCGCCTAGGCGCTAAGGTACCGCCGGACTAGACTCCGCTCCTTTTTGTCCTTTAGTGGTGGAGGTCTTATCTGGGTATACAAAATATCCTAAAAGGATATTCTTAACCAAATAAGAATATGCCATTTTCAAATTTCAAATAATTAATTTAATAAAACATTTTCTTAAAAAGAAAGTTTAATAAAAACTTGTCACACTTAATAAAAAGTGAGTTTTAAGAAAAGATTAAATCACTTGATCACTTGATTAAGGTTAGTACTTGTTTATCCATACCTTAAGTGAAAATGGGTAAAATGAAAAATACTTGAACTCAAGAATTCGTTTTTCGTCGTTTTTGTAAATGCTTGTTTTTACATATTGTCGTAATCAAAACTAAGCGAGACCGAAAAATGCAAGTAACGTTTTTAGTCATTATTGCATTAACATAACCGTTCCTCAATTTACTTATGAGTACCATATACCCATAAACGATATACAAACCTCACTCCAAACACACAAAATAAACACATAAGCACATAAAAGCACATATTTGCACAAAACACCCTAATCTGTAGTCTAAGTGACGAACCCCAAAACCATGGTTGTCACATCACTCCCTCCTAATAGAAATCTCGTCCCGAGATTTACTCCTTAGGATCAAACACACAAACAACAAATCACATGAGGATAATTGTTCAAAATGAACTCTTCTCATGTCCATGTGTACCTTAGTTCATGACTCAATATACCACATATACTAACCAACAATATTTAAATTCATTCCCAAACTCTAGACCTCAAAGCCAATAAATCTTACAAATGACTCTTTGATAGAACGAAGACTCTTATTAACACAAATCCCGAATAACCATACATGCAAATACGCATTCTCAAACAACATTTACCAATCTTAATACATGAAATATATCATGTATACCATTCAATTCCCTAGGTAATTCTATACCCATAAGATATTGGTCCAATCTTTCCAAATATCATAAATGGACCTACAAAACTCTTCATCAACTTTTCCCTTTTACCAAAACATGCCACCCATTACTATAGGTGAAACTTCCTACATAACTTTGTCACTAAACTCTATTGATTTCCTCTTTTTCAACATATCATCTCTTGTTACTCTCATCCTTTCCATAAACACCATTTCCACATTAGTAGTCTCTTTCACGAATTTTATTCCACAATAGGGGAAACTCACCCTATCCTTCCATATAGTGCCTCAAATGGCATTTATCGACTTTTAGTATGATAACTATCATTATATGAAAACTCAGACACTGCTAACAAGTTTTCCACCTCCCTCTAAATTAGTCACCCAAGTTCTCTACACGACTCCTATACTTGTAGCAATTTCTCACTTCGTCCATCTATTTCTAGTTAGTCGGATATACTCATGTCCAATCATGTTCATCAATCCCTTTATTCCGTACCCCAAACCACTTAAAAATTCCAATTTCCTTACAAAAGTGACCTATGACGGTCTTTCACATATTCATTAGTTAGTTTTATCAACTGTCATCCAAACCATGTTACAACTACTTCCATCAAATTTGGATAGCTCATTAGTAGCACCCATGCACTTCTTTTCTCACTTTCCTCAATGAAGATTTTTTATATATATTTTTTTATACCCAACACTTCCTTTACACCTACACAATGTCTTACCTTCAAGGTCATAGTGCTCCTCATCTTGTCTCAGTTAGACCAAACCCTTCGTCTCTCATGACACATCACATCTATAACTCCTCATCCATTCGATTATCGATACTAAGCCTTCCAATCAAACAATATAGGGCAGTGTCATTTCTTTTCCACACTACAACAATATTAACATGCTTAGTGCCTTAGTCTACTCATTAGGCTATACTAAAGTTTTACCTTCACTTCCTATCTCGACCTCTTTCATTCATGATTCGCATCTATCCACACTTCCTTCTTCTTCCTCAGCTCATGACATACATCACGATGTTATGCTTCCCGTCTTTCAAGTCATCTATACCTCAAAAAAATTTCTAAGTAGCTTCACTTGTTTTTCCTCACGATCAGTTCTCCTACTCCCTCCTAATAGGGACAGACTAGAGTTTTATGTGATCCTATGCGGATCACACTCTCATCTTATACCCATATTAGTTTCAATTTGTCTAAACTACGCCATATTTTAAATTCTTATTCAAATCTCTTACTTCTATTTTGATCTTGTACCCAACATGAGGTACTTTCAATCATCATCTTCTAGGAATACTTGGTTCTCTCCTTCCAATATATTTTAACCCTTTTCTTGGTCAACTCACTACACGTTTTATTAACTACCCACCCACACACAAAAAGATGTCGAAACAAACAATGTGTTCATCTCTCTTTCTCTCCCACAAAAAGAAAATACACGCAGCTTTTTTTTACCAATCCCAAACCCCAATTCACCCAGAACACAAAAATTACCCAAATGAATTTGGGGCTTTTGCTTCACTCGTGTGATTCACACGAGGGAGAATAAAACCCCCAATATTTTAGATCTTGATATTGGTGGTCCTCAATTGACGTGGCACCATCCCTTGATCCTGATTGGTTTAAACAACTCACCACCACCAATCCTCCAATAAACATCCTTCACATCAGCTCAAAACAAACACAACAAACACACCTTCAATCCACCTTGGTGATCCGTGTTGTTGGGTCAAAAAGTTGATGTGGCAGAAACTCAAAAACGAAGAAAACATGAAGATTTTGTCTAAGCGTTGTCAAGAGCAATCCAAGCGTTGACAAGAGCAAACTAAGCATTGTTGGCTCAAGAGTTGTCATGTGCAATCTAAGCATTGTCACATGTAATTCAAGAGTTGATAGAAACGTAGACAAGAAGCTTATAGAAGCTTCTATTTAGATAAACATGCAAGATATATTCTGCATAAGTTTATTTAAATAGAATATTTACTTGTTTATTTGATTTTATCTCTTGTAAACCCTAATCCTTACACTATAAAAGGAACCAAGGGTCTTAGGTTTTATTCATAAGTTTATTCACAATGTAAACCTAAAGCGTGTGTTGCACTAGACGTGGGATTAATGTATACACGTCTAGTGGTTGTTGATTATCAATATAATTAGCAACCCATTTGTTTTTAATTCATGTTCTTTGTGCCCAAACACCTTGTTAATGGTTGTTGTTCTAATTCCGCTTTGATTATGTTAATCATATGAACATGATCATTCCTAGTAGCTTAAAAGATCCGGAAACCAAGGTTTCCACAATTAGTATCAGAGCCTCATGGCTCGTGATGCTAGGACCAACAAGGTGTTCGTGTTTCGTGAAGAAAAGAAAAATCCGTATAGGTTTTTCTGGGCGTTTTTGTGTGCGCAGCAGTATTCAGAAGGTCATAACTTTTTATTGAACCGTTGAATCGTCACGAAATTTCTTGTGTGTATTCTATACACATATATCTAGACATCCACCAAAGGGATTGTCGAGTTTTTTCCCCAGTAAAAAGTTATTAAGCGTCGAAGTTGGCTGTAGAGATGATTTTCAGATTTTCAGCTTTTACATAAAATCATGATTAGGGTTTCTTTAAACCCTAAATCGGATTGAGGCAGAAAAATTGGAGGTTTAAAGGCTGTTCTAAATGCATAATGGCGTATGACTCAGATCTGTGAGGATGTTCGGGTTTCCAAACCCTAGATTCATTCTATTGACACAGGCAGGAGTCATTATTCGATGATTATGAACAGAAGGCAAGATGTGACTGGTGACATAAATCAGCTCTCTAAATTTTTATTAATGTCCTGGTCACGTATTTGGATTGAAGGGACGTAGCAGAAGAAGATGCTCAGACATTGTTATTATTTATAACGTTGTTATGGGTTTTATTACACATGCTATTGTAATCCAGAAGATCTGAATAAAGTTCTTGCCACAAAAGGAAGGTATAACGAGATTCAAGAAGATCCTGTTCAACGTGAGTATGGGACAGTTGGCGATTTTGTCCTATTTTTAAGGGATTACAATGCGTTATACTAGTTTATCAGTATATGTTCATGCATAGGAAAAGGAATTCAACCGTGAATCATGGAACAACTCTGGATATATATGCATGAATATTGGGAGAGGTATGGATTCAAATATTTTGTTTCCTTTTATATGAAAATATGGAGGAACGAGGATTGTGGAACTAATAAGGGACGTAATCATCACTGGAGAATCCCTAAATCTTAGGGTAAAAGACGTGTGATATAAAACACGTTCTTCTCTTATTATTTCTTACAACAGAATTCATATCAAGACAAAGAATATACCTTGGTCACTGTTGGTTATAACATTGACAAGATTAGACTCTGACAAGGTATGTTTTGACGCTGACAAGAAATAAATCAACGCTGACAGAACAGGCGTTGTTACGTGTTGTCCGATATATGAGAATTCAAACGCTGACATGTATTATCCGATATCGGACAATACATCTGATGAAGATCTTGGATAAGAGAGGATGTTGGACAACACAAGGATTGCTGCTGTTGAGAAAATTGGTACGTTTTTAGCACACAAAAAGGAGGAAATTACACACGAAGGTACATGGAATCTCCGTTTTTATATAGAATATCAAGTTGATATTTATGACTCGGATATTTTTAAAGGGATTAATGATTTTAAAGCGAGTTAGCAACAATTTGTGAGGTAATGAGAGTCTTCATGAAGAAGTGTTGGCTTAAGGGGAAGAATTCTTATGGTAAGTTTGATGATTGAAGAAGATTTTCGCGAGTTTGTGTTCTATCATATCTTAAAGTCATGCACTTCCAGCCACTGACTTTTAAGGTAACTTGTTTGTGCTTACATGGTTACTGATGAAGTGATACAAGATCTAGGAATATGTGATTTTTCTTATGGTTCTCTATGCACATATTTTCTATCACTTGAAAGAGTTACATTATCGTGCTCAGTGTCTCACAAAGGATGAAGATTTTTGTATCAGCTACACACTTCATCACATCGTACAAGATATGGAACATAGGTTTGGGTTATTCTACTTCTACATCAAGAATATTATAGTTATTTTTCTTCAAGATCATTACATAGAGCTACATTTGGAGAATCTTCAAGATTGCAAGATACATTATTTACTTCCCTGTTGATGTGACAAAAAGGGGAAGATACACATGCTACACTTGAGGGGAAGCAATTTGAAGATCATGTACAACTTACAAGAGATATACAAAGAGTTTTGCCGACATCAACTAGGGGAAGATTGTTGGGTCAAAAAGTTGATGTGGCAGAAACTCAAAAACGAAGAAAACATGAAGATTTTGTCTAAGCGTTGTCAAGAGCAATCCAAGCGTTGACAAGAGAAAACTAAGCGTTGTTGGCTCAAGAGTTGTCATGTGCAATCTAAGCATTGTCACATGTAATTCAAGAGTTGATAGAAACGTAGACAAGAAGCTTATGGAAGCTTCTATTTAGATAAACATGCAAGATATATTCTACATAAGTTTATTTAAATAGAAGATTTACTTGTTTATTTGATTTTATCTCTTGTAAACCCTAATCCTTACACTATAAAAGGAACCAAGGGTCTTAGGTTTTATTCATAAGTTCATTCACAATGTAAACCTAAAGCGTGTGTTGCACTAGACGTGGGATTAATGTATACACGTCTAGTGGTTGTTGATTATCAATATAATTAGCAACCCATTTGTTTTTAATTCATGTTCTTTGTGCCCAAACACCTTGTTAATGGTTGTTGTTCTAATTCCGCTTTGATTATGTTAATCATATGAACAATGATCATTTCTAGTAGCTTAAAAGATCCGGAAACCAAGGTTTCCACACGTGTGCCCCTAAATGATTTTCCACCGTTGATCAAGAAAGAGAAGGAAGGAAGAAGAAAAGAGTGGCTGAGATTGAAGACCTTGCTCACCAAGTTTCACAAGATGGTTTTTGGGGTTTGCCTATAAAAACCCCCATCATATGTATAATCGGTGTGCCTTTTTTTATTTTATTTTTATTTATGCAAAATTAGTTTTAGGTAAATTGTAATTTTAATTTTCCAAGTATTGTACTTAATTTTGAGTTATTAATAAAAATTACTTTCAGTTTTGATTTTGTCTCTTTTATTATTTAAATTTATTGCAATTTACTTTTTATTACTGTTTTTGGTTAAATTAATTAAGATAAAATAAAAGTGGTTGATATTTTTCCCCCACTGGGAAAAATTATAAGAAACAAATCGAAGAGTTGAAGTGTTTTGAGGTGATGATGATGATATTCGGGTGGTGTGTTTGATTCGGTTTCAAAGAGTGCTCAGCGCATCTCTTCTACTCAAAGGTTATCATCACCAGGTTCTTTCTCTCTTTTTAATTTTATGTTAATTTTTAGATTAAATCTAATGTTTGTTTTAGTTATTGTTTATTAAATTTGCTTGTGTAGTTTAGTATTTTTTCTGGATTAGAGTTTGTTTATTATCTGCTTATTGTTAATTAATATGTTTGTGTTTATTTTGTTTTGAATTTGCTTATTAGATTATCTGCTTAGTTGATTTATTCCGTCCTTTTGTTACTGTTATTGTTTAATTGGGTATTGTTGGTTTAGTTTAAAATATCTGATAGTCCTGTTTGGATCTGCTTTATTTTCGGTTAGATTTATTTGTTTGGTAATAGTTTTAAGTTTGGTTCATAAGTTTTATCTGATTTCATATGTGCTTATAATTATTAGTTATTATTGAGTTTAGGTTTAAACTGCTTATTTCATATTAGCTTATTTGATTTTGTCAGTTTAGATTTGTCTAAGTTTGGACCACATTCATATTTTAATTGTGACAGCAAAAGTAAACCTTGTCTTAAATAAGTTTTAGCTGGTGGACCACATTCATATTTTAATTGTGACAAGGTTTACAATCAACAACAACAAGTTTGTGCTTTTAACACCAATGCTAATGAGAAGGTTCACTTTAAACCAAATGTTGATGTTAACCATTTGTCTTATAAGAGTACTAATTATTTGGCTCCCCCGGGTTTTGTAGCTCCACAAAGACCACCCCCACCCGCCCAAAATACCCAATACCAAAATAGGAACCAAGGTCCTCAAATGGGTAATTTTCAAGGGAATGCAAATCAAGGGAATTTTAATGGTCAAAATCAAGGTTTTCAAAATAATAACCAAGGTTTTCATAATAAAAACGGTTTTCAACCTCAATATCAAAACCAAGGTTTTCCTAATCAAGGGTATAATCAAATGAATATGCATAATCCTCAAATGGACTTGGTTCTACAAAAATTAACCGACCATGAGCGAATTATGAGAGAGATGCAAGAATCGACCGATAAGAAATTTTTGACAATGATTCAAGCCCTTAGACCCCAAGGAGCCTTACCTTCTAATACCAAGATTAACCCTCGTGCTAATGTGAGTGCTATGACTACTCGAAGTGGAGCCACTTTAGTGGGACCTTCCATCTCTTCGCCCATAAAGGAGAGACAAGGCCCGGAGGTCATAATGAGTAATCCTACTCCCCCTTCGGTGATTCCTCCCACTACCACTCCTAGTACTAGTTCTCTATTGCCTAAAGAGCCTAACCGTAAGGTTGTTCAAGAAGCGAGTCCTTCTCCTTCTCAACCTTCAAAGTCTAAACCCAATATCCATTATCCCTCTAGGTTAGACAAGGCTAAAGTGCTCACCAAAGATGACGTTCATGTTTCCAACTTTTTGAAAATGATTTCCAACGTCAATGTTAACATTAGCCTTATTGAAGCACTTGCTCAAATGCCAAAATTTGTGAAAATGTTTAAAGATTTGCTTAATAAGAAAGAAAGATGGTTGACCTCGTGAACACTCGTTTAAATGAGAATTGTTCCGAGATTCTTCTCAAAGAGCTTCCCGAAAAGCTAGGAGATCCCAGACGATTCGTGTTACCTTGCTCGTTTCCCCAAATTGATGATTGTATGGCTTTAGCGGATCTCGGCGCTAGCATCAATATCATGCCACTCTCGGTATGGAAACAATTATCATTACCCGACCTTGTACCGACTCGAATGACTCTTGAATTAGCTAATAGAACTCTCGTATACCCCGTTGGTATTGTCGAAGACGTTTTTGTTCGAGTTGGTACATCACTTTTCCCGTGGACTTTGTCGTCGTCGACTATGAGATGGATCCTCGTATTCCGTTAATACTTGGTAGACCATTCTTACCATCCGGAAGAGCCTTAGTTGATGTGGCCGAAGGGGAGTTAATTCTTAGGGTTAGGGATGAACAACAAGTTTTTAAAATGGGAAAAATCACAACTAAATGAAATGGAAAAGAGTCGGTCAATATGATTGATGTTCTTAATTATGATAATGAAGAGATTTTTATTAATCCTTTTGGAATTCAAAAGTCTACTCAAAATGATTTTGTGATAACTTCATCCCTTCTCTTAGAGCCTCAAATTTTTGAAACTCCTATTTATGATACCTATAGTGATGACACTTCTTCAAGTTATCACACTATCTTCGGTTTAGACGACCTATCTTTTGACCCACCCACTTTTGACCAACCCATTTTTGATACACCAATCTTTTATACTTACAATGATGACACTTCTTTAAGTGATCTCATTAACTTTGATGACCCACCCTATGATCTTAATGCACCTCATATCTCTATGAGTGATTCTTCCATGGAGACTCCTTTTGACTTTTATACTCCAATTTTAGAAGTCATGACTTTCGAGGAGGATCCTCCACTCTTAGAGATCATTCCTACTTTAGAGGACATTCCATTTGAGGAGGATTTAGATACCTTTCTAAATACCTATTTTCCTCACGAGGAAGAATTTTCCTATGACTCTGATGATACTTATGTTTTCACATCGAGTTTGGAAGAGGACGACTTTCCCACTTTGGATTATGATGATATTTTGAGCTTAAATGTCAACACCTCTTGCTATTTTTCCGTTAAGGAATCGGTGTTTGATCCCGGAATAGAGACTTTCGTGCTATCATTGCCATATCACCATAACACCTTTCCTCGTAAGAGACTTTTGACTAAGGGTACCCCACTTTGTTTTACCTTGTGTGATTTTACCACCTCAGGGTTTATTTCCTTTTGTGATGGAAATTATGTGTTTGACCCGGGTGGATTTTCATGGGGTATTCCTTATATGACTTTGTTTCACCCTATATCATGGAGAGATTTTCCTCCCTTGGAAATCTCGGTTTTTCCATGATTTTTCCCATTTGAATAATGATATTCGGGAAATCGAGTCGAGCTAGAGACTCGTGATAAATAAATCAAGCATCGTATAACTAGGTTAGATTTTTACCTTTTCCATCCCTTCCACCCTTTTTCACCTTCACCCATTTCCACCAATAAGTGTAGGGGGAGCCAAGTAGGTTGTTTGTGTTGTGATTGTGCAGGGACATGTGCTTTAATGATCCACTTTTGGTGTTTTTGACGCGACCCGTGATCCCGTGTACCCGGTTCCTTCGATAAGTTTTTGCTATTGTGATTCATACATGTATATAAATAAGATGAATAAATGTAATCACATAGTTGTCTTTTTCTTATCTCGATTTAAACAACGTACTCAATGTCCTAATTGTAGGGGAGTTTATTCTCCCACATGCTTAAACATTGAGGACAATATTTATATTAAGTGTAGGGGGACTTCTACCGAATTTTAGTGGGCTTTTCCATGAATTCGACCCCATTTAACCGAAAAATTTAAAAAATTTCAACATTTTTCAAATTTTTGATCTATTTTGGCCTAGTAGTATTTCCATTTATTTTCTTTCTTTTTGTCATCGCATCGTATTTATATTTTCCATTTTGAGAATAAAGTCAAAAATAAATAAATGAATAAAATGGTTGATATGAGTGTAATTACTCATATCATTTGTATCTTAAAACAATGAATTAAAGCAATAAATGTTCAAATATTGCCTTGTATTTGCTTGTTTTGTTGTTTGATGTGTGTAGGTACCAAGTTCACGAAAACCGGCGAAAACGACACGAGTTTGAAGAAAAGATTGACAAAGCCAAGATTCAAGCTCGGTTTCTAGTGGATTGAACTTAATGAAGATTATTTGGACCTTGTGGGCCCCACATTCGGTAATTGGGCCTAAAAGCCCAATTTTAGATATTAAGTTACTTACTTTTGGGACTAGGCCCAAACTAAGCCCAAAACCAAATGCCATAACAAAGATGGATGAAAGTATTCACACAACTTTTGAATAAAGCCGAAGATGCAACTTATATGGACAGTGGAAGTGTTGGACCCAAAAGAAAAGCCCAACAGCCAAAAGAGAAAAGACAGATTTGTTTTATATACATTTTCGGTCAAATGAATATTGGTCAAGTTTCAAAACGAAAAGTTATATTAACTTTTCTCTCACCCACTCAAACGCTTATCCCACTTTTCCACCACACACATTATTTTATTTTCGATATTTACTATGTATCTTCTCTTTCACTTCCCTTTTCACCAAAACAAATAACCAGTAAACACTATTCCTTCCAAACCCTAATCAATAAATCACTCAAATTAATTGGGGCTTTTTGTTCACACGAGTAATTCACACACTTGGGGAATTAATTCCCCAAGATTTTCGGATGTAGAAGATGGAGGATGCAAGTAACGTGGCACCATATGAGTGGTTGTGACAGCACATCATTCCTAATCCACCAATAAAAAGGTAACACCTCATCTCCAAACTAGCATAACTAGCACACTCGGATGCCACGTTGGCGATCTGTGTGCTAGTTGGCTCATCTCAACCGTAGGATCAAGGGGAAGAAAGAGAGAAAAGAAATCAAGGGCTCAAGAACGTTCTCTTCACCAAAAAAACTCCCACCCCAACCCTCTCGGTTTAAGTATAAATACCCCCCTCAAATGGAGTAATTGGCATCCAATTTTTATTTTCTAAAGTTATTATGCAGATTTAGTTTTAGGATCATTTGTAATATTTCTTTTTCAAGTATTGTAATAATCTTCGGTTATTAATAAAAGTTTGAATTGATTCGTATGATTTCTCTGGTTTAATTACTATAAAAACTTAATCTTGCAATTTGTCTTTTAATCTAGACTGTTTTAATAATGATTATAATATTTGGTTAAGCTTAAATAATAGCTTAAGTTAAATATTAAGAAAATAAGTATTTGGAAGAAAACTTTCCACTGAAAGTTGGATAAAAGTTTATGGTTCGAATGATGGTCAATGGTTCGAAGATGGTGGTCGATTATGGTGTTGATTCGGTTCAATAAGGAGGCTCAGCGCCTTTCCTTCGTCTCAAAGGTTTCTACAAAAAGGTTTTAAGTTCTTTTAATTTCATGATTTATTTTACATATATTTGATCATTTGATTACGTTTAGCTGCTAATGAGTTAGTTGAATCTAATTCTTTGAGTTATTTGTTTAGCTGTTGTTATTAAATCTGTTTTGAATAGGTCATTGCTATAATTTGATAAATGTTTTATCTAATGATTTATATCTGCTTACATGTCACTTTGCAAGCTGTTTTAGTCTGATGAATATTTGGGGTTAATTTTCATAATAATAAAGCAAAATTATAAATTTGTTTAGATTAATCTGGTTAAAAAGAGTTTTAGATAGTAGATTGAGTAGTGTATTTGGTTAGGTTTATATTTATTGATTGCTTTGAGCTGTTTAATCCATGATTTAGTTTCAAATAGATTAAGTTCAAGTTAGATTTGTATTACTGAAATGTTTAGATAATTTAATGATTTTAGTCGAATGCTGATATAGAATAACTATGCCTGCTGAATGTTTACTGTTGTTTGAAAGCTGCTGATTTTTATGTCATTAAACTGAGTAGTCAATTTTAATCTGCTGAGATTTTACTTGGTTTATTCATAAAGCTGATTTATTCTGTTTTACCTGTTTTTAGAGGGTTAATTCATGTTGTAAATTGCTGAATGTTCAGATTGTCCTGCTGAGTTTGTTTGGTAATTATTTGTTTTAGTAAACTGATATATATTAGTTTACCATACGAATTGTATGGTACTGATTTTGCAATCTGACAATACTAAATTTATCATTTCAAAAGAAATTATTACAATAAAAGTCACTCTTGTGACTGTCAATTTCAAATTATCAATTTCAAAAATAAATACCAAAAAATGACCACTCCTGTGGTTCGAACCCGAGACCTCTCGGTTATAGGTCCAATTACCTAACCAACTGGGCTGGACTCTTGTTTGCGTTTATTTACTGCTTATATAATAAATATACCCTTATTCATCTAGGCTGTCAGCTTTAATGTTTATTATTAATACTATTTTTCATTTAATTAAATTTGAATTATTAGTTTTAAAAATAAATTTTTTAAATTTTTAAAAATATAATAAATAAAACAATAAATTTTATAAAGTTTAGAATATTTAATTAAATTTAGATAGTTAATTAGTCTTTTTAAAATAATTAGATTTTAAATAGTTTAGTTTTTAAATAAAATAATCTTATAAATAGATTTAAAAAATAGTGTAAAAATTATTTTAAATAAATAGATTAATTTTTAATATATTTTTAAGAAGTTTTTAATTTTTAAAATAGTTTTAATTTTAGAAATAATTGTCTTTATATTAAAATAATTCGGGTTTACGATTCATGCACTTTAGGATAAATTGTAGGATTAATTTTAGTTTAAAAACCGAAAACCCATTCAAGTCAATTGTCCAAATCAAAGCAAAACGTCTCAAATTCATAAGATCTTCGTGTACAACGAACTTGGTTCATCCACGTGTTTAATTGAA
This sequence comes from Glebionis coronaria, assembly GCA_025667525.1. Taxonomy (NCBI): domain Eukaryota; kingdom Viridiplantae; phylum Streptophyta; class Magnoliopsida; order Asterales; family Asteraceae; genus Glebionis; species Glebionis coronaria. The sequence goes on along the minus strand of JANFOE010001465.1, from coordinate 90,842 downwards.
TCCGTCTTTGGTAATTTTAGAGTATTACTTTTTCCTAAAGGTAATTTTCTAATTTACCCTATAACGTATCTAATTGTCACATATACTATCACGATCACATCAATGGTTTTAACAAATTTAGATATCTTTGATATATTAGGCCCGTCGTGAATATTATGACTCAACCCGAGTTTACTTATCCAAGTTTACTCTAGCTAGTATCTTTAACCATATGGACCTTAATTGGTTTATTAGGCTAAGCATCCACGAGTCTCATTCCTTGAGATTTTAAATTGTGGAGAACGAGAGATGATAGAGTTGATAATAAGTTTAAGAGTTAATTCTTGATTATATGAGTTTTGTGGCTCTTTCTTCCCGCTTGTATATTTAATTGCTTAATATATGAGGATTTTTGCGGTGTAGATTCGATATCTTAACTCTTAGCCAAATCTTTTATCTCCTTGTAATTAAAGCATGAACACATTAAGGGTGCCAGCGTTGTGGACTTCCGACTAAGGTGGCTCATAACAACTAAGTAGGAGGTATTCAGACCATGGGACCGCGGAATTTGGCCTACTATATATATCATAAATAAAGAAAGAATAAGATTAAAACATGACCTCAAGGAGCCTTCGGGTGTGGGGCATGTAGCACGAACCTTGTCATTAGAGCCTTAGGGTGTATGGCATGGTAAGTGTTGAATAAAAATTGATCAAAAATCAATTCCCTTGTTTATCGTTCAAGGAGCCTTAGGGTGTGGACAATAGATGAGGAGCATTTTTACATCTTAAAGAGCCTAAGGGTATATGATGTGAATTTGCTAAACTCCACATAAAGTCAACATGACTTTGGAGGAATAATTAATAAGTAGTAATATCGGCCAAATTTTGGATCCGGGAATTTATTCCCCAAATCGTGTTAAATCATCCTTGATGTGGTCTTACTTTAGTGACAACGTTTTTGAGGACGATGTTAGGTTTTGAGTGTCGGGTTTGCACCGTTTTGCCTTCATTTTTGGAATAATAATTATCAAATAAGTCAAATGAGCCTACGGGTGAATGACAATCAATAAAATCTAGAGATACAACGTAGGAATTGGAGAAAGAGTATTACACAATTGTCTTATATAAGTGGTTTTAACTTAAGGACTTATGGTAAACAATGATCTCGTTTTTAAGCTTGACATGGGGAACGTGAAACTTGAGGGTGATTAATATTCATGGCACCAAAGCCTTAATTTAAGTCTTAAATTTCTTTACAAGTTTATTCCATCAAATAATTTCCAAGTTAATAAATTGTTATAACTTTTGTTTCCTTTAAAGTTTTTATCTTTTCATCGTGGTAGTAATAGTTTATCTTAATAAAGGCCGTGATGGATTAATTATGAGAAAAATGTAACTTTATGCTTTAAAACTATGCATTGCATGGGGTCATTGCAATGGTCAAGTGTAGGGGATTTAATAAGTGTGTAAACACTTATCCTTTTGCCACTAAAGTCATGGAAAAACAAGACCTAATCATGTGTTTAGTATCGTAAATGTCGAAATTACGCGTGGTTTTGTGTTTTTGTGTCAAATAGGTACAACAGCTAAAAAGGAAAGAAAACACGGGATTTCACGGTCAAATGTTGAAGAAAGGTCCAAAAAAGAGACGAAGACAAAGTCAAGGAACCAAAAGTGAACCAAAGAACACGAAAACCGGCAATTTCAACACGGGTTTTGAAGAAATGATCAGGAAAGACAAAGACGAGTTCGTTTTCAAGGATTAAAGTTTATCAAAGTTATTTGAGACAAGTGGGTCCCACACAAGCTTATTGGGCCGGAAAACCCAAGTTACAAGCCCAATTTAAATAAACGGATTGAAAGATTTGGGCCAAAAGCCCATTCACAAAAGAAAAGGAACGGATAGGAGTATTTTTGTATGGGCCAAAAGCCCATATCACAATTAAGCAAACATGGCATTGTTTTAAAACCCGTGTTGAAATTGCCGGTTTTCGTGTTCTTTGGTTCACTTTTGGTTCCTTGACTTTGTCTTCGTCTCTTTTTTGGACTTTTCTTCAACATTTGACCGTGAAATCCCATATTTTATTTCCTTTTGATCTTTTGTACCTATTTAACACAAAAACACAAAACCACGCGTAATTCTGACATTTACGATACTAAACACATGATTAGGTCTTGTGTTTCCATGATTTTAGTGGCAAAAGGATAAGTGTTTACACACTTATTAATGGTTCTCCCTAATTCCTTCACTATCATGTTCAACCAAAACTTCTCACTCAATTCATCAACTCTATGGAAATCGTTAGTGCATTGGATAATGCATAATTGTCTCTTCCAAAGATCTTTCATAACACCTTCACAAAACCGACTCTCTAATCACTACTCCATGAACTTATTCAGCTCAGCTTCACTACTCATCCCTCGATATTGCTTGCCATAAAAATTATATCCACATAGTCACTCGACTCCCCTTGTTACCTCCACGAGTTCTTAATCTCCCATGTTATGTATTCAATTCATCACGGTCCACTAGTTCAGCTCTTTGTAACTCCACTCCGGTACTCGATCTGTCCTTCTTCGTCACGAACCATACGGAGATTCCCATCATAGTGCTTGTCACCTTTCCAGTCCTTGCAACTTCTGGGACTCCTTCGAAATCTCTTGCTTCCTTCTAGCAGCCGGCACGTAGTCCTTTCAGCTCCTTGCTTCACGATGTAGCTCTTCACGCACTCCTTCTCGTCTCCATGATGTTACCTAGGAACTTCACACTACGCAGTAGCTTCTAACTTCAACTCATCTACCACAATATTTCTAAAGGTACTTCAACCCCTCAGTGGCTCACTCTTCCTTACTTGTTGTACTTCACCATTAATCGGCCTCCTACCAATCATTCTTTCACATCCATGTTTTCCTTCATGTATCTACTACTACCTTGCCTCTATAACTATACCAATTCCCTTGCGTGTTATTTTGTCCAATCTTTCCATTAGTAGAAACTTTCTACTCTACCCGCACATTCGCTAGTACTTTCATCAATCTCCTAATGGTACTTCAACCAACTTCTCATAGCATGACATCTCGTTCCCACTACTAGTCAACTAACTTTACTTACTCCCTTATTCCCGTAACCAATCTAAGTTTCAAAACTCCACAAATCTTAATCATTCCTTCAACACAACCTTTAAACCAAAATACATCTCTCCATTCTAATATCTAACCATAAGTAATACTACCCAACTCTATCCTCTCATCCTAACGTTTCCACAACCGCATAACTAAATCAACCATGACGTGTACCAAAAGAATTCCAAACAATCATGTCCCAAAATAAAATACAGGGTAAAACGAACCCTAGCTAAAACAACTGAAAACGAAACAATGTAATCCAAAAGATTCAATGGAGTGTGCCAACAACGAAAAATTAGACTCGTCACGGTTAGTATTACCAAATTTTGATACCTCAGAAAATTTTAAACTTTCACCCCATTTAGTTACTCCTCATAAGAACCAAACTTCAATACTACTAAAATCAATCATACTCGTTTTGAACAATAAACTCATCTTTTATCTTCATTATTTTATCAAAGATATCAACTAGTTAGTATACTACAATCTTATTCTAACCATTATCTTTTTTACCCGTATTAAACTTATTTCACTTGTTATTATGAAACCTATACATGTTTATAAAATACAGTGTTTTATTTTCATTTTATTCTATATTATTATTATTATTATTTTATAAAATCCATTTAGGCTGGTTATAACTAAACTACTATACGTTTACAAGGTGTGGTGTTTTTTTATCATTACTATAATAAAATCTCCCTTTTACTCTTTCCGTCTAGTTAAATACTTCTAAAATTTTAACTCCACTTAAGAAAAATTTTGTAAAATTTCTTTATCCCTTTAAAATGTATTATCACCTGTTACATAGAAAACTAATCCATTTATTTCAAGACGAATTTTTTTTTATAGCTTACTACCACAAACTTTAAAAAAAATATGTAAGTCACGATATCATACCATACACTTACAAATTATTTTCAAAACCATTTTCCTATAATTAGCCACACTTATTTGTAAGAAAATTTAGTATTTCTCATTAATTAAAATACATACCCGAATGTAGACACACATCAAAAGACTCAAAACGTCGTTGGAACTCCATTAAACTCAAGCACCATAAAACATGAGCAAACACAAGGTACGTTCAAGTTATAATAACTAGTGAACGACCATATACCATAACTTAACACATAGTAGTATATATACATCCGCATATATATACCTATTAAATCTCCCAAAACATACTCGTTATCATACATATCAAGTTAATCGATCGCGTCATACACTCGTTTTTCCATACGAGTAATCACCTTCTCACCGTCTCACCATGCCACAACAAGGCACAAAACCCATTACCAAAACCAACCCATATCGTGTGACCTCATAATCACACAACACGACTATAACTCAAAACATATAACACACTAAAAAATAGCTATATCGTAGGCAGCCGTTACATAAACCGATATATTATAAATATACTAGTATATATACATCCGCATATATATACCTATTAAATCACCCAAAACATACTCGCTACCATACATGTCAGATCAATCAATCGCGTCATACACTCGTTTTTCCATACGAGTAATCACCATCTTACCACAAGGCAAAAAAAACACATCACTAAAACCAGTCCATATCGTGTGACTCCATAATCACACAACATGAGTATAACCCAAAACATATAACACACTCATAAATAGCCATATGGTAGACAGCCGTTACATAAACCCATATATTATACATATACCCAAAAATCCACATCTCATCATATACAATCATGTACTAACCCTCTTTTATGCAATCATACTTGAGAACCCATTAAAGTTGTGGTACTTGTATAACTATGTTGGCCACCATACTTATACAATTACCCTTTCCTCAATGCACTCCCTCCTATGATGACACTTATAAGAATTAATACAACATATAACACATAAATCCATCTACTCACATAAGCTCATAACCACATAAACAATAAGGTCCAAAACTCCATCTATTAAAATAACATAGTAAAACTCTTGGAATACATAAATCCATCGTCTAGCTAAAACAGCATAGACTAACTCCAACACAACATGTTGGAAATACGTTTTTACGTATTTAGAAAGGATCGGTCACTCCAATAATATATTTAAGTAATAGGCTCGTGATCCAGTTTGTAAACAATATAGTCCATATAGCCCACATGTAGGGTGGGCTATATATACCCCCTCCTAGCATGTTAGGAGGGGTGGCTCTTTCATTTTCTCACTTTTCATTTTAATAAATTTACTTTCTCTCTCTATCTTTCTCCTCCTCTCTTCTTTCTCTCTCTATATCCATCTTCATCCTCCTCCTCCATTCAATCAATAGATTAATTCATAGATTGCACAATCCCAAGAAACCGTAGACTTTCAATTGGTATCAAGAGCCATGGTTAAATCTTAGGATTTGCGTTTTTTATCTATTGATTTTATGGTAAAAATCCTTTCTTTCTAAATCACTTTGTCTCTTTTATAATCTTTTATAAAAATCATTTTTTGATAATCACTTTGTCTCTTTTATAATCATTTTTTTTTCTAAATCACTTTTTTTCTAAATCAATTTTTGGTGTTACGTTTACGTTTTGTCTTTTCTTTCTAAATCAATCTTATCATCATGCGTTTTGTTTTTTTAGATCTATTTTGTCCATCAGTATCAAATTAGTTTAAATTTGTCATCCTTTGTTTTATTAGTTTTTTATTTTTTTAATTTTTTATTTTAATTTTATCAGTTTTCTTGTTTCTATCAAAAGTTGTCCAATCTCAGTTTTCTTCTTTATCTGGGTTGAGTCCAATATCTGTCCTACAGTCCTTCATCAATTCACAGCAAGTGGTTTCTAATACATTCCGGATGAAAAAAGTCTAAGTTTATTCCGGATCAACAGTTATTCCGGATCAACAGTTATTCCGGATCAACAGTTATTCCGGATCAACAGTTATTCCGGATCAACAGTTATTCCGGATCAACAGTTATTCCAGATCAACAGTTATTCCGGATCAACAGTTATTCCGGATCAACAGTTATTCCGGATCAACAGTTATTCCGGATCAACAGTTATTCCGGATCAACAGTTATTCCGGATCAAGAAACTCAAACAAAAAATGATTCAAACATAACGGGAAAACAGACTCGAGACTCAATCAAACGAAATCCATTTTGAAAACTCAGAAGACTCACAAACTCGACTACACCCTCGACACAACTCAAGACTCACACTAACAACTCTCAATCTCGTCTCAACACTCGTCTCCTTACCCCTCGTATCACCGACCCTCGTCTCATTCACTAGACTCGACTTAACACCAACAATAACCTCGACACAACCAAACAGACTCTCGGTCAAAACACACCCTCGTCTAACACTCTCGGACACCCTCTCTCGAACCAAAATCAAACTTCCTCACACCCTCAACTCAAAACCAAACCCAAACACACTCCACTCGACTCGTCACACACCTCACCCAACACCCGAACTCACCCTCGACTTCTACACAGCCAACCTCGACTCCAACCCCCTCTCTCGGACACCACTCGAACACGACTCACCCACACCCACACCCTCGACTCTCACAAGACTCAACAGACTCACACCCTCGACTCTCACAAGACTCGATAACCAAACCTCACTCTCTCTTTTAACAAACAAACCCTTTCGATTCACACCTCACTGACCTTACTCTCTCGTCTAAACCCACGACAGACTCGAAAAACAAACAGAGAAAAAACCTACCCGAGACCTCTGTTTCAGAGACCTTAAAGATCAGTTTGCCTTTACACATCGAAAATACTGAAGATCTTTGATATGAGGTTGGGATTTAGATGAGATTGGGATGAATATGGTTTAACTGTTTTAGTATAAAGAGGGTTTTGGTGATCTATTATTGAAAGAGAAAAATCAGACGGAGAGAATTAAGATGCAGAGGTGTCGGTTTTGATGATTTGAGGCGTCGGTTTATCAGTTTTTGAGAAAAACTAAGTGACGGAGGAAACAAGTTTGGAGAGAGAGAGATTGTATCTGTTTTTTGGTTTTTGGGTTATGTATAAAGTCAAAGAAGAAGGGCGGAGATAACTATGAGTTTTCGTGGGTGGAACCCACGTGTGTGGTGATTTTAATTTGGTGCTTTGAGTATCCAGCCACGTATAATCAGCCAACAAATTAATATTCAGATTTTTCTTATTTATTAAAAACGTTATATATTATATTTTCTTATTTATTTTTATTTTATTTTTATTTTTTAATTTTCTATCTAGTTTCTTAATATCTGATTTTAATTTAATATCTGATCTTGTTTCTAGTTTCTTCAAAATCTTTGATTTTAGTAGTTTATTTTGATATCTGATTTTTATTAGTTTTTTTAAAATCTTGATTTTCTTTTGATTATATTTTAATATTTGATTTTAAATCTTCATTTTATTTTGATTATAATATTTTCGGGTATGGATACATAGTGGGTTCAGTTATTATTATTATTCCTTTATTCAAAATAAATGAGGTTTTGAAATAATTTACGGGTATTGTTTATAGAAGAACTCGGGTAAATTTGTAATTTTCGAACAAAAGTGCTTAAACGACAAAGATATTTTTCGATCTAATAAAGAATTGGACTTTAGACAAATTTTGTGGATTTCAAGCACCGGTTTTATCAACAATACCAAACAAAGATCCAAGAATTCTATTATCGAACTATCAATGGAATCGTTGAAATCGACATTTTAAGAGGGAGAATTGCATCAAGTGCAAGACAACGCTAGAGAAAGTGGTATAACTTCATTTCGAATGCTTCAGTATTATCTAGTTACTCTTTCACGGCTTCAAGGAGGGAGCGAATTTGTGACAATCTTTGGTCAAGATCGTCATATATTCATCGACTCAATATTCACCACGTTGACCCAACTCGCCGAGCAACTCAACAATGACAACTTTAATCACTCTGCATCGGCACTTGCATATAAGACTCTTGTGACACAACTCACGCCTTTCCTCCAATTCAATATCATCAAGTCTGAAAGTTCAGTGATTTGCCAATCATTTCTTCGAGATACACATACCGAGCTTCGAGTTTTTCGTGATACAATATTGAAACTCATGACATCGGTCTCGTCTTCGATTTATGAAAGATCTCGACTTCAGCAAATGTATGATAATGGAGTGCAAGAATCTATGATGCAGATGCAAGAAGAGAATGGTCATAGGGTTGACAACTTGGAGCCTAACGATGGCAAGAGCACGGAATCAGGAGGACAACATGATACCAGTGGCACGTCGGGGAATGTTCACGAGATCCCTCTTGATGACAACTTACCCGTTTATGACGAAGAGCCTGCAAACATGGTACAATGTAATGTTGTTTATGATGTATATGCTGATGATATGCCGCATATTGCGCATTCTGAACCTAATTATGACAAACATCGGATGGAAAAGAGTGATAGCAATACCACTTCTGATTCATCCGACGTAAGTCATAATGGGGTAGAGATTGTTCAGAATGCTATAGTACATCATGATAAACGCTTTATAACTGCTTCGTTAACTGATTCTGATTCCAAGATTAAAGAGCTCGAAACGATCGTAGCTCGGCAATCAAAAGATCTTGAGGATGCCAAACTTGAATTTTCTAAGAAAACGGACAAATTTGAAACATACTTTGAAAAACTTGAAAAGTCAAACGTTGTTCTTGAAAAAAAATTAGATCAAAAAGTTTTAGATTCTAAAGCTGAAAAGGATAATCTTTTGAAACAAATTCAGTTACTAGAGTCTAAATTGGCATCCCAAGATAGATTGCTCAAAGAAAATGAGACTTTAAAAGCTCAAGTCCAGGAAAAGGTGTTTGCTATAGCTGCGTTGAAAAACGAGTTAAGGAAAAATAGAGGACCTAGTGTGGACACTAAGCTTGAAAAACCATCAATCTTGGGGAAACCGCCTACAAATCAGTTCGTTAGACAACCGACTGCATTTAGATCTGAGCGACCACAATCCTCGAGACCGTGGTTTGCCTCCCAAGTTGATTTGGTTCATATTTGTAGACCAGTCACTCCAACAACTAGGCCCAATATGACCAAAACAGCTTTAGCAAGACCTAATCATATGATTGCCTCTAGTTTCTCTAAGAATAGTTCAAAGAACACGTCTAGAACGAGTTCAAATGACGTGCGCCATGATTTTGGTCAAAGGGAAACTATTCAAAAGACACATGTAAGAGATAGCAATGTCCAACCTAGTCAGATGTCTTCTAGATTACCCAACACTGCTAACCGTAGCATGACGTCTCCTAGGAGCATCGATCAATCATCTAGGAATTACTCGGACATTAAATATGCTACTTGTAAAACATGTAGAAAATGTGTCTTTACGGCAAATCATGACTCTTGTGTCAAGAAATTACTTGATGAGGTGAACTCCCGTGCTAGAATTAAGTCCCAGTGGATAGCTAAAATCAAACCCTTTGGTAAAGTTTGGCGCCCCACTGGTAGAACTTTCACTCTTGTAGGAAACGAGTGCCCTTTAACTAGGATAGTCTATGATTCTACTAAGACTACTAGGGAGGAAATTGATAAAGATGATACTTCACTTAAGCCTAAACTTAAGGTTTTCTATAAAAGGAAACGTTTGCCAGCCAAGACTAGTGAATCATCTACTCAGGTCGCTTCTGACACAAGTAAAGCCAACTGTGAACCCTCATGTGCTTCTAAAAGTGATATCACTAACCCATGTCAAAGCAAGCAAATTCCTAATGAGAATGCAGGTACCAAAGTTGATGTTCCAAAAGAACGAAGCAGTTCAATCGTTGTATACCGTTCAACTAAGGACACTCTTAGAGTTTGGTTGCTGAAAAAGCAGATATCAGAGAAACAAGTGTCTCAGGGGATTCATGGTTAAGCTCGTGTAAATGGCTCATAGGCAAATCACAGTCTGTGACCCGTTCTTCAAAGAAAGGAAAGTTTATCGCCGATGATAAACTTATCCTAACAACGAGAAATTCATTTTTCTCGGGCATGAACTTATATTAAAAACATTCCACGTTTTTAAGCTCATGCACAATGTCTTACAGTCAGATCACAGTCTGTAACCCGAACTTCAAAGAAAGGGAAGTTATCTACGCAACGATAACTTACCCTCAAAACGAGAAATTAAATTTTCTCGGACACGAGCTTCCGTTAAAACTATTCAAAGGTTTTAAGCTAGTGTATAGGACTTATAGTCACATCACAGACTGTAACTCGTTCTTCAAAGAAAGGAAAGTTTATCGCCGATGATAAACTTATCCTAAAAACGAGAAATTCATTTTTCTCGGGCATGAGCTTATATCAAAAACATTCCAAGTTTTTAAGCTCATGCACAATGGTTTATCATTAAATATCAGATGATGACCCGATCTTCATAGAAAGGAAAGTTTATCGCCGATGATAAACTTATCCTCACAAACGAGAAATTCATTTTTTCTCGGGCATGAGCTTAGATAAAAACATTCCAAGTTTTTAAGCTCATGCACAAAGGCTTATAGATAAATCACAATCTGTAACCCGTACTTCAGAGAAAGGGAAGTTTATCTCGCAACGATAACTTACCCTCAAAACGAGAAATTAAATTTTCTCGGACACGAGCTTACGTTAAAACTATTCAAAGGTTTTAAGCTCGTGTATAAAAGGCTCACATTCAAATCACAGTCTATGCCCCATGCTTCAAAGAAAGGAAAGTTTATCGTCGATGATAAACTTATCCTTACAACGAGAAATTAATTTTTCTCGGGCATGAGCTTATATCGAAAACATTCCAAGTTTTTAAGCTCATGCACAATGGTTCATTGTTAAATGTCAGACAATGACCCTGACTTCAAATAAAGGAAAGATTATCTTTTATGATAACTTATCCTCTTAACGAGAAATTCACCTTTTCTCGGTCATGAGCTTGTCTTAAAACATTCGAAGTTTTAAGCTAAGAAAGGAAAGTGTATCTTTTAAATAAGAGAACTTTTCCTCATAACGAGAAATTAACCTTTCTCGGTCATGAGCTTTCCGTTAAAACAGTCAAAGTTTTCAAGCTCATGAAAATGACTTCTAAGTAAATGTCAGCTTAGGACTCGTCCTTCAGATAAAAGGAAAGTTTATCGCCGATGGTAACTTATCCTTAACAACGGGAAGTTTACAACTTCTCGGACTTGAGCTCGTTTTGTAAGATATTCAACATCTTAAGCTCAAGTAATTGTTTTTCAAAACTTTGAACACAATTTTTCAAGAATTTTTCAAAAAGATTTTTTCTAAATCTTTCAATATTGTGTGTTCAATACGTTTTGATAAAAAGAGCATGTCTTCTGGAATCGATAATATTTACGAACCTAGAAATGTCATTCAATAATGACACGGGGTTGTAAATAAAGTTCGAACAGAAGTTTAAATGATTTAAAACATGCTCAAAATGGTTTGCTATTATTTCTGATAGTAACCCGCTTTTCACATTGAAGTCAAGCATTTCACCGGAAAGCTTTGACTTCAAAATCCGAAGTTATCAACTCCACAATCCGAAGTTCGTTGCAATTGATATCTACATACTAGACGATGTGACTGCTCAAACGACGACTACAGCTCTTTAAGTAGAACACGGGTCAACAATTGAGGGGGAGCAATTGTCCAGCATTCAGAATCTTTGATGCCGAAAGTGCCATAGTTCACAAGTTGGTGTCAAGACAACGATATTAATTGTCCATGTGGTGTATAGGGGAAGATAATTTCAGAAGTTACGAGGAAGACCAACATTCGTGAACAAGAACCATGTGCTTCTTTCATATGATGTTCTCCATCTTTCAGGTCCAACCTCGTAAATTGCTAATATTGTGAATTCATTATCATATATGATCTTTGCACGTGATAAATACCTTACACTTGTGTTTAAAAGGTATTTAATTTACGTTTCAAGTAGACCCTCATTAATTTGAGGGGGAGCTTGTGTAACTCATGAAGATACTTGGCTTTGCATTTTTCTTCCCAAATTTTCTTAAAATGCTATTAAATCAATTGATATTAAAAACATCGATTGAGTTAATATTTTTAATATGGGGGAGAAAATGCGATTTAATATGGGAAATGATTAATCACAAATGGTTTGACTTAACGTGCTAGCTCATCCCTACATGTGCGAAATGTTTTCGGATATCGTGGCATATGTTAAGGGGGAGCAAAATGGATTTGCACTTCAAAATGGATTTCGTGGTGACATACACTTACCCAAAACATCTCTATTCACGACGGTGAAGATTGTGGTGACATAAGGATGATAGGATAGGTTAAAGTCCAATGATTCCTCTAGAACCAGAGGAATCTTCCCAAGGACATTCCATAGCTAGAAATAGTAGTCCTTAGGAAAGATGGAGAAAGATTGTGAACGTAGCTGAATGCCGATCAAGTACTTAAGTTAGCACTGGAACAATCACAACAAGGTGCTAGTTATGACGTATTGGTAAGCATTGAAGGGGTTGAAGAATGAAAAAGAATTGTAAAGATAAAGGGGGTAAAGAAAGTAGCCCTCCTTACAACTTAGGCAGAAACCGGTTCAAATCATATGCTATTGAGATCATTTTTAATGATGATCGATATTGAAGACAGACATCATGGACCCAGTGATGCAATGCACAACCCATCCCAGCTAACTCAGATATCTCTCAAAAGATATTTGTTTTAATCACACGGAGACAACACATTATCTATTGATTTATTCACTCCGAATAAATTGGTATTGAAAAGGTGGCACTCCTCTCCAGCCTCCGATCACTAAAATCCAAAATGCACGATCGAGTCTAGAGCCATTTGAGATCATCGAATATCTCATTAGGACACATTTTTCATTATTCCTTGCTTGTTCACACAATGTGAAAAGTAAGAAAGATATTAAGATTCCTACGCAAAATCTTCATGATCTTGCCTGAACATCCGAGTAATACGAAAGTATTTACAATGAAGATGGAAATCCTTCTTGAGCGAACATCAAAAAGCTCATGGTAGGTAACTTGTGCGATTCTTTATGAATCAAACTTGTGATAACTGGAAAGCAACAATTGTTTAATTCTTAATTGAATTTAAACACGTTCCAGGCCTCTGCGCAATATCTTAGTGATCTTGCCAGAACATTCAGAGTAATACTATTAAGTATTTACAGTGACGAATGGAAATCCTTCTAGTGTTAACATCAAACAGCACTTGGTAGGTAACTTGCAAGATTCTATATGAATCAAGCTAGTGACAACTGGAAAGCAACGATGGTGCGGTTCTTAATTGAACTTCACTTGTTCCAGGAACATGAATTGACGGCTTTAAATCATGCGGATATTTTATCCAAATGATTCACTCTTTACGTTCGCAGTCAGCTTTGGACGGTCGAGTAAAGAGAACGGGTTTACCCGCGAAATCTTGTCAAGGAGGTTCTTTACGAAACTACCTGCCACAAGTACGATATTTAATATCGTCCAACGGTCTTCACCGACCGGAGGTAAAATGCTACCGAATTAGAATGAAATGTTCAAGGCCATTTCATCCGTGTCTATGGTTTGTTGCTAACTGTCTTATGCAGCGTAACAAGAAGGTGGCATTGCGGTGTACAATCCAGAAGAAGTCGTCACCACATGCTTATACTACATACAATTAGTACTTCAACAAATTCAAGAAAGTCTGAAGGTCAAGTCTTCCGCTGTATCAAACTCTAAAGCTTTCAAGAATTTAAAGGTATAAGTATGTGGAACATGAAGTCACGAAGAGGCGAATATCACAAGTGATGAATGCACAAGGTCAAGGCAAGGAAACATGCTCAAGACTTAAGTCAAAGATCACATCAAGCTTATTCACAAGAACAAGATCGAAGACTCAAGCATAGATGCTAGGTTTAAGATTTTGTAAAAATGGTGTGACCTCCCTTAGGGGGAGATTGTTGGAAATACGTTTTTCCAAAGAAAGTCTCGGTCACATCATTATTAGCATAGATGACGAGCTATAGACTATTTAGGACATTGTAACTTGGAGTGACCTCCCTTAGGGGGAGATTGTTGGAAATACGTTTTTACGTATTTAGAAAGGATCGGTCACTCCAATAATATATTCAAGTAATAGGCTCGTGATCCAGTTTGTAAACAATATAGTCCATATAGCCCACATATAGGGTGGGCTATATATACCCCCTCCTAGCATGTTAGGAGGGGTGGCTCTTTCATTTTCTCACTTTTCATTTTAATAAATTTACTTTCTCTCTATCTTTCTCCTCCTCTCTTCTTTCTCTCTATATCCATCTTCTTCCTCCTCCTCCTCCATTCAATCAATAGATTAATTCATAGATTGCACAATCCCAAGAAACCGTAGACCTTCACAACATCATAATCAATTATAAGTCATGTCGCCCATAAGAGTGGAAACAACTTAAAATCCTTCCTATCTACCTACTTCTAGTAACTCGAATCACCACATGATTTTTTTTGGAACATGACTTAAACATCAAAAGAAAAAATACTATACATTAGGTACACCAAATAACTTCTCAATTATTATGAAAGTAATTCATATATCAAAAATAAAACAGAAATTAACATGTGACTAAGTATGAATGACTATAGTTCAATCCATACTAGTCAAAACTCACAGAAAACGAATCAAAAATACTCAGATTATACAATCAAAACCATAGACACATATTCCTATGACGCCTATATGCAGGGATCCTTAAGCTATAGACTAGGCTAGGCAACCTAATTCTCTATAACCATTGTATCTGATACCATCCTGTCACACCCCACCATGGCGGAATATGGGGCACGACGTATGGATATCATCACAAGAATAGCGTGTCGATAGAGATAATGGAAATATCATAAATGGTGACACAATGTCATGAAGATATCTCAAACAATGCAGACGTCTAAGTAAGTAGGTAACAAGTCTACCTCTTACCAAAGACATACAATTAACAAATAACAAACATATAGGTGTCTACAAAATATCACTTATTCAAACATAAGTAAAGACTAAGAGGAAAGGGGGTTCCTCCAAATGCAATCCTAAGCCTTCCAGCTAGCCACTCATATTCTCACGCTTAACCACATTCTCACATGAAAGAGACACTAAACAACGTCAACATAAAGTTGGTGAGAGTCATAGGTTTAGACTCCAACTCCAAATCAATTATAAGCTGTGAATAACAACCATTAACAAAAGAACCTATGGACAATGTGCTACAATTATGTATTAACAACTAGCATTCAAGATTAACCAATCACCACAAATACAAGGCTCCAAGCCATACCAATAACCACAATTCCAAGGCTCAAAGCCTTACCAATAACCATGTTCCCATAGGCGCCCATACACCTATGAACCAATCCTAAGGCACCGCCTTGTCAACATCCCCTTGGTACCAAGTCAAACCACAATAACAATCAAGAATCACATAGCGGTTAATCACATAAATGTACACACAAGTCCATCACAAACCATAAAAACATTCACAGCATTAGTTACAAAACCATACAATGTCTCTTCCATCCCATCTGGAAATCAATACATCAAAAGATATGGGACTATGAAACTCACCTTAACAAGCTTCTCCAAGTACCCGCGCACTAGCACAAATCTAAACACACAAACATATACAATCAAGACATGAACCACATACCAAAATGGCTCATCAATATATGATGGATATCTAACCTTCTCCTACAACTTAACCCCATTTATATGCCATATGAATCTCATTACACCCCTATATAAAGCCCTTAACTTAGTTTAGTTCATAACTCGTCCCGTTAACATTTAACCCAAAACAGTCCCGTTTTTCATACTTCAACCTATTGGTCGAACACCCCCTTAACCAAAATAACATGCCCTGTAAAAGAAACCATATTCCCTTACATGTGTTAGCTAACTCTCCCATTTGGCCGCAATCTTAAAGCTACTGTTAAGGCCTCCATATATATATATATATATATATATATATATATATATATATATATATATATATATATATATATATATATATATATATATATATATATATATATATATATATATATATATATATATATATATATATATATATATATATATATATATATATATATATATATATATATATATATATATATATATATATATATACTTTTACCTATCTAAAATTTACTGATTTTGAACATATGAAAAGTTTGTTATGATTAGAGGGTCTTACCCTAACCCATTTGTTTAGTCCTCCTACATATCTTTTATTTAATATATAATCTAAGTCTCATGTTCGTTTGAAGGTCCAATTATACTCCTAAGTACCCTAAACATCTTAAAACATTAATTTAAACCCGATTGATTTCAAAACTGCTTTGACCTTTGACTGTTGTAACATGTTTTTGACCCACTTCCCGACCTCCAATTCAATTCTAGTTTCTTGCATTTGAAAGCCAATTTAATTACCTTTTCAGGGATATAAGATTCGAAAATTAAAAGTTTGTAGAACTCTAGATATGATCAAAACAATGCACCAAAAATTCTTCCCAGTTTTTAATTACGAATTTAATTGAATTAACCTAATTAATTATTCATAATTTATTTAATCACAAGCCCTAATTTATCTAACCATTATAATAACATAAATTCTCAGATTTTTATTTTGCCCTAACCCTAAATCCATCATAATTGATGTTTACATGAATTAAAAACATGATTTAGTTAATAAAAACGTAATTAGAACATGATTTTACCTCTAATCTTCAAGGGATTGATTTTTCTTGAAAACCATAACCTCCATTGATGTATTTTCGACCATATAGATGATATAAGTCGTTCATGGCCTTTAAGGGTCTTAATTTATATTAAAACACCTTTCCTATCCAAATTTAAGGGTAAAACCAAAACTTTCCATATTTTCTAACCCCCTTCCACCAAATTGGCCCATAACCGACCCAAATAGCCTTTTTCTTTATTTTTTTTATTATTTACTGTAAATTAACTATTAATTATCATTACCTTAAATTTCCTTAATTTATTTCAGCTCCTAAAACCTCCAAAACCGCTAAACCTTAAACTAGTCAATTTACGCGTATACCGTAAAAGACGTATAAATATACAGTCTTATAAAAACTCTTAGAATATGAAATGAAGTATACAAATAAGTTCTATCTGACTTAAAACCATCCCGTAAATTATTCTCGTGACTAATTACCTCATCCGAGACCTCTTAATGCTAAACCTTAAATCGTAAAAATACGATTTTCTATAATACATATACGTATACGTAAAACCACGAAAACACCATTTCATTTCATAGTCACTACCTTGTGAGCTCATGAACATGAAATAACCGTTCCTCAATATACTTGTGAGTACCATATACCCATAAACGATATCCAAACCTCACTTCAAACACACAAAATAAACATATAAGCACATAAAAGCACATATTTGCACAAAACACCCTAAACTATAGTCTAAGTGACGAACCCCAAAACCATGGTTGTCACAAGTACGTATGTTTGTGTGTGATGAGCTTATACTTGGGGTACCGATGTTTGTTTCCGGTATTTTATTTCATGGTCATTTAATGTTTTTAATACATTTACCTTGTATGCTTTGATGACACGCCATAATCACGTGTGACATTCCATTTACCAAAATGGGGTGTTAAGTTGTATATTGGGTTGATGTCTAATTTGAATGTCCTCAATGACTAACTCTAGAATAGAAATCTTCAATTGAACTTGAATAATCATATATCACTTGTCTTCTCTACAAATTAGACTTGGCTCCTTCAAAATATCCTTCCAGCTTCTTAAAATCTCGTTGTATGATTCTTCGGTCTTTCCTACGTCCTTTAAGTTTATCTATAATATCTTCACTCGGGAAGAACTTCTTCATTATATGTATCATAAGGATTATTCATCGGAAAATTGGAAATATACTTCAGGGAGTCGTCAAGAATACTTGCAGAATGCTCAACTTTTGAACCCGATAAGATGATAATAGGAGGAAGGTAAGAATACATATTTCTGGAGACGTAGATAAATGTCATAACTTATTTATAACAGTAACATTATATTATATGTACACATAAACATAATATCACTTATGCATTGTTCTAAAGGGTAGCAGTACTAGTATAGTATTACCTCATTCTTGTAGCAGCACTGGAATTGGCAAAGAGGACTTTCTTGAAATTATTATGAAAAGTAGTTATAGTCAAGATTTTAATTCTTTTTCTCTATAACCATGGCTCTGAGTAGCAATCTGTAACACCCCCATTTTACCTTATAGCAGCGGAAGCTAATTTGGGGTATTACTTCATAGAACACAAGTCATAATAATAGAAAACAACTCAAAAGAGTGATCCAATCAACTTTATGTATATATCATTAAAAATTCAGAGGTTTACAATATGAGGTTCCCAAAATCTATATCAATAATTTCAAGCTTGTGCCTCTTCATGCCATCCTTATGCTGCTCTATGCTAACAGTCATAATTTCCTGAAGAATATGCTTACAAGTCAACACAAAGGTTGAGTAAATTCATAGGTTTGTAATAAGAGTTTTGAATACATGTTTTTTAAAGAAACAATAATTTTATTTCACTAAATTCATGACATAAAAACTAACGGAATTTACCGAAGTGACCGTCATGACATGATCTCATGACAAGTAACCTACATGTCCTAGGTTACCCATTAATTCTAATAAAGTATGCTTGATTACCCCATGTATAGGTAACACAAACAGGATTCGTTAAACCCAATAGATCTATTTACCCCATTATCAGAGACGGATGTGTTTAATGATTAATTAAATTTGGGAAACAAGTAATAGTTTGGACACTCGTACAATAAAATATTTTAGTAAAATCATATAGTTCAAAAACATGTGTATTCTAGTTTTAGCATATATCCCCCTCGCGGGTTTTCAAAACATTTACAAAACTTTAAAAGTAAGGCTATGAACTCACCTTGGCCTACGGACTCTGAATCATGTCAAATATATATCAGTCACAGGCAAACAGCTTAGTCTCACAAACCTGGGTCAACATATATGTATATATCAAGTCTTTGATTATTAGTTTTGATACTTTTAAGTA
Organism: Glebionis coronaria; assembly: GCA_025667525.1. Taxonomy (NCBI): domain Eukaryota; kingdom Viridiplantae; phylum Streptophyta; class Magnoliopsida; order Asterales; family Asteraceae; genus Glebionis; species Glebionis coronaria. The sequence continues at coordinate 71,684 of JANFOE010001465.1, read as the reverse complement.
TTAGTTATGTATTCTTTAATTACTATGAAGTTGTAATTCTAGCATCATTGTTCGGGCCATCATACTTAGAAGCCATTCTATAAATGTTTGAGGAGCGAGGGCACTTTAAATCGTAAACTCAACCACTCTGTTAGAACGTAATATCGAGATGGAACATCTTTGTACAAAGCTCTCTACTAACATGATATTTTAATTACTTCCTCATATTTATAATTAATCTTCTTTACTTTCAAAATTGGCAAAAATAGCTGATGAGACTGCTTTTATACATAGTCTCATCGTCCATAAAGGGCTTTAAATGCATAAAATATCATGAAAATACCCCAATATATGCTTGTGTTTGTTTCTTGTGTATTTTAGGTAAGGATATTGAGAAAATGACAAAAGATCATAAGAATCATGCAAAAACGAACACGGGAAACGAAGCCACACATTGAACCAACCCCTAATGAAGAATTTCCCAAGACAAACCCTTGAAGATTTGAAGATTTATGACTAAGGGTCCTCCAATATTGAATAATTGACACTTTATACCCTTGTATCCTCATAATTACAAGTTTGGTCCCTAAAGTTTGTCAATATTGCAAAAAGGGCCCTCCACTTTGAAGAATTGGCAATTTTAGTCCCTCAACAAAACTAAAATGTCAATATTAATCCTCCTCAAAGTCAAACATACCATGAAGGACTTCAAGTTACAAGAAATTACAAGTTTGGTCCTTTGAAAATGTCAAAATTACCAAAAGGACCCTTGACTTTAAAGAAATGGCAAAAATGGTCCCTCATTAATCATGACTTGGCAATTTCAGTCCTCCAAGAAATCAACAAGACAAGTCAAGACCATTATCTATGAAGAAAATGCCAAATCAGTCCTTCAAGAATCAATAATTGGCAAGAAATACTCCTGAATTCACTTTACAAAACTTTTTGGGGCAAAAGTGTGAAAAGAGAAACTTCAACAACAAAGGAATCCGGATTTGGTGTGATTATTTACAAAGTGGAAGAAGTTTGGAAAACAAGGGACTAAACCTGCCTAGACAACCTAAGATACCTAGACTAATCACAAGATGCCACCTCACCCACTTAATCCCCACAACCAATCAAAACTCACTCTACTGCCACCTCACACTTCCACTCACCAGATTTTTTTTAACTAAATTAATTAGTTAACTAATTATGGTGCCTAACACTTATTTAAATCCTAAACCAGATCAAAATCACAACTATTCATCCTATGAACACAATTAGGGATTTGTTCATTACTTGAAATTAAACACCAAATCAACCATAGAAAATGATGCAAAATATGCTAGGTGTCGTGTTTTGAAGATACCAGACTTGGATCGAGTTTGCATCGGATGAATCGAACGATGTTTATCCGGATGTGGGGGTTATGAATCGTTGATGTGATCATTATGGATGTGGCCATCATTGATAGTATGATCATCATCGCTGGTATCATTAGTAACAGGTCCGACTGTTGTAGATGGCTCATAGATATTACAAGGTGATGGAGTGTTGGCTGATGGTTAAAGAGATCCATTAGAGTCGGTGGCCCGAGAAGAGGATGATGCGAGATCGGGCTCGGGCCCATTCGAAGAAAGTGGCGATAAGCTGCAAGACCCATTATCCAAGAAAGTGCATAGGTCTAGCTGGGAAAAATCTTGATGATCAACGGAGCTCACAAAGGGAAACGAAGTTTCATTAAACCTTGCATGTCTGGTGATGTAGATTCGAGAAGTAGTTGGATCAAGACACTAATAGCCCTTGTATTGCGAGTGATATCTCAGGAAGATACAAGGAATACTTCGTGGAGTGAGCTTATGAGCCGAATAATCGTGAAGATATGGATAGACCAAACAACCAAAAGTGCGAAAATTATCATAATTAGGCAATCTTTAGTATAGCAACTCAAATGGAGAATGGTTGTCAAGCACCTTAGTAGGTAGTCGATTAATGATAAATGATGCTGAACTGAAAACATCAACCCAGTAAGATGCATGTACATGAGCATGAAAAAGCATAGAGAGACTCGTTTCAACAATATGTCTATGCTTTCTTTCTGCACGTCCATTCGAGTGTACGGACAAGATAGCTGAAGAAAAGTACCATTTTCTTCAAATATTGTGCGTACTGTATGGTTGGCAAATCACTACCACCATCACTTTGAAAGACCTTGATTTTTCTCGAAAATTGGGTTTGCACCAGCTTGATAAAAGTAGTTAAAACAACATAAAAACCTGATTTTGCCTTTAAGGGATAAAACCACGTAAAGCGAGACTAATTATCCACAAATATGACATAATAGAGATATCTACCTGATAAAATAGGAGTCGGTCCCCACAAATCACAATGTATTAAATCTAAAGGATGCGTAGAATGTTTTAGATTTAATTCAAAAGATAATCGTGTACCCTTGGAAAATTGACAGGGTTCACAAATAATAGGTTTCAACAACACCAAAGTAACATGTAAAGCACCCAATTTATTTAAACTAGAAATAAAATCAAAAGGAATGTTTCCTAAACGACTGTGCCTTAGCTCAAAAGAAGCTTTATTTTGAACACCAGAAGACGCCGCTAACGTTGTTGGACCATTTCGAAGCACGTATAGTCCATCTTCACAAAGGACTTGAGCTATCACCTATTTGCTTTCCCTGTCCTGAATATAAAAAAGGGTTGAGAAAAAAGGACATCAACCGGATGATCCATGGTGAGCTTACTAATAGAGAGAAGATTTTTGGTCAAATTAGGAATGACCAAAACATCACGCAATAACAACTTTTTTGAAACCATTGAACTACCCATATAGGAAATAGGAATTTTATTTCCATTACCAAAAATAACATGCATATTACCTAATTAAGGAGCTGGTTGAGAGATATTGTTGGTTGAGGGAGTCATGTGAGCAGTGGCTCCAGTGTCAACATACCAATCAGGATTCCCTTGAGTGACATGTCATTGAGAACAAAATGATTGGGCTAAACTGGCATCTGAGGTGGTGCAGTTTGATGCATAAGTATGAAGATCTGGACGAGAAGATGCATAATGTCCATTTGTGCGACATAATTGACAATGAGGAGGACGTGTACCTCCACGACCTCTACCACCACCACCACCACCACCGCAAGTACCTCCACCAAGGGGGTAATTTGAAGACCAATCTTTGGTATTAGTGGAACAAGATTCCTAATAATGCAATAGGAGGGACAACAGGTCCATGTAGAGACTGTAAAAACATCTCATGATTTTCTACCTAAGACAACAAATCTCGAAATAATGGAGATGGTCTAGAGGTGCGCATAGCAGTGGAGAGAGTCTCAAACGAGGTGCCAATACCACAAAGAAATCAATGGATTTTATCCTTTTCATCAACAGGGTGGCCTATAACTGCCAACTTATCACATGCAATCTTGAATTTTCTACCATAATCTATAAATGAAGTTGTACCTTTTTGCATATGGCGAAGAGAATCACAAAGAGAAGAATGCGTCCAACAGAAGAATTACTATAAGCTGCTTCCAAAGCGGTCCAGACAGAGCGAGCATTAGAGATACCGAGTACCTCAGCAACAACTTCTTTAGTGAGGGAAGAGTTGAGAAAGATAACAACCCGCTGATTAAGGTAAGTACAGGCGGAAAAAGTTGGATTGGGTTCTGATTTGCCATCAACTTGGATGGTTGTTGCTGGCGCAGTGGAGGTGCCGTAAATATAGGGCAAGAGCTTATGATAGGAAAAGAGGGGAAGCATCTGATTTGATTAAGATCATATGAAAGAGGGCATTCATAGGGAAGGTATTATATTGTGAAGATGTCATGATGAGGTATTATGTTAGGGTTTGAAGAAATAGAAGATATACGAGGTGAAGGAGGAGATCGATAACTTAGGCTGATACCATGTAGAATATCAGTTAATCACCTATAATGATGGATTTTGTAGAAACTAGAAGGGGGGGTTGAATAGTTTCTCATCGGTTTATCTCCTAATTAAAATTCCTTTCAATTAGGTGAGTGCCATAACTATCTTTTACTTGAAAGCTAGTTGCATAATGATTAGGTTCAATTATGTTAACCCCACTTCAATCTATAACACAAGATGTAGAATGGTGGAAGGTTTACTATGTGTAAACTAATGAACCAACACCCTCTTCACACATGGAAGAGGGTATATATACCCACGAACCACATGGGCTTTCCATGGGTCGTGGGTTTGTTTCTATGGGCCGGGCTTGGCTTGTCTTGGGCTTAAAGCCCCTAACTTATACAATATTAGCTTAAAGTCCAAGCCTGGTTTTCCTGATTAACCTATTACAGTACAAGACCTTTAACGACTAAGATGACCTATTACATTCTTGTTCGACTATATAAAATATAGGGCTAACAATCTCCCCCAATGTGTCGGTAATCTTTAAAATGCATAAGATGATTGAGTGAATACATTCTTGTGGAGGTGATCTTCATTCTTAGGTCTTGTATCTTGGTCTTGATCTTGTTTGTAACGGTTTTGTTCCTTCATGCCTTTGTGATCATTATCTTGAGCCTTTGTCATTTGACTTTGAGTGCTTGAGATCTTCAGTCTATCCTTGATAGCGTTCTACTTGTGCTATTGTGACAAGAAGACCTATTACATTCTTACATTCTTAAGTATTTTGATTATCGCCATCTTGTGCTCTTGCAACTTCTGAACCAACATATTCGTACTTTGTTGATTTCGAAAGGCTAACAATCTCCCACATAAATATAGTTGAAGTTAGACCTTGAGGTATCCATTGATTTTTAGAGTAGCGGAAGTCTTTAACTTGTAGTATGAGCATGTCAAGACGACTACGGTTAGTACACAGCTACGCCACCATCTTAATATGCAGCAACATATATAGACACAGATAAAATGGCTTTGAACATTTCACCCTAACTCGGTAGTGTTTTACCTCCGATCGGTGAAGACCGTTAGACGGTATTAGATACCGTACCTATGATCGCGTAGATTCGATTAAGAACCTCCTTGACAGGGTTTCCTGGTGGTAGTAGCCAGTTCTCTTTACTCGACCGTCTCAAAGCAGACTGTGAACGAAAAGAGTGAATCATAAGGATAAATTATCCGTTTGATTAGAGTCGGCAATTCAGAATTCCTGGAACAAATTTGATTCTATAAGAATTGCACCATTGTTGCTTTCTAGTTTGTCACAAGCTTGATTCATAGAGAATCTTGCGAGTTACCTACCGCAGTGCTGTTTGATGTTGACACTGGAAGGATTTCCATTCGTCACTGTGAGCACTGAAGAGTGTCACTCTGAATGTTCTAGCAATATCACACGGGTTTTGCGAAGATACCTAGAATCAAGTTTAAATCAATTAAGAATCCAAACTTAGTTTCATTATAGTTCTCACAAGTTTTATTCGTGTAGAATAGCACAAGTTACCTACCATGAGCTTGTTTGATGCTAGCTCAAGCAGGATTTCCATCTTCATTGTGAATCGTATCACTCAGATGTTCTGGCAATATCACAAGGATAATATGTAGGACTCGCTTGTGTCCTAGTGAGATAATAGATTGATCTATTTTGGATCTAGAATCAATAAGTGCATTTTGGTAATCGGAGGCTGGAGTAGACTGCCACCTTTTCAATATTAACTAACTTGGAGTGAGAAAGTCAATAGGTACGTGTTGATCTCCGTGACAACAAGACAAGTTTCTTTTGAGAGAAACCCAAATGGCTAGGAAGGGTGGTGCATTGCATCACTGGGTCCATGACGTCTTGTCTTCAATAGATGTATTGACCCGGTTTCTGCCTAAGTTGCATAGAATATTCAACTCCTTCAATGCTTACCAATACGTCATTACTAGCACCTTGTTGTGATTGTTCCAGTGCTAACTTGAGTAATTAGTCCGCATTCAGCTTCATTCAACTCCATCTTTCCTAAGGACAACTATTTCTAGCTATGGAATGTCCTTGGGTAGATCCCTCCGGTTCTGGTTGGATCATAGGACTTAGTTTCCTATCCTAAACCACCTTTTGACTCCATCGTTCCGTCATGGATGGTAGGTTATTTTGGGTATAAATCGTAACCATAAAACCATTGAAAACCATTCAAAGTGTTTGATAACAATCAAAACTTTTACACTCTAAAAGTTTTACATTTCTGAAAAGCTCCCCTACACACATGCATCGATATTCGAAATAGTTTAGCATGTGAAGGAAAGAGTTGCACTTGAGTCTTTAAGAACACATGTTACGATATATTACATTTTAATCATGTTTTCTCCCCCTATCTCTAATACAAAAACATAATATTAGAGATACCAATTGATTAAAATATGACAATTTCTAAAAACCGATTAGGAGAGAAACATGTGTGCACGCATGAATCATGGAACATTTGTCGTCGGGTTGCTCCCCCCTCAACAATATATGTGTGTCTTGATACAAAAATTTGGAAAAAACGACACCACAAAATATGTTGAGGTACGGAGTTGAGATGCTTTATCCGATATGGTATATTACATATGACAGTTTTAGACCGTTTTCGGAATGTGTTGGATACATAAAATATGACATAATCTGAGATGTACCCAACAATATTAAAGGCTTGATTTTAAAACGCCCCCCCTCAAAAATTGATCAAAATAACATATGACATTTTTTAGATATAAAAACCATTTTATGAGGAAGAGTGTTGAACACACAATTTTGAAAGATTTAGAAAAACCTTTTGAGAAATTCTTAAAAAATTGTGTTCAACGGTTTTAAAATAGTATCCGATTTACATGAGCTCAAAACTTTGAATGTTTTGTGACTAGCTCATGACCGAGAAAAATTAATTTCCTGTTTTAAAGGATAAGTTATCATCCGTGATAAACTCTCCTTAAGGTAAAGTTCGAGTTCTAAGCTGACATTTACTTAGAAGTCGTTTTTCATGAACTTAAAAACTTTTAATGTTTTTATGAGAAGCTCATGACCGAGAAAGTTGAATTTATCGTTGAGAAGGATAAGTTATCGTCCGAGATAAACTTTCCTTAGTTGAGGTCCGAGTCCTAAGCTGTGATGCGCTTAGAAGTCATTATGAGAGAGTATCAAGCAGCTTCATTTTCCAAGACCTCCAAGTCTTCAGGAGTCATATACTTCATACCAAGACGGTCAACGAGATATTGAAACCTATTTTGGGATAGTGCTTTAGTAAACAAGTCTGTTATCTGGTACTCAGTTATGACAAAGTATAATTCCACGATACCACGTTTCACTTGTTCCTTGATGAAGTGATATCTGACTGCGATGTGCTTGGTACGGGAGTGTTGAACCGGATTGTAAGAGATGTCTATGGCCGACTTTGAGTCACAATACATAGGTATTTTATCAAAGTGGAAGCCATAATCCGTGAGTTGAGTTCTCATCCAGAGGACTTGAGCACAACACGCGGATAGAGCCACATATTCTGCTTCAGCTGATGAGAGCGAAGTGCAATCCTACTTCTTTGACGACCAGCTCACAAGCTTGTCTTCCCCTAGAAATTTTATGCAACCAGAAGTGCTTTTTCGACTAGGCAACCTACGTGATCAGAATCTGAAAAAGCTGTTAGATGAAAACCGGTTTCCCTCGGATACCAGAGTCACATGTGAATGTTATTCTTAAGGTACCGAAAGATCCGTTTAACCTCTTTGAGGTGCTTTTCAGTAGGTCTGGCTTGATATCGAGCACAATAGCATGTGGCATGATGAATATCAGGCCTGCTGGTTGTAAGGTACATAAGTGACCCGATCATACTACGATATCGCGTTTGATCTACAGGGTATGAGTACAAGTCAGCGTCTAGGGATGTGGTCGACAATGGTGTACCAACGCGAGCACATGAGGTCATACCATGTTTTTAAATATCTCTTGAGCATACTTAGCTTGGTTAATGAAGATACCACGTGGGGATTGATGAATCTAGAGGCCTAAAAATAATTTTACTCCCCTATCATTGACATTTCAAATTTGTTGTGCATTAATTTTTCAAAACGTTTTGAAAGTTTTGGGTTTGTAGACCCAAAAATAATGTCATCAACATAAAATTGCACCAGCAGTATGTCATCCCCGTATTTATTAATAAAGAGAGTAGGATCAATAGAACCTTTGGAAACCAAGAAGTTTGATAGTTCTTCATACCATGCCCTTGGAGCTTGTTTAAGTCCATATACAGTCTTCTTGAGACGATAGACTTTGTCAGGATGATGAGGATCGATGAATCCTTTCGGCTGATTCACATACACTTCTTCCTTCAAATGACCATTGAGAAAAGCAGTTTTAACGTCCATCTGAAAAACCGTGAAGCCCTTATGTGCAGCATAAGCAAGGAATATCCTTAAACTTCCAAACGAGCAATTGGAGCAAATGATTCATCGAAATCTATCCACTCTTGTTGACGATATCCCTTAACCACAAGACGAGATTTGTTTTCGATGATGGTTTGTTCTTCATCCAGTTTGTTTTTCCATATCCATTTGAAATCTAAAAGCGAAATTCTATAGGGTCTGTTAACAAGTTCCCAAACATTTAGGCGTTCAAACTGATGAATTTCGTCTTGCATTGATTCAATCCACGCATGATCAGTCATGGTTTGCTTGATGTTTGTAGGTATAGTTAAACTCATGGTGAGTGCATGCATACACACATCGCCATCGGTTTCGAATTGTCTGCGTGTTCGAACCGGTTGGGAAGGGTTTCCAATTACTTGTTCTAATGGATGATCACGTGTCCAATGGTGAGTGGACGGATATCGTTGGTAGAATGTATGCATGTTGGACGGATCAACATGTTGAGTAGAAGACTCTCTGACTTCGCCTACCGGTGTACTGAACGGGTTGATTATTTCTTCTTCGTCAGGTTGTGCATCGACTGCTTGATTGGTGTTTCCTCCTGCAGCATTGACGATTGGTGATGTTGGTTGTATGATGGTTTCTTGAGTTTGTTGAGTATCCAATGGAATTGTCTCTTGAGCAACGGTTACTGAAGTAGATGCATTTGTGTCTTGTTGACTTTGTTCGGGTGCATCAACAGTATTGACAGCGAAAGGCTTTGACACAACTTGATTGTTTCCATAGTAATATTCATCAAACATTGGATCATATAAATCAACCAATTCATTCATTTGTTTCGTATCCGTCGAGTCTTCTGTAGGAGTACGTTCTTGACGTTCTTGCACGGGACATACACTGTTGTGTCTAGGTGCCATTGCTGGACATTGAGGTGCGGGACTTGAGTTGTTGTGTTCAAGTACCATTTATGGCAATTCGTCAAAGTTCACATGAATTGTTTCGACAATAATCTTTGTTCTCTTGTTGTAAACTCGATATCCTTTCGATAATGTTGCATACCCCACAAAAATACATGCATCACCTTTTTCTTTCATCTTGTCGAGATTTTCACCGTCTTTAAGAATGTAGCATAAAGATCCAAATACGTGAAAGAATTTAACAGTAGGTTTCCTGCCATTGATGATGTGGTAAGGTGTCTTTTCATGTCTAGGGATGACGAGAGAACGATATCGAGTATAACAGGCAGTTGCAATTGCTTTAGCCCAGATATATAGCGGTAATTTTAAAGCAGAAAGCATTGTTCGAGCAGCCTCAACCAAATTACGGTTCCGTCTTTCGACAACGCCGTTTTGTTCAGGTTTGATGTTAGATGCCTTCTTCTTGAAAGTAAGATTGCAAAGTCTTGTTCAAGAATTCTGTACCCCTATCCGTTCTTACAGTTAAGACTTGAGCTTGAAGATTGCGTTGTATCATCTTGAGAAAGTTTTTGAGAACCTCTGGTGTTTCATCTTTGGACCTTAAGAAGAAAGTCCATGTGTATCTAGAGTAATCATCAACAATCACGAGAATATACTTTTTCCCATTAATACTCTATACACGCATGGGACCACATAAATCCATGTGTAGAAGTTCTAATCGTCCTTTTGAGCTTAGGGTAGTCTTCGTTTTGAAAGACTTTCGTTTTGCTTTTCCCAACTCACAAGAAGAACAAAGATGGTCTTTGACGAATTTTAACTTAGGAAGACCGGTCACAATATCATTCTTTGAAAGCAAGTTGATGGTGTCAAAGTTGAGATGTAACAATCCTTGATGCCATAACCATGCTTGGGATGATGAAGCTTTAGCCGTTAAGCAAATTGGATTTGTTGAAGATGTGTCTTGAAGAGTTACTATGTAGAGATCAGAACCACGAGAACCTATAAGAAGGTCATTCTCATCGTAGTCTCTAACATAGCAAGTAGTTTTCGAAAAGCTACTTCTAAATCCGCATCACAAAATTGACCAACCGAGAATAAATTATGATTCAGTCCCTCGACATAATAAACCCTTTTGATAGTGATATTCCCTTGAACCAAATCTCCATATCCGAGTGTCGGTGCAAATTGATCATTTCCAAACCGTACTATACCCAGAAATTTCTCCACGAAGTTACTGAGAAGCTTGAGATTGCCCGTCATGTGCTTTGTGCACCCGGAGTCCATTATGAATAGAATGATTTCGACGAGATGTAGAAGAACTAGGAGACAATGTAGCATTTGACAAATGGGAGCCCTTTATAGAAGTGGATTCCAAAATATTAGTAGGCCTAGATACACATTCGAAAGGCAAGCTAACATTCATATACCCAATTAGAATAGTGGTGTTCTTAGGTACCCATTTGTATCCGGGTGGTATGAATCTTGAGTACCCCCGTTTACATGTCCTAATCATGTTCTCAGAAAGCTTCTTTAACCTGTTTTGTTTACGCAGAGCAGTGGATTCTAACACACTTAGTTTCTTAAGTGGTTGAGCAGTGGACTGGTAATAAAAGTACTTGTCAGTTTTCTAGTACTAGTGGGCACAAGAATAGGCTTCCTAGTTCTAGCATTCATGACATTATGATTAAAAGCACAAGCATCATGATTGAAAGTACGAACACATTTTCCACATTTAACACAAACAAATTCAACATTCGATGTCTTAGCATTCAAACCGTCATTACATGTAGTTACAGACGTTTTATTCTTAGAAAACTTAAAATTCCTACGGTGGTCTTCTACTTCCAACTTCTTTCCTTGAGTATTGTTAGGCATGACCTTATCTTGCATTCTAGTGCTCTTAAGTTGTGGTCCGCTAACGCTAGTAGTGGGAATTACTCCTGTAGAAGAAGACACACGTTGATTAGTTTTCCTAGTATACTGAGGTAACCGCGATGTTCCAGTTTGAGTGGGCCTAGTGTTCATCTTATACATTCCTGGTGCTATCACATTTGTGCTCTTATCATTTTCTATCTTAGGAAAAGTTTGTGGGGATTTTCCTAAAACAGATGATTTAGGGCATTTAACCGCATTCGGTTGATGAACGGCGGATGTTTTACCCAAAACAGACTTTCCTTTCATTTTCTCAATGAGTTTTTGTAACTCACTAATGTCTATGTCCCTTTCTTGTAGGTGAGCTTTCAAATCATTTATTTCGAAACCTTTTTCATTCAATTGACGAACCGAAGAAGTTGTCAGTTCTTGACACTTTTATGATTATGAGATTTATCACCTTTTTGTAAAGCAAGTTCAAGAGAAATGGAGTGTTTCTCAAGTTGGGAAAAACTTTCGAAAGTTTGTTATATGACTGAATTTGTTTCGAAAGCTAAACTTCAAGATTATGACATTTCTCGTTCGTTTCTGACACTAGACATGCTACATGAAAATATTGATCAAGATCGGTATACACACCAAGTATAGCATTCATATGGTCAGCATAAAAGTATTCCTTCGAAAGTCGATCAATTTAGTTAGAAAGTTGGTGTTCTTGTGTCTTTAATTTTGTTTGAAGAAAATCAACTTCATCTTCAAGAGACTTAACATATCTTAAATCAGTTAACATTTCCTCAGTGAGAGCGTTATAAAACATTTCCACATTTTTTGAAAGATCATCAATGGTTGGGACAATGCATTGTTGAATGACGACTTCTACTTATGGGTTAGGTTTAATATTTCAAACGGCATCCCTAATAACTTTTTCATAGTCGACGACACCTTTGTACAAATTTAAAACCCCTTGTTTTATAAACTCAAATTGCTGAACACTTTTTCTTTTCTCATCCCATTTACGTTTTTCATCCAAAATTCGCTTTTCTAACAAATTTGATTGCTTTTTGAAACTCCTTTTTAAAGCAACTTTCTTTTGCGGTTCATCACTTGGTGGTGGAACACTATTATACATCTTTTGTTCTTTTGAAAGATCTTTTTGAGGAACAAACTAAAATGATTATTAGAATCAGAAAGGTTTATCAAATCACTTAAGTTCGGTCTACTTTCTTCATGATGACGAATGATTTCGTCGCAGTCAGGGGAAAGCATAAGAGCAAGATTATCAACATAACAACCGATATCATAAAGAGCAGGCTTGATAGTTTGAACTTTCTTGAGATAATCAGGCTTAGCAAAACTCGTTTTGATATTTCTATTGAGCATGTTCATAGTTTGAATAGACTGGCCCGTTTTGTAAACAATGTTGTTTAATGTTTCGACTCTCTTTTCCAAAGCAAGAATTTTGTCAATATCCTTTTCTTCACGAGTTTTATAAAGCTCAGTTTGTTCTTTGTTAACCGACTCTAACTCAGTAATCTGGAGTTTATATAGCATCAGTTGTTCTTCAAGTTTTGATATCTTTTGTTTTGACATATGAATTTTGTGTGTTACTTCAGAACAATATTAATCGTTGAGCACCTTACGTTCATATACCAAACCATTAGCTATTGCAACTCGTCGATCAACTTCTTTTACATAATCACACTCTTTAAGCTTGTCTATCTCCTCAGCTAAGGATGTGTTTGCTTGCTTCAGACGTTTATTAGCCTCTTTTTTCATTAATTTCACGTTTTAAAGAATCAATAATAGATGCAAGCAAATCACGGTCCTCTTCCGAGTCAGTATCCTGAGTAGAATTTCCGTCATCATTACACATATGTTGTGAATCCGTAGAGATATTTCTATCCTTCGTGTCCATTACATATGTGTAATTGATGTTTTCGGGTTGCTCAGGATGTCGTCGTTCATTAGCAAACACATTATAGTTATCATTTGATGGTACTTTTTCAATTTGCTCAGTATCAAAGATAGGTCCAGAATTGTCAGCAGTCTCTGGAATCACTTCTTGAATCTTTGCCATGTACACATAATGTGCCTCCAACTCTTGATCATAGGCTTCATCATCAGTGTCATCACGCCAGTCAACTTCATCTGCTGTGAGTGGAATCCCAGCTTCTTCTTTCTTACACAACAACATCTTTTCCTTGTGATATCCTGAATCCTTAACCCGTTTTGGCTTCTTACATTCCCTAGCCATGTGCCCAAATCCCTTGCAGTTGAAGCATTGAATCCCAGTCTTCTGCACAACCGGAGTGCCTACAATATCTCTAGCCCCAACTTGATTATGCATCCTCTGATTATCATACCTAGCATCACGATCATACCTAGGTGCATGATCAAATTCCTTATATCTAGCATTGGATGATGATCTGAGGTTGTTGTTGGTAGGTTTGTAGATCTTCTAATAAGTTGTGGTGAGTAAAGACATGAGTTCTTCAATCTTCTTGTCCCTTGAAGTTTGTTCATCATCAATGTCTCCATCTGACTCGGTGTCATACTTTGGAGGTAGAGTGGGGACAATTTCTTTTGCTTTGTTTTAGCAGTAGCTAGAGGTTTGGTGGATGAGCTTGATGACCTTGAGGAATGTGTAGGTGGTTGTTGATGGGGAACGGGTTTTGTTGAAGTAGCAGCCACAAAAGCAATAGAGTTTGCAGATCGTTCTGCCTTTTCAGCCCTATGTTCATTCACTTCATTCTGATGTTGTTTCAAGATATCATAAAGTTTGTGATAAGATATAGTCTTGATATCTTCCTTTTGTTTGACCAAAGTCACAAACCTTTGCCATTCCGGTTTGAGTTGAAGTAGAAACTGAACATTGGCATGATGATTGGAGATGGTGCACTGATTTCTGACAAGCTCATTCATCATTTTGTAGAATCTCGAGTAATATGAGTCAATAGATTCACCATCTTCGTATGTGAATTCTCCAAACTCCCAAAGTATATTAGTCTCGAGATCTTGAACATTGATCGACTCACCTTGCTTCAATCGATGAATTTCATTCCACATTTCCAAAGCATTAGGACATGCATCAACCGTGGAATAGATATCGTTATCAATCCCAGTGAGTATGTAATTAACATCATCAGCTTCAGCTTAGAGGAGTTTCTTCTTCTCAGCAGGACATGTGTCGAAATCCTCCATAGCTCGTGTAGTTGATGAAGTACCATCTTCTGCTTGTGTGGTAATGGGTCTGAATTCAAAAACTGGAGGTGGATTCTCAAGGCAATGACGAAGAGCGGTTCGGTTTTCTTTTCCATCTATAAATCTCAGGAAACTAGATCTCCACTTAACGTAGCAACCGGCTGTCAGCATAGGTGGATTACTGTTGCCACCTTGTTCCAAACGAATTTGATTAGCAGTCGCAATGTTGATGTTGTTGTTAGACATGGTGAATACTTTTAAATGGATTAGGATCTTAGTAGATGTATTGTGATGTGATTTGTGGTTGACAATTTGGAAAAGATTGATGAAATTCCTTAAAAATGTTCTCGAAAAAACAAAAAATCTCCAAGACCAAAAAACACATGTTGTAAGTGTATTTTCAGAATATTCAAAAATCCTCTAAGTTCTGCAAATTCTATCTCAATACCCAAAATGTGTCGCAATGATCCCAATGAGTATCCTGTCGCAATATCAAAGCACTCTGTCGCAATGCACAAAAGTATACTGTCGCAATAACTCAAACATGATATGCCGCAATATCAAAACACTATGTCGCAATATCACTAAAGTTCTATCACAATGTCACAATAAGTTTCTATCGCAATGTCACAGTAGATTCCATTGCAATACTACAAAACAACTTACGTCACAATATATCTAATTAAAAGCTATCGCAATACCCAACAAATTAGTTGTCGAAATATCACAACATAAAAACCACCTATCGCAATCTGGATCACAATATGGATCGCAATGTTAAACTCTAAGCCATTGTGATGGAACTCAAGATGATTTCGTCGTAATATGAGTACTGTACCGAGACTTCAGGTAAAAAAAGAGATTTTTGACTAGAAATCTGTGATTTTAACCAAACCAAAGCACCCAAATCTCTACCACAACTATGTAGAAGATATATGGATCATTTGGAATCACAAAAACACGAATTTTTTTTGAAACTTGGGTATAAATCAATCAAAACTCACGAATCTTATGAAAAACACCACAAATCTTCAATCACCTATCCACTATAGGCTCTTGATACCAAATGTTAATCCCACTTCAATCCATAACACAAGATTTAGAATGGTGGAAAGTTTACTATATGTAAAATAATGAACCAACACCCTCTTCCACACATGGAAGAGGGTATATATACCCACGAACCACATGGGCTTTACATGGGCCGCGTGTTTGTTTCCATGGGTCGGGCTTGGCTTGCCTTGGGCTTAAAGCCCCTAACTTATACAATATTAGCTTAAAGTCCAAGCCCGGTTTTCCCAACTAACCTATTACAATACAAGACCTTTAACGACTAAGATGACCTATTACATTCTTGTTCAACTATATAAAATATAGGGCTAACAAATTCTAATGCATTAACAATAAGTAGTGAATGTAATGATGATGAAGGTAAGTAATGAATGAGGAAAGAAACAACCTAGTGGGAAGACACCAAGATTTATAGTGGTTCGGCAACGAGGTTCTATCCTCGTTCCTACTCCACTCCTCGAGTACACCTTAGTCGAGATTTCCACTATATCCACAAGCTCCCTTCTTGGCATAGAAAACCTTACAACGTCGCTTACATTATTTTCTCACACTAAGCTAAATGTCGAGACCTAATCTTAGCTAGGACCAATCTACACAACGTCGCCCAATTCACCATTTTACGACACAAGGCTAGATGTCGAGTTCTAATCCAAATCTAGAACCAATCTTCACAACGTTGTCTACTTCACCATTTTCCGACACAAGGCTAGATGTCGAGTTCTAATCCAAAGCTAAAACCAATCTTCACGACTCTTTACTTTGAAGCTAAGTGAGAACTTCACACAACACAACTACACATCACTTTATAGTTTAGTGAGAACTCACAAACACAACCGCATCACTTTATAATTTAGTGAGAACTAACACAACTTATTACAACTCAACTAAACATATCCAAGTACACACATGTAGCTTGGATCTACACAACACAAATCCAAGCACACACATATGCAAAGGATTTACACAACTCTAATCCAAGTATTCACACATAGCTTGGATGAACACAACTAGTCCAAGTATTCACAAATACATTGGATCTACACAAGACATAAATAAACAAATGATGAACATGACTAGATCTTTAGGAGAGGATGATCTTCATCAAGGCTTCATCTTTAATCACATCACAAGTGTGTGAGTGATCTTCTCTTTGGACAAGGTAAAGAAGGAGATCAAGAGGATAATCATAAGTAAACATACTTAACACATTAAGTGATCATTTACAAATGATTAAGATTAGATAGGAAAAAGAAGGTTGAAAGAGATGTCCAAAAAGGGCTATAAAAATGCAGTTTGATCCACTATTTACAGAAGACAAATCCTAACGGCTAGCTGAGGGTGGTTCCTTAGCTACCTAGTCGGTTCCTTATCGATATCGAACCGCATAGGCACTTAAGGAACCGCGGAGTGTAGACTGTGCTCCTTTTTGTCTTTTAGTGAATTTGAAATATCTGAGGTTGTTTAAACCTTCAAAGGATATTCTTATGGCATTTGGAATATGCCATATTCAAATTTACATTTTCATTTTAATAAAATATTTTCTTAAAAATAAAGTTTATTAAAAAATCTTTTGTTACATTTGACAAAAGTGAGTTTTAAGGCTAATCACTTTTATGATCACTAAGCATGATTAAGATATGTTAGTGTAATGATTATTACCTTGATGATAGTGTTTGTTTAGATAATTCGTTTTATGATTGTGTTTGACAATAAATGTCTTTGTAATTTGTCGTGATCAAAACTAAGAAAGATTAATTAGTACTAACAATGTTTTTAGGCATTGCTTTGCAATAACAATCTTCCCCTTTTTGATTACGAAAAACCATAAACTCATTTACGTAAAATACAAGATTATTCGAATTATTAACGAGTTTATCACTATCATTTCTCCCCTTTGTCGAAGCAAAAAGGTTAGCATAATTCTTTGAAGAAGAAAAGAACCGGACTTTGCTAGTAGCTCCCCCTTGGTGCTTACTCCCCCTTACTTGGGGCACCAAGTGAATGAGCTAAGGTGACATGCTACACAAAGGTTAGAAGAAAGAAAAGAAACACCAATGTATATATGTGCACTACCTACTAACTAACTTGAGCGGGAGAAGGAAAAGAAATCTCAAATTAGAAGCAAGTATTTGCTAAGTATGTCCAAAGAGTGTGTGATGACAACATCAAAGTTCAATTGGTGGAATAAAGGAAGAAAAGAAACATCCAAACCAATGAAATATGATTAACATGTCAAGGGGTTAAAATTTAGAATTTATGGAATCACCCATAATTAATTGTAAGTTTTAACCATGATCAACTCTTTAACAAATGTGTGAAAAAGAATTAGCGGGAAAGATAACACACATAACATTCATATTACACAAATATGAAATAACATAAAAGAGAAATATTCATACACACAATATGAATATTTAAAGCAAACAATATGGAAAATAAACCACAAAGCATAAATTACTATAATAGTGATAATCTTCCAACATTGCTTAAGTTTTATTGACTCAAACAACTAAAGTATAAAATGTGCCTTAGTTGGAAAAGAAAGACGACGAAGCATCATTCAAAGTTTTGTTCATGGGAACGAAAACTTTGAGAGGAGGTCGAGTGAGGAGGAATTCAAGGAAATTTAGCTTGTCATATATGTGAGCAAGTTCAATTTGTTGAAACCGACAACAAGCACACGAGGAAACATGATGCAAAACAAAGTCGTTAGATGGGGGAGGTCCATCAAAATGAGAGTTTGGTGGAGAGGGAGATAATGGATATGAGATGTTTTCACAATGCCTAGTGAGATTAGGGAAAGAAGATAGGTCATTTAGTTGTGGAGAGTTGAAAGGTTTAGGTGGTGGTGGAAGAATTTCCTTTTCTCCGGTGATTAGATTTATAGAGTAAGTCTCATTCCAATATTTAATCGGAGAGAAAGAAGAATTCTTAGAAGATTTGGGAGAAGATGAATCATGAGCATTCTTGTTCTTATTGATCCAAATGGGTCGAACCGAGATTTTCGGTTTCTTTGAAAACTTAGAAGAATAAGCTTTAGGTTGAAAAGATTGTGACAAAGATATGTCAATGTTAGGAATGGAAGAGTTAGGCATTATGAGGGATGAAGAGAAGAACTCCCAAAAGAGAAGAAATTAAAGAAAGTAGACAAAGCAAAGATTTGAAATTAAAACAAAAGGTTTTAGGGAATGTTTAGCCAAATTGGGTAAACAAAGAATTTTAACCAAGACAGTGGTCAAAGAAGAAAGACCAAAAAATAAGTCAAAGATGGCTTTCCCGTACGCGGTTCCTTAAGGGAGCCCGTAGTTCCATATCGATATGGAGCCGCCTAATGGCTAAGGAGCCGCGTCCAATGGACCACAAACCATGATTTTCGAAAGTTTTGGAGAAAAATAAGACTTTTTCAAAATTTTGTAAATCTTGGATTTTTACCTCTTTTAGCACTAGAGTATGCTAGGGTTACATAAAAGCAACACATTCACAAAGAATGTCTTGACAAAGGGTGAAAAAAATATTTAGATAACATTTTGATCCATTTTTAAGTCAAGTTTTTAAAGGTTGTGATATATTTAGGTTCAATTTTAAATAAATTGAAGTTGATAAATGTGACCACATAGGTTAAAACACATAAAATAAATCCATAGACCATCTTCATGAAAAACTCATGAAGGAAAGGAAATAACAACTAACTAATACAAAGTTAGCTTAATCTAGGTCTTAATATCATAGTCTTCTTTGGCTTGACCTTCCTAAAAAAACTTTTGATTTAGAAAACCATCATTCATCTCCTAGGAGGAGGAGGATTAGCAAATAGGTTCAACAAGAATCTTTACAACTTGATGTGATCCCCAATCATTTCCAACTTAAGGATATCCATGAGGTGAAAGTTGTTCAAGCAACAAGGACAATTGGTTCCATTGTGCATGAAAAGGTTAAACAAGTGTGGATCACCTAAGAACCGGGAAATGGGAACACCCAAGAGTGGAGTGTTAGAGGGAGGGGGTGGTGGAGAAGGCATGGTATCCAAGGGTGATATGGGTGAATTTGGTGGAGTGAAAGGAAGAGGCTCAAAAACAAAGGGAATTCTTTGATGATGTTGAGGTTGAGCATTCACATTTAAAGGAGGACTAGAAATTAATGGTGAGGAAAACTCATTCATTCTTGATTAGAATGAAGAGGAGGTAGAACCATGTGAATGGTTAGTACCATGAGTTGAGTTGGTCTTCCATGAAGCAAGTGGTGGTGAAAGTGATGAAGAGATGAAAATAGGAGAAGTTTCACTCTTGGGTTGTGAGAAGATGGATAACCAAGTTTAGGAAACTTGAACTTCATCTTAAGGTTTCTTTTGGATGAGGAAGTTTTGGAAGAATTGGATGTTCTAGTGGACACCATGGTTGTGTGTTTAGGTTTAGAGAGAGGTTTAAAGAATGAAGAACACAATCAACAAGAGAGTGTTTAAGAAGAGGAAGGGATGATCCAAACTAGTAATGGGTTAAAAGTGTTTTATGTGAACAATGAAATTAGGTAGCTTAGTTTAGAAAAGTGCAGGTTTTTGCAAAAGTTTTATCAATGTTTACACAGATCAAGGGAGAATAGTGTAAAGCAAAGATTCTTCTCGGAATATACAGAGGTGGTCCCTTATAGAAAGGCACGGTTCTTTATCGCTAAGGAACCACGGCCGCCCCCAGTGGGTTTGATAAAAGGCACTTCCAGAAACTATTGCTAGCCCAGGTTTAATATAAAGGTTTATCAAGCCAAAAGGGACTATTAATCAAGGTCTAGGAAGCTAACTAACACATAAGATGCACAAAGTCATGCAAATCGAAAGATCTATAACATAGACAATTAGGATTAAAATACTAGATAATCCAAACACAAAGTTTTAGTTAATGAACACATAACATCCTAAGAATAAAGATAAAGGAGATGAAGTTCAACAATCCAAACATGTTTACACACATTTTAACCATTCAAGAGTGGGATATATCATTCATCTATGAGCATTTCCTCCTTGCCTTGATTCACTTATTATGCGTTCTTGAAGATGAAGATTTAGACAATCTTGATAGTCTGAATCAATATGTAGATAGGACAATTGAGAGATAGAGGATGACAAGTCATAACAATGATTGAGAGAGTTGTCTTGAGAGAAATTTCCATCTTCATTTGAATCATCCGTGGGTACATAAGAGACATTTCCTTCAATACGAAGCATGACTCGATCCACGGAGTGAAAAGATGAAGCATTTAAAGGTGGAAAGTCAAGGAAAAGTTTCTTAAGAGGTCGTGAGAGAATCATGGCATATGGAAGACTAGAACGAGATCCATTGAGAACAAATCTTATTCTTCTAGCTATGAAAAATGCAAGGTTGTATGGAGTGGTGGTAGCAACACAATACAACATATGTGCAAGACAAGCGGGCACATGGTTGCGATTACCATCCAAGCACATTGCATTTTCCCTAATGATATCGGCCCAAGAGATCATAAAATCACTAAGATCGCTAGTTAGTAATTACCGTGGAGTGAGAGCACGAAATTCTCCCTCAAAATTACCAAGAATAGGGTGTTCACAAGGTTTAGCAATGGCACAAGAGATGGCCGAAGCCGAAGGTATCTCGGTCACATAATGCACATCAATAGGGTTCGATTCTAAGTAGTTTAAACCCCAAGCATCGGTGAACCTACATTGACCTTTGTATGGAACATTGAGAATCTTACCAAATTCCTCAAGAGTGTATACAAAGGTTTTCCCCTTGATGGAGAATCTTATAGATATACCATTATTGATGCACAATAATGTGTACAAGTTAAATAATTCCACGAGGAAGGAAAGAAAGATTGGCTCATTTATATCAAGCAAAAAATCAAAGCCAATGGTATTGAACATGAATCGAATGAAGTCAAGTCCAAGAAAATTAGAAGGAACAATGCGTCCTTCATGAAAACAACGAGATTCAAGACTACGATAAGTGTTTTGAGTATAACGAGTTTGACTTAACAAAGAAAGATTAGGCATGTATTCTCTAGTACGTTGGTGGTCATTTTGATATCTAGAAGTCATGATAGTACCTAAAAATAACATACAAACATATCTCCCCAATAACTCATATGTTACATATAAACCAAAAATAAAAAAGATGAGAATGCGTTTCACCAGACTCTTGACAAACAAAGGTTTAATCCTTATCATTCTCATGTTTACAATATACCTAGTTCATCATTGACAATAACACATTGACCATGTAAGATCAACAATGAACTTGAACATTGGTTTTTCAAAACAAGGTTTTTAGGTAAGCATTTAAAAATGCCATTACCAACTTGTTCATGGGTTCATTTCAATCCCATCAATTAACCAAAATTATTTAGTCAAAATTCGGATTGTTCTACAAGTGGGTTTTAGTGAAATCTTAATGAATATGAACCCTAAGGAATCATAGCAAGAATACTATGTCAACTCTTATTCCTAGTAAGGTTCTAATTCAACGTCAATTTTAAAAATCCCCAATTATGAATGTATGAACCATAGAACAAATTAGACGAAATTGAAAGAAATGACTTACAAATAATTGATCTTGGATGAAGGATGAGTGAAATCCACAAAACGAAATCAATTAATCTTGAGTAATTAAAGGTTTTGGAAAATCAACAATGGTGGAAACTGGGTATTCTCGTCACTATGTTGGAGAAGAGAGAGAATGAGTGTTTGAAAAATTATTTTTAATAAAAACTGGCACTTTAGTCGCAAGTACTAGACGCGGTTCCTTATTGACAAGGAACCGCCTGTCTGAGTCGCGACAATAAGGAACCGCCTATAGTGGCGTGTTTTAATCAAGGAAAATCAAAGAAAATTACAAAACCAAATTTTTCTAAAAACCTTAAAATATGTCTTAAGCCTTTAGGAAATCATTGGACCACCACAACACTAGGTAATAATGCCTTATTGAAGTATTATAAGTTGAATCGAGATAGGAAAAGACCGATACGGACAAACGACTACTCGTAGCAATGAAGCAAAGAGGAGAGGAGTCAAGAGGAGTGAATCAAGACCAAGAACATTTCTCAAAAGACAAATGACATTCTTCAAATCGAGGAGACGAAGAGCTTGTGTCATATATAGTGGTTTAAGACGTGCCTTTCGGGCGAAAGTATAAACGGCTTTGGTAATGAACTATACCAAGCAACTTTGATACATAGAATAAGATCAGTTTCAAGAGTAGTCTTATTCTATTTCAAAATGTGAGCAAAGTATAAATTCACTTTCTCTCCCACATGATCGGATAATTATTGCTAGGATTTACAATAACAATATCCTTGGAATATTTTAATTCCAAATGTGTAAAATCCACCTACAACTTAATGAAGTAGTTTGGTATCTCAAGGGATTCATCAGTCATCCTAGAGATAAGCTTAATTGCACAAGTTACACATGATATTAGGCCTACTAACCGTAAGGGTGCAAACCATGGAAATGATGCTTGATACTTTAAGCTTCTACTAACTCACTCTACATTTCCATAGTGAGTCAAGTATCCAAGCAATGAAGGTTTGAGAGAGAAAAGGGAAGAATCACAAACCACAAACAAATGTCAAGGCAAGGATGCCAAGAACAAACATATAGTCAATTAATGATCAAAATAATGATCAATAGGGCGTGTGGAAGAACGAAAACGTACCTTGGCCACAAATTGCATTCCAAGCTTTCAAGGAACCAATGCAAAGCCCAACCATGACTAAAGTGACTACGAAATCTTCAAGGACTAGTATCACTTCCATCCATCTTGATATCATCATTCAGTGATGTTAGAAATCAAAGAAGATGAGTCTTCTACAAGTGTAAGTAACTCAATCCACAATCAATTGAATGATTGATCTTCATGAGTACATACACATAACAAGATGCAAACTAGTAGATACATTTCAAGAGTGAATCTAAGATGCATAAATACTACTAATCTAAATGAGATGCAATATTATCAATTAAAAGGCTTATTTTCAATAAAAGATAGGTTTGACCAAAGAAAAACTTTAGTACAACTTAACCTTCTAATTTGAGGAGACAATAGATCGATCCAAGTTTTAAAGTATAATATAAATCAAAGATCTTGTGTCACCGTCGCTCTGATACCAATTGTAGAAACTAGAAGGGGGGGGGGGGGGGGGGGGTTGAATAGTTTCTCATCGGTTTATCTCCTAATTAAAATTCCTTTCAATTAGGTGAGTGCCAAAACTATCTTTTACTTGAAAGCTAGTTGCGTAATGATTAGGTTCAGTTCTAATGCATTAACAATAAGTAGTGAATGTAATGATGATGTAGGTAAGTAATGAGTGAGGAAAGAAACAACCTAGTAGGAAGACACCAAGATTTATAGTGGTTCGGCAACGAGGCTCTATCCTCGTTTCTACTCCACCCCTCGAGTACACCTCACTCGAGATTTCCACTATATCCACAAGCTCCTCTTGGCGGATAAAACCTTGCAACGTCGCTTATATTATTTTCCGACACTAAGCTAAATGTCGAGACCTAATCTTAGCTAGGACCAATCTACACAACGTCGCCCACTTCACCATTTTACGACACAAGGCTAGATGTCGAGTTCTAATCCAAAGCTAGAACCAATCTTCACAACGTTGCCTACTTCATCATTTTCTGACACAAGGCTAGATGTCGAGTTCTAATCCAAAGCTAGAACCAATCTTCACGACTCTTCACTTTGAAGCTAAGTGAGAACTTCACACAACATAACTACACATCACTTTATAGTTTAGTGAGAACTCACAAGACACAGCCACATCACTTTATAGTTTAGTGAGAACTAACACAACTTATTACAACTCAACTAAACATATCCACGTACACACATGTAGCTTGGATCTACACAACACAAATCCAAGCACACACATATGCAAAGGATTTACACAACTCTAATCCAAGTATTCACACATAGCTTGGATGAATACAACTAGTCCAAGTATTCACAAATACATTGGATCTACACAAGACACAAATAAACAATTGATGAACATGACTCATCAAGGCTTCATCTTTAATCACATCACGAGTGTGTGAGTGATCTTCTCTTTGGACAAGGTAAAGAAAGAGACCAAGAGGATAATCATAAGTAAACATACTAACACATTAAGTGATAATTTACAAATGATTAAGATTAGATAGGAGAAAGAAGGCTGAAAGAGATGTCCAAAAATGGTTAATGAAAATGCAGATTTGATCCACTATTTACAGAAGACAAATCCCAACGGCTAGCTGAGGGCGGTTCCTTAGCTACCTAGGCGGTTCGTTATCGATAGCAAACCGCATAGGCACTTAAGGAACCGCGGAGTGTAGACTCCGCTCCTTTTTGTCTTTTAGTGAATTTGAAATATATGATGTTGTTTAAACCTTCAAATGATATTCTTATGGCATTTGGAATATGTCGTATTCAAATTTACATTTTCATTTTAATAAAACATTTTCTTAAAAATAAAATTTATTAAAAAATCTTTTGTTACATTTGACAAAAGTGAGTTTTAAGGCTAATCACTTTTATGATCACTAAGCATGATTAAGATATGTTAGTGTAATGATTATTACCTTGATGATAGTGCTTGTTTAGATGATTATTTTTATGATTGTGTTTGACAATAAATATTTTGTATTTTGTTGTGATCAAAACTAAGAAATATTAATTAATACTAACAATGTTTTTAGGCATTACTTTGCATTAACAGAGCTGATAATTATACATTATGTAACTAAATGACAATTACCTAAATATATATTTAAGTATAACTTAGCTAGAGTTATGTATAATTTAGACTAACAAATTAGATAGAATAAACGCTATTAAGAACTAGAATTTAGCATCGCTCATAGTGATTACTAATTTATCAAACTAGTCTAAAATCG
Source organism: Glebionis coronaria (assembly GCA_025667525.1). Classification (NCBI taxonomy): domain Eukaryota; kingdom Viridiplantae; phylum Streptophyta; class Magnoliopsida; order Asterales; family Asteraceae; genus Glebionis; species Glebionis coronaria. The sequence goes on along the minus strand of JANFOE010001465.1, from coordinate 46,425 downwards.
ATCGGGTACACTACCCGTTAGAAGCGTTATATTATGTTAATTTGGTTAGATTGACAAAATATAAATGTAAAACTTGAATTAAAATAAATGCATATCACAATGCACATTAATTACAACCCTTAAATATGTGACTTAAGCTTGCTATATTGTTAATTGAAGAACAATGTTGAGAAAAATCTCTAAGTACTTTATACCCGACATCAAAAGTACAACACATCTTGAAAAGATCACATCTGTAACTACGCGTGATACTGAGCAATCCCGGAAAATAGGTAATCCAATTTTTAATCTTTAACGTTAACACTCAACTAAGTTATCTTTAAAATTAATGCATCTAACTAACTCGACTTAAAGATAAAACAAGTCAACGCCTTTGTGAAATTTCACTTCAATCTCATATAAGTAATATCAAATCAACTTCATAATCACCATAACATTAATTTACCAAATTACAAGTCGTTTGACATTTCATGTGAATCTTGATAAGGGTTCATTTGAATATGATTTTTATAAAATTCATATTCAACGGTAGTCCGATAGTTAGAATTTTTTTTAGCCAATAACATAGTTCAGTATATTTAAACAAGCCATGTGAAGCATCCTCATATAAAGACATATAATCTACTCTTTGTAATCTACGAGCCTACCAAAAAATCCATCACCAATTACCAATTTTTTTTACCATCATGGCATTTACTCTTTGAAACGACATCCTCGTAACAATCCACCCCACAAAACACAAAGAGAAAAAAGAATTAGTGTGAAAAGTACAAAATGCTTTTATGAAAGCGAATGATAAAAAAACATGTATATATAAGTATTATTCACGGAATGTGCTTTCTCAGCTTGATGTTTCTATTATTAATAGACTATTCAAAGGAAAATAAAATGTATATTAAGTTTTTAATTTAAATTAATAAATTAAAGTTTGTTTAGTTTGTGGATAAGTGTTTGATTCAAAGTTAAACTTGAATTTGGTGTTGTGAAAAAACGATAAAAGTAAAACAAAAAGATATATTTAAAAGTTAGTTTTACTAAAAAGACTTACTTGATTATTTAATTTAAAGTGTGAAATGAACAAAACATTATATCAGATTTACGTTGAATTTTTTATTACGACGAGCTTTCGACCCTTGATTTGTGGCCCCTTTAAGACCAAACCCATCAACCAAACATTATGCTAAAAGTCCAATCCCGATACTCCATGTTAAACCCTTAAAAAATTAACGCACCCTAAGTAGGTAACAACTTAAAATACCTAAACACCAGTACATGTTTTATAAGAATTAGTTTGTATATAAAAATTAGTTTGTATATAAAAATTAGTTTGTATGCAATCTATAAATGTTAGTTTGTATGCAATCTATAAATGTTATGGTTAGTAAGAGCACTAGATATTAAGACATGCCAAAAAGCAATTTTTAGTAAGATCTCAACGTCACTTTAGTATCTCATTTTGACGCTCACAAATTAAAATACCTTATTACTCGTAACTCTCAGTTCTAACACAAGCTCAACAAAAACCTAGTACAACACAACTTTTTATCTTGTTATTTTATGATTCCGTCAAAGATATGATATTAAACTTGACGTAGGTCTCGAGTGTCATGGCTTACACTTTGGTGGCACCAACAACATGTTGCATGTGAGGTTGCATTTAGCAGTTCGTGGTGAGGCTTTCGTAAAGTAAAATATACCTCACCTCACGCGTGAATATTGTTAAAAGAAAAGGGTTTGCGTGACCCAGGGGAAAAATTAGCTCACAATGGTGAGGAGTCACCGTTCGATATTTGTATTTAAATGGGCCCACCCATTTGATATTTAATTCGGTTGTGAGTGTGAGTGAGTTATTTTGTGAGGTACATTTGTATAAAATGAATATTTATTTAAATGTTTTATTTGATGAAGGTTCCATTAATTGATAAGAGTGAATGTAAAAAGTTATAAAAAAAGTTGATAGTGTTTGGTGAGATTTTTTTTGGGTAATTCTAAATGTATCGAGGAATTTTTCTAAACTTACCAAAGATTAGATAATCATTAAGTAATCATTGGCTCATTAAGACGCTTGATCAAGTAAGTAATTAATATTTACCTTTTTTAAGAGTTTTTTATATATCTTTTTTTTAATTCAAATTTGATTTCATATACATCCTTTAGATCCCAATTTCATATAATCCCAAGCTATTAGATTTTTTGATTTTCTTTTTTTTTTTTTTAGAACGGCACCTCGATCTCACTGAAATCCGACCCCCGAGTTATACCATCCATAACGGGCAGGCCCCGGGACCCGAACCACTAGGGGAAACCCCTAGAACTCCCGGCTTCGCACTAAGGAGGAAAATCATGGGTTTTTGTCTCTTGCAAGACTTGAAACCATGACCAAACCCCCTCCCCAAGCTTTAGGAGGGACTTGGGTGGCCAACTGCTCTAAAGCAGTTATTAGATTATAAATATGTTAAGAGAAAAACTATTTTAAATAAGATACTTTTTTTTATGAGATAACTCATCTCGATCATTCATCTCATTTCTATCTAATAAATGAGATTTAATATATTTTACTTTTTTGCCTATTTTTTATAATCTAAATATATTTTAAATCGTTAAGTGTTAAACAAAAATAATTATACCATCCTGACGAGCGTTTAATTATCTTTCTACCAATATGCACTATGATATACTTTCGAATAATTTTTTTTTTCTTTTCTTTTTGTTAAAATTTACGTGAAATATCATATATGATAATACTTTTTCATCATATATGATAACAGTGTTAAATCATATATGATATTGGTTTCTATCATATATGATAGGTTATATCATATATGATACTTGTGTTATATCATATATGATATTAGTATCATATATGATAATTTTTGAAACGTGAAAAAATGAAAAAAAAAATGTCGAAATTATCATATAGCATATTTATAGAAAGATAATTAAATGTTTTTCGTAAGGGTATGTTTTTTTCGCATAACGATTAACGGTTTAAAAGATATTAATATTTGAAAAAAAGATAGTGAAAATATATTTTGTTTTTTATTTTATCAATTGAATTAATATAGATATGGAAGGGGAATATTAGTCCCTTGGTATACAAATAAAGTTTAGTATCCAAATAAACTTAAATCATATGTTAATACAAATAATGCTATAAAAAAGATATTTACATTTTTCGACTTCTTGACGTTTTGAATTTTATAAAAAGTGAAAAAGATTCTATAAAAAATTAAACGTAAGCAAAAGTGTTAGCCGTTAATATTTATTCCGACACTTTATCACTTAAGATATGTAGAAACAAATTATATACTTGCAAAGTGGTCAAAGAAAAAACAAAGTCTTTAACAAACAAATATTTTATAAAGTGTACACAAAGTTTATAAAATGTTACAAAGTATTTTTCCACTTTAAATAAAATGTTTCAAACTAAATACTAATTTGAATTTTAAAATTTCCCCTCCCAACGATTTAAAACCTATACTAGATAACACTTTCAACACTAAGAGGTCAGGGTATGGTAACACATAGCTAAAGCAGTGGTATAACGCGAGCATGACAACGCCAAAAGCTACACCGTTCGTCACGCCATGGTTCTGGCGCCGTATCTGCCAACCCAAAATGGTGGGACCACTATAACACCAGAAATTTGGTGTTAACCAAGGAGACTATTTTATGGTGTTATAGAGTTTCTGATGTTATATAGTGGAATGTTGACGTGACACTCACTTTTTTCATAACACCACGCTATGGCACCACACCACACCCTAAGCTCTAAGAGGCCACGGTACGGTGGCTGGTGGGTTCGGCTGGCCACCAAAGCGCGTGCCCACGGTGCAGCCAACCACACTATGGCTCACGTTATGGTTGTTTGGCTGGTACCTACCAGCCGACGTTATGGGTTATGGCGCGGCAATTGCACCGTGGTTCGCATTATTTATTTTTTTTAAGTTTTTTTAACCAAACTCCAATTGGCGTATTAGCGATATGCATTTTATAGTAGCGCTAAAACCTAAACGACCCGTTGTGTTGATACAAAAGTTGGATGGACCACGCTTGACCTGAATTAGGCTTAATTCGGGGTCTTGTGGACTCCGGATCTTGCACCAAGTAAATTTGTTTGAGACCCTGCACACTAAATAACAAACACCGTTAGACTTATCGTGGGCGCGTGTCCCACGATTAGACTCCAGCGTGAGAGTAAGTAATCGTTTTGAGTATATGTGAGGGTTGGAGTATTGTGAACATCGTACATTTGTGGAACCTCTGGGGTTCATTTTATACCCAAGGAACCCTAGTCCAGGCTCTCCTATTCTTGCGGCCTAAGCAAGAGATAATGACCGCATATAGGTTGATCCTTATCACGTAAATAAGGACGGTGTATATCCCTTTAACTTAGGTGAATATAATATCTATTTAGATTATATTCTGTTTGATCCCGTCGCAGTGCGACCAGGACACGGTTAAGTCATAACCGCGTGCGACAACGACTTATTGGGCCTTGTGGGCTTTAGCCACTGTCTACATATGATCCATACTTAAATGGATACAGGTAGTACTCATGGATCGGGTTATCCAGCCCGATTAGGGATTATACGTCATCACGTTGCATCACGACGTTGTTTAAAGAAATAAAAGTAGGGGGTAGTGGTTGAATTTGTAACTTATTATATTATGGACTATTTGTCTAAAAAGCGTAAAATCTTCTCCCCTCAAACGGTCAAAATTTAGCCCAAAAAATGCCAGTTACCCAACGGCTAGAAATCCAAATATTAAAAAAATGATAACGCGACCGATGGCGCGAGCCACGGTGCAGTTGTCGCGTTGTGGGCTCGCGCCATCAGCCATAACGTCGGCTCGTACCTACAGCGCAAACCCCCATAACGCGACCCAATGTACAGTTGGCTGCGCCGTTGGCTCGCGCCATCGTGGCCAGCCAACCAGCTAGCCACTATACCGTGCCCTCTAAAAGTTAAAAATGAGCGTCAAGCGTAGCCAGTGCAAGTATATTATTTGTTTGTACATACCTTAAGTGCACGACTAAAAACTTTGCTTACGTTTAATTTTGCATATAACGTTTTTGCATTTTGTAATTATTAAAACGTCAAAAAATCGAAAAATATAAATAATATTTTTACGACATTATTTGTAACAAAAACAATAAAAGATTTAAGTAAAATCTTTATAAAATTAAACTTGATTAAAACAAAATCTAAAGAAAATAAGCTATTAAAAATTTGAAAAACCACTTGATCGAGGTGAAAATGAATAACCATGCGTTACAAATATGAAAGCAATAGGACATTTAAACAAATTATGATTAAACTAATGATTAAAAAATATCTTGGAATGACTAATTAAGGCAAAATAGAAATTAGTGTACTTAATGCTAATGATTAGTAATTAATGTAGTCAAATTTAACTTCGAGTTCTAATACTTGAATATTTTGACTAAATATAATCTTGGTAGATTTAGTAGTACCTTTTTTTTTGCGATGATTGATAATAACAACCTTAAACTAATGATTAAAGTAACTTTAAAGAGTCAAATGTAATGTTTGATAAGGACTTATAAAGTTTTAATTGAAAAATAAGAATATAGATAAGTTATCAACAACTTGTTTGTTTTGTGTTTAAAATTAACTAATGGCTTTCTAGAAAAAAATCAAGAGGAGAAAACTTCTTATATTAAGTCGTGACTTATTATTATTATTTTACATATTTACCTTTTAACTTATTCATTTATAATTTAAAAGGACATAATAATAATTTTGTCTGATTCAGACATTATATTCAACAAACAAAACAAACAATCATATATCTATATCTATACTACTTTATAAAGAGCTTATCACAAAAGTTGAAAAAGTTGAATTTTCAACATTTCTAAAATTAAACAACATGGGCTGGCATCTGTATCAATGGCGGTGAAATGTAATGTGACAATCCGTCAATTTACGATTGATATTTTATTCTCAAATATTATTTGAAAATATTATTTTAATGTTACAATATGAACTCACTTATTATTGGGAAGAAATTTGGATTTACGTCTTGAAGTAGCATCGACTACGTTTAAACTGGAGGATTCAACGTTACGTGCTTACGTTTACATACACCGTCTTTGGTGACAGTCCGACATTTCAGAAAATAAATTTATCCGTGAATATTATTTTGGAGCTTTAAATTTGTGTTGGTTCATAAACTCACAAATTTACGAGAAGAGATTAGGACTTACGATTTTATTTTAACGTCCTTTACGACTAAACCGGAAACCTTAGGATTACGTATTTACGTTTTCGAACTCCGTTTTTGATGAAACAATTTTTATTGGATTCGTTTTGTGACGTCGATTCATAATTTATAAAAACGTTTTTCGTAAAACGACCTGAGGGCACGCAAATCGAGGAAACTAGAATCGAGGGATACCCGTAAATTAGTGGGATGAGACAAGATAAATCTTGCCCCACCCCACTCAATATGGACGGCAAGAACTAAGCTACCAACACCTTAGGTGTCAATAACTTAACAAGACAAGTAACACTTGTCTTAAGCTTAAAGTGTAAGCTTCCACTTACACAAAACCACTAAACCTCAAACTAGCTACTCATTTCTCACCATGCAAATCTCACACAATCCTCTCTTCTCCTCCCATGGTTGCCGTCCCATAGCTCAATCCAAACACCATCATTGATCAAAGTTTAACCATAAACATATGTTATAATTAACATATGTTAATCTCCATCCAAAAAGATGAAGATTGGTGTAAGTTATAACATCAAAGGAGGAGTTTCCATGGAGTATTAGGGCTGATTTTCCACAAGGTTTCTATGAAGAATGGTGGTCATGAAGGTGGTCTTGGTGCATCATAAGTTTCTCCATCCAAAACCATGCCAAACTCATAACCTACATCAAGTTGGTGGTATAAAGATTGTCCTCCTCATCTTCTTAATATTTTGATTATGTAAACATGTATTTTATTTCCTATTGTATATATTTATGATTATTATATGATGATAAAAATGTTATGTGGGGATTTGTTGTTGATAATCATGGATAAAAAGGTGAAAAACTATAAGAAACAAGGTTAAAATCTTGATTAATTTGCATAGCTGTATAAAACAGTAAAGAACCAAGTGGTGAACTGATAAAATGATGAAGTAAAATGGATTTACAGTAAGCTATGGGTCTTGTACACATGTGAGAGTTGGCCATACAATGGAATCAAAATAATGAGTGAGATATGACTAAAACAAGTTTAGGGTATAAATCTGAAGTTACTGTTTTGGACGATTTTTAGAAAATATTTAGAAGATGATTCAACAGTAGCTATAAAAGAGTTAAATGTAGCACATATCATGTAGTTTATGTGATAAAAATTTGAGCTTCTATCTCCATATAGAACTCAAGATATGGCAGTTTTGGTGAAGATGAAGTTAAAAATCAGATTTTTGGAAATTAAAGAATAATACTATTATATAAGCACTCACATTTTAATATATAAAATGTAAAATAAAAACCCACTAACTTATAAAACTTATTTATATAAATATATATAAAAGGTTAATCAAATGGATAAATTATATAAATGGGGGTGAAATAATGTTTATAAGTAATAAAAACTATAAACATGATTTTTACGACTTTTTCGGCTATTGCCGTAAAATTAACGTTTTTGTTAAATAAAACTTAGATGGTTGGACCCGTCTAATAAAAACTTTACAAAACTTACATACTGATATATAGACATGTATAACAAGTAAAAACCGATAAAACCCGAACTTTAGGGCATACGGACATTAACGAGCTAAGTAAACATATTGGACCTAAAACACGTAAATAGGTACAACGAGAAAACTAGCATAAAAGTTATCAACACATAACTCTAAAATGAGTAAACGAGAATATGTAAACCCACTTGATCATCATATATATATAATCATCATATGTATACATAATTGTTATTTTTATAAAGTCATTGGACAAACGTCTAAGACCGAGTATTATTTGTCTAGGTTTCCGTGATTGAAGCACGTACCGTACGTCCGAATTGCCGATAACCCGCCTTCCCACATCAACGTGAGTTCATAGCCTCGCACTCTTTTAAATGTTTTTATAAATGTTTTATAAACCCGCGAGGGAGATAACATGTTAGTTTTTATAAATTTAGGACACCATTTGTCCCGATTGTTTGTTTATTGATTTTGGACCCGAATGATTGAATGACCCGATTGTATGACCCTATGAATGATTAAAGGACCCGATAGATGAAATTAAATGGATTATTAAAGTTAGGTTATGTCACTAAAAGTCCCATTAGCATGAATTGTGAACTACCGGGAGTTGGTAGACGCTTATGCATTTAATAGTACTATTTGGGGACGATCACCCCAGTTCGCGCCTTGACGGTTGATCCCCGTCGTGCCACATTGATTGGTAAGCGAATTTATGTATGAGAAGATTTCCAACAGCGTGACCTTTGTGACGACACGCTACTTTAGATGGGCAAAATTGGTATCGGGTTAGCTACCCGTTATGGTTTAGTAAGGTAACAATGTCATGCGGCTTATAATAATCCAAATCACCGAAATACTATTAGACGCTTCGAATTACGATGTATTGCCTGACTAGCAATACAGGGTCATACTATTGATATTATGATTGTATTTTGGTTTTCATAACCATATTCATATAACGGTTTTTATTTTCATACAACGTCGTAAGACGTATTGTATGACGTTTTTACGACAATGATTCGTATAATGATTTTTAAGGCTTTTTATAGCCATATTCATATAACGGTTTTATTTAATCTATACAACGTTGCAAAACGTATTGTATGGTGTTTTTAACGACAATGATTCGCATAATGATTTTTAAGGCAAATGCCTATATTATGATTTTGATGAAGATTTGTATAAAATGACTTTGGCTATTTTATAGCCTATTAAAATGGTTTGTACAAAAATGATTTTCAGTAATAATTTTATACTGATATTATATTGATGAATTTTATTAAACTCTATGAATTCACTCGGCGTTATCGCTGACCTTTTCTTTTAACATGTTTTATCTCAGGTACTTGAAGGTAATTCTCGGGAAGACAACAAGAATTCATGGCCCGCACCTAAACTATATTTTTCCATTCAAATACTTTGTAAAACTTTGTATGAAATGTAATGACTTGGGACCTATGTAACATTGATATTTATGAATGGAAATGATTTATAAATAAACGACGCGATTTTTATGCGTTGTCTATGATGTGAGTAATGTGTTATCCCGTAACACCAACGAGTCTTCCGCTGTACTGAGTTGTATAAATTTGGGGGTGTTACATGTAATCCCACTTCCCTCTCTATAAACAAAAACCCTACCTCTCTATATTGTAGCCACCGTCACACCTTTCACCACCAAACCTCTCCACCATCGAATCATACCTCCACCAAATACAACCCTCTACCAAAATCCTCCGCCAAAACCAACACCTCCGTCGAAAGCCCAAACACCACAAAACGACTGGCGGTGAAATTTTAAGTTTTGTGGAACTCTTTTTTGAGTTTTTTGAAGATCTACGACTATTCATTAAGTTTCGAAGGTTTTTTTATGGATCTGTAGATTTTATATGTAAATGTAATTCTTATAACTTTTTAAAATATTTTTCGTTACAGCCGTCACTCACCAATCAATTGTTATTGTCACATACGATGTTTTACCTGAAAAAGTTGTTGCCGCCATTACACTGCTCGAGCTTGCCGCCGTTACGCAACCGATGATTTACACAAGGTAATATTTTTAAATTGGTAGATGATAATGTGACTCTTTGTTTTGCAGCTTAATAAAAAAACAAGGTACATCAAGAGAATAGTTTTTTGAACAATACACATCGGTTAATTTTATAGAAGATATTTCTTGAGACATACTTATAGGTGAAATTGCTTCTACCAGCTGACTTATAAATTGTTTCTTGCTGGAGGGTTATCTAATTCAGTTTGTTCACAATGTAGTTCAGGATTTATTCACAAGGATCAACTTTAAAGTAGTCGCTCATGTGCTCCATCTTTAAAAGGTATAACTATATTACCATCTGTTTGTTCACTCGAGCTTTAGGGCACTATCTGACTTCCCGATCTCTGTTTAAAAATTAACCACAACTCTAAGGTTACACGTATCCCTCCTAGAAATATCTTCATAGAAAACACGCTTCTTTAAAAGATAACGTTATTTGCATATCAGTGCTAAGTTACAAACCCGTTTAGAGACCTCATATTGGGTAGGGATTATGAATGCCGAAAAAAATCTTTATCTGTTATTTTACTTCCCCTGTAAAGACAAACATTGATAGGTCTTAAGTTTACATACATTGTGAAGGTGTTTTCTATGAGTTTACTTATAGCCCTGCATCAGTTAAGATGCTTATGCACCATCTTTTTGTTATATATTTAAGTAGTTTTTTTTAATCTAATAAGGATGTTAATTGGAAGCCAAGTTTTATGTCCTATAGTTGGGATTAGAGAACAAGTTTTAAGGTTGAATTTAATGATGTTAGATTTTAACAGATCCTTTAACTTCATGCTCTCTATGTAAATTTTCTTGCATGTGTGCCAATCCATTTCATAAATTGAATGAAAAAAGTAATTAGCCCATATGCAACAAGATTATGAGTTTATGACATCTGATTAATAAGATAGTCTTTCCGATATTTATACTTCTACTTTTAAGGTGTTAGCTGGCGTACATTATAATTGCACAGTTCTTCTTTCAGTGTATGACAGAAGCAAAGGTTAACCGGTTTTTCCTCCTCAATTAATCACCAAGTGTAATTTTATACAGGGCTTAGATTACGACAACACTGGCTTGATGATATGTTCGAAGCTTCCCAGATTCTCGGACAAGTATACACTTACAATAGCCAGTCTGGATCCTAAATCTATTTCTGCAAAGCCAACCGTGGAGTTCACCAAGGGTATTACCAAATGGTGTCTCATTAACACCTTTTGCACCTATACTGTTTGAAAATAATGTAGAACAATCATCGAATAGACCTCTGTCATATTTGATGATTTATTTGGCTCCCTCTTTGCAGGCTTACAAACGTTGAAGTGTTGGTGGAATGCCTATTCTGGAAAGATGTCGAAGGACTCGTAAAGGACTATTACAAGAAAGTAAGAAAAGTAAGTGAATCTAAGCTTCATGATACTAGAAAATGGTTGTAGGGATACTACCCGTGACACAAAAGTAGTAATGTTTACAAATTGAAAATGAGGCTTTTTTAGTTTCATGGATTTTGAACTTAGAAATATGGGTTCATTGCTCGAAAATAGAACAATACCGTCTTTTATATTTCTTGGGTGGATTCATGGATTTGAACTTATAAATATGGATTCATTGCTCCCAAATGGGTTGATTGAATCGGTTCTTGCCACCACTTCAGTTCTTAATGCGGTTATATATTGGACGTTCTATATAACTGTTAATCTACATTTACTATCCTTAGTTGCGCTCTTGCAAGTATTGACTTATTTCCTTAAGCTAGCAAGTATTAGATAATTTTCGTCTCTTATGATCTTATTTTGCTTATATACCATTTCGCAGTATGCCACTTCTTAATTATGCCGTTACCAGATACATGGTTCCTTTAAATATATTCCACATTATGCAGTATCATCTCGCGTCACAGTTGATAATTTCAGGTATTGTTTAACTTGATTTGCTTATATGATGATTTGCTAGGCTAAACGAATGATGGCGAAGCTAGATATATACAGGAAGTTAACAAATGCTTTATTGTCATTGTCTCTGTTGGCTGGAAATGCTACGAGGTAAAAGTCCTTGTAGTAGTATAAATAAACAATCTTGCTATGCATAAATATGTTCATGGAAGCTATGTAACACCCCACTTTGATAAGTGGACCGTTACGCGTAATTATAGTGTGTCATCAAAGCATGCAAGATAATATGTAGTAAAACATACATGACCATAGGGAAAACTGGAATCAAACATCGGTTCCCAAACATACGCCCAAAACATAAATAAAGTAAATGAAATGAAGAAAGCCTACACAAGCATAAATATATGAAGGCAAAAGGAAAACAAGTCTATGGCAACTTCCATCCTATGCATGTCCTCCAAATGCTCGAGTCTGTCCCTGGGTACCTGTCGTTTTGGGACATGGAAAGGAAAGTAACGGCCGAGCATAACACTCAGTGCACGGATATACAAGCATGGAATGAATAATATAAGCATGTAAAACATATAGCAGCGAAAATGAATAAGTCTTAGAAAATCTAGTAATTCTTAGTAAAACTGGTTTTATAGTTTGAAACGCCTTATGTTTATCTTATGAAAACTGTTTAACATGTTAACCATTAGTCAATATAGGTCATGAAATATCAACGTGCATGAATATTTGGAGGGGTGACCTCGTCATGCAATTAGAGGGGCCGCCTCTAATTAATATAAGTTTGGGTATGAGGGATCAGCTCCTTGTGAAGGATGCAAGAAAGACTCGAGTATTCAGTGAGGCGAAAATCAATGAATGATGTACCTGAGACGAAGAAGGAGACAATGGAGTCAGTGAGTGATGACAATAACTCACTGACTCCCTCAAAACCATATAAAGATAAACATTGACAAGTACAAAGTACAAGAGACAAAGAGACAAAATGGTGGGGACAAAAGTACAAGTTAACACATGGTGTGTCATATGGTCACATGCATGTTGACACATATACTTTTGTATTATAGTGAAAGATGCTTTCACACCCACCACTATATATACTAGTCATTGTAGAATTAGATGGTTAATGATTTTATTCACTGTAAAACAAATTGTAATATGTAAAGAATATAGTGTTAGGGTTCTTCCTCCTATTGATCAATGGGAGAATAGTTTGTCTATTCAATCCCTATTGTAGTTTCGCATACAATAGGGTATAATTCTTTAATAAAGCTAAGAATTAAACGTTGAAAAACAAGCTTGTGTTATTAGTAGTCTTGTGGGTTTTGAGTTTAATGATTCATGATTTGCTCAATTATTTGGACCTAAAATATCATGTCTTAGCTTGTTTTATATGTTCATGTCTTGTTTTACTGATTCTATCTTTATGTTGTGTTTATCATGTATTCTGTATATTCTGATTAAGTATTACTTGTATTTCTTGTATTATTATACTTGTTGTGTGATAATAAGTAACTTTCTAAAAATAGCAGGTTTCCTAAAATAGAAAGTTTTCAAAAATAGATTTACTGCTTAAAATAGAGAAGTTTCTAAAAATAGAAAGTTTCCATAAATAGATTAACTACTTAAAATAGATAAGTTTCTAAAAATAGAAAGTTTCCATATTTAGAAATAAGCTGGATTATTAAGCTAATAAAATAAGCTTAGTTTTACTGATTAAATATACTAAGTCATGTGATTCATAATATAGTTTATTAATTATAACATGTTAATTATATAAACTATAGGTTATATGATTTAATTAAATATAACCATGATTTAATTAAATTAAAGTGTATAAAATGCTTAGGTTAAACATGTATTCATATCTATATTAACTAGTTATGATACCCGTGCACGCACGGGTTTTCTCTAAATTTTTTAGTTGTGTATGAATAGCATCAACTTAACGTTTCCAGAATAGTTGTTCGATGTGAACATATAAGTTCTACTCATTCATGGATTTGATTATTTCCAACACCTTTTACCGGTTATAACTAATTAAAAAACATACACTTGAAGACGCAACCGAACATGTTAACCTTATTGATCACCCATTCTATTATGCATATAACAAATCAAAAACTTATTGATAACATGGTGTATCCACTACGAAAAAACATGGTGAAAAAATAACATGGTGTATCCACTACGAAAAAACATGGCATTTTTCACGCTTTTTTTACACACACTTAAATCTTGGATTTAAAAAGCGAGAAGTGGTTAGTTGCGTTAAAGGTCCAAAGTGAGAAGCGCCGAGAGTTGAGGCAAAAGCGCACGCCTCTTGTAGGCGAGGCGCGTGTTTTACCCGCCCAACGGACGGGTATCACTTGTGATTATTGTTTACATGTTTTATTTATGTAAATTCTTGTTTGATATGTCCTCCGTCCGTACGTGTCCTTCTACGTTCAATAAATCTCATATATAAAGTTGACATGATAATGCACTGCATGTCGGGAAAAAGTTTATTTATAATGTGAAAAGCAACACTCTTCTAATAAATAACAATATCACACGGTTTTGATATTATGTTGCTAAATGAATAAATCTTAGATGTTTATATACAAAATGTCAGAAATTTGTTGCCATGTTCGCAATGTGCAAGAAAAAAATAGTTCAAATTTGGGCAGGTCTTGTTTTATGCTATCCTACGTGTAGAACCATAGCTATAAAACTAATTTCACAAGGTACCTTCGCTTCAAGAAAACTATTCAACTAAACAGAAGAAAACTTGTAAATTGATTGATTTACATCAAAACGGTACGATATCATGAAATGAGTTTTCATATGCTGTGAAATCGTCACACGAGACAAGAATGGTCTAACTAATACATCGTACAGTAATTGCTGAAAAACCTAAAGAAGAAGACTACGTTTATGACAACCCTATAGAATGCGCTTATGTGATATGGCTTCTTTAGAAAGTCAAATAAGCTTGTTGGGAGTTTATTCACATCAATCGACTTCAGTTCAATATTATAAAGTGTGCTACGTACAATGAACATATATCACTGCATCAAATTTTCTTTCGTGTTTCACTCACCAGTAAAAGACACATATCTACGAAAAGGGAAAATAACTTACTGATCATCTACGATTGGCTTTTGTTTACTTTTTGTTCCACCACTTCTCCATACCTGGTATGCCAAAAAACGATTCCTAAATAAAACAAAACTTTTTCAAAATCAGAAACTTTGAAGAGAGCATAATCCTGAAAACATAAATCCCGTAAGTTCACATGTTACACTTCTTTGTATACATTTATTTGCAGACATACCTTAAGAAAAGGAAGAATACATATCTCCATTACAATCTCATCTGTGCGACTCGCTCCATGCGTCTTTATGGATGAGACATGCTTGCGGTTGGTAGATAATACCACCATAGAAGTATTGTGGGAAACCTCCTTTTAACCCTCGCATGTGCATACATCCGTTACATATTTAAAAAATTAATTCACTGTGAATGCAAAATATGAAAACTGTGGCTGTTATATATGTTTTTTTATAAAGTTAGGAAGCTACATGTAATTCAAATAAATAATGAGAGTTTAAAAGTTCAATAAAAGATAACTTACTTTTGGATTTGGCTCTATTCAAACTAATGAATTGCTACACCTTGGCCATTTCTAGATATTTGCAATTGCAAATGTTTCCCATTCTGAATATCCATGAAGAAATGACTATTTATATCGTCAAATAATAACTTAAACAGATGAAACCCTTCGGTATATAACCACACCTATAAAGTTTTTTTCAAAGTCGAGGTAAGCTAGCACACTATCGTACATCAAGCAGATATGTAACCTGCCCACCAAATTCCGAAGTCGTTTGAAGGGATTTGACATGTGAAGCCCATATTTTTTTTGAGGCAACCTACTGACCCATATGAGGATTTAACCCACTATACAGTTCATAGTTGTAAATTTGTAATGGTGAGTGCCTAAATTCGAAGACATGTGGTCTCTTTTGATGTGATATGGATTGCTAAAGTTGCTTAACCTGACGAAATAAAGATTCGAACTATAGCAAACATGAGCCTTTGTGATTAGATTCGTTAATCATTTTAATTTCAAAATAATTATCTCTTCCCCAACTTGTTGCCTTTGTGTTTGCACAAAGTAAGTGAAAAAAAGTTAGAAATGACTACACATTCATTTTGTTGTTTACAGAACACTCAAAACACCAGAATTCTTGTCATTATGGGGAGTGTTCCAATGACATCAAAAGTAAAAAATATAATCTAATTGACACTTACCTGGCAATAACCTTCTAGTGGGGAACACTTGAGCTTTAATAGCACTCCCATCAAACTTTATAACACAGTCGAAAACCCCTTCTGATTATTACAACCAAATAGACACACCTGCAATTAAACATACAAACTAGGAAAAAGGGGCTTCTATGTAGAGATGCTTAAAGCCCAGGTTTTCAATTTGATATTACCAACTGATAAAGACTAACCTAACAAATGTATACCATAAAATATAATAACCGGAGAAAATAATGAATCCATACTAAGATGTAGTTTATACATTGCATCAGTTGTAAGATCTTACACACCCAATTCACGATATAAATAACTAAGATGTCAAACCAAAATACGCAAGTGTAATGATATACATAGAAAATCATTAGAAACATGAAGAATAATACCACTGCATTCCTGTCGGTTTCCTTAGTCAGATCGTTAACATTTTCCATGATGCACCAACATCATTCTTGCTAATAACTTAAGCCCCTTTAAAGCATGAACAAACCTGATAAACATTCAATCAATTGAATAAGGTTAATAAGCAATTACAAAATCAAAACTGGGATTGATCAATACGAATGTTATGGTAACCAGCCTTGAAGACGACGGAAAATATGGTTCAATCAATAGGATTTAGGATTTAAAGGTAATCGCACACAGGGGATGAGGTTTTGGTCTTTATCTACAGGGGATGAGGTTGAATCTGCAGTCCTTTCAAGTTTATCATATCAAAGTTTTTCAATTAGCATTTGAGTTTTAAAGTTTTATTCTTTATATTTTTGACACATTATATGATGCTCATAAGTTCAAAACATAACATCCGTTTTTTCTAACTTTTCTACTACTAATTTTTGACATATACAGTTTTTATATAGTGTTTTTATAGAGTTTTTATATAAAAACGAATTTTAAGCCATATTAAGTAATTTTAAAATTTTTTAATTCAAAAAATTAAAAACAAAAGGAATAAATAAAATAATTATTTCTTATTAAAGAAAGAATCTTTTAAAAAAGTCCATACTTTGGGTTTTGCTTTATAAAGAAAAAGATATAACCTAAGTCATTATTATTAACTAATTATATGTCATGTTTCATAATTAATTAATGCTATAGTGTAAAATAAATAATTAAATACTTAGGTTAAAAACATGTATTATATATAATAATAATTAACCTAAGTTCATGTTTTAATTAAATTAATTATATACCATGCCAAATTAATTTAATTAACTTGTAAAATTATATACTTGTAAAATTAATTAAACCTGTAAAAATAATCATGAACCGAACCCGTGTATTATACTTTTAAACATGACGTGAACCGGACCTGGAACCCTATGAACCGGACCAAACTAATTTAATGATTCTTGTATAATTAAGGTTTAAAATACATAGCCTAACTTAACAAGGTTAATTCAATATTAATTAGATTAAATAAAATTAATATTGCATGATTAATTTAATACCTTAATTAAATTAATTAAAATAACTTGAAAGAATGATAAAACAACACCCTCTTAAACTTGCCTTAAACTGTTATCCAAACAGCCCCTTAACTGCTCTTGCACTACGAACCAAACACACCCTTAACTGTTTTGGTTCCCACCGCCAGTTCATGACTTCCCCCTGTCTGTGTTCGCTACCCCCTGTCTTCTATAACTTCCCACCGAGACACATAAGTGTCTCGGTTCCCACTGCTTAGCCAAACCAAAACCCCTGTTGGGGTTGTGTTGCCCCCGTCTAAACAAAACCCAGCCAACACCCATCTAGGGTTGCGGCTGGTGACTGACTTTTACCACCGAGACCATTGATGGTCTCGATTTAGGGCCATACGAACGAAGCAAACCCCAAACGACACCCCCTTATTAATCTTAACATTAACTCGTTTTAGATCGATTGACAAGAGAGAAAAGAAAGAAAAAATAAACAAAACAAGATTAGGGTTTTTCTTCTTACATGCGTTTAGGGTTTAGCAATCAAACACGAACACCACCTTGATCTCTTGATCCACCACGATTTCTCCTGGTTTTCAGAATGAAGATGACGGCAGAATGATCCCAAAAGAAAAAAAAATGTCGGCTGTAGAGTGTTAGGGTTTTTTTATATGTTTTG
Source organism: Glebionis coronaria (assembly GCA_025667525.1). NCBI lineage: Eukaryota > Viridiplantae > Streptophyta > Magnoliopsida > Asterales > Asteraceae > Glebionis > Glebionis coronaria. Next base: position 28,342 of record JANFOE010001465.1, on the reverse strand, counting down.
TCTAAAAACTATAAGTCCTCCCGTCCCTTTTTTTCCTTTTAGTCGGCCTTGTCCACCAATGGGCCTTGAGCCCAAGTCTTCTTCTTTTCCTCTCTTGTCTAAACGGCCCAATCAAACAGCCCTTATACATTTTTACTTAATTCGCGTACTGTTAAACGATACGCGCAATCGTATTTTAAAATGTCGTGAATTTTCCCATAGTTACCCTTATACGTGTTAAACGTAAAAATTATATACGTAGTTACTTATCGTGTTAAATTTAATATACGTAATAATAGTCGTGTTACATATTCGTGCCTCGTGATTTAAATGACGTGATTTATTATTTTATGGTTTTACTCATTATACGTAAATTCATGTCGTATATTAATAATAATCATAAAATACGTAATTACTTACCATACATAATTAATATACATAATTAGTCGTCGCGTCTAATTAATATACGCGACGATCATGTTAGATGCTCGTGATTATATGTTCGCGATTTATTCATCATAGTTAATAATTCTCGTGTATTAACACGTACGTAATAACTATCGTGTAATAACACGTACGTAATTCTTGTAATTAATATTCGTGAAACGTATTCTTGTTATAACAAGAAAGTTTTAATCTTGTACGTACGATCATTAGTGTACTGTTCATGGTAAAAGCATGCGGGTTTTACAACTCTTCCCCCCTAAAAAGAATAATCCGTCCCCGAATTATAGATAAAGTAAACTGAAAGAGAAATATACCCGAATCAACTGAGAGGGTATGTAAGATAAAGAACCTGAAGGTGACATGGTAGAAAGGAACGTGGAACGTGACATGTCTTGAAGGGACATGGAACGTGACATGACTGAAAGAACATATCTACTTGATAAGCGAAAACGGATAAGAAGTCCAGATTGACTCCTCCGTTCCAAGTGGCTTCTCGCCCAGTACGGTCCTAAAAACGGTCTTGGCGGAAATAACAATATTAGTCTTCATGACTTTTGGTTGACGATACAGAAAATTTCTGGTTCATCAACATAAGATAGATCAGCATGAATCTGATCAAGTGGATAAGAATTAACGTGCAAGTGTAAATGAAACGTTATGATATAAAATAACCCGAAATATCTAACTGATAATAGTACTGTCTTAGCAATGATGCGTGAGACATACTGAAACGTAGTACGTGAAAAATTGTGAAAGTGATACGTGAACAATTTTTAACGTGATACCTGGAGATATGGTGAGTGTAATATGGGCAACACATCGTGATCAATGATACGTGTAACATATCGTGAACGTGATATGAGAAACATGGAATGAACATGACATGTGAAACATATCGTGAACATGGAATACGGCGGCGGTAACGCCAAATGCTATAAGGAGAGACGTGGAATGTGACATGAAACGTCTATCTGAGGATAGAGAGTTATATCAAACTTGAGTTTGGTCTCTCAAGTTCTTGCAAAACTTCCCAGAATGAAAAATGGACGTAACATCGTAATCCAGGATACGATCATGAACGTGAATAGTGTCATGAGCGTGAGTGCGAAAGCAAGTCGTAAAATTAGAACAAGGACGTAAACGCAAATAAGGAGCACAATGTGAACCTTCGTCTGGCCCGATAACTGAGGGATTACCAAGTGATCGGATGCGCCTTGGCTGGAACATGTCTGATCTATCTGTTGGTTCTTGAAATCCTTGCAGATGTAAGGATTCTGCAGACTTGGTCAAATTGTTGGCAATAACCGAGATAGCATCTTGCTTCTTCTGAGTTTGTGTTAATCTGGTAACCAAAATCCGTGTGGATCTTGTCCCATTTTTTATCACAATTCTGATGGTGGATAAACATCACAGTCAGTTGGTGTTCTATCTTAGCATGTTGGTATGTCAGGTAGTTAGATATGAACGTAACTATATCTTGCTTCGTAGAAACTTGATACATAGAAATTTGCGAAACTATGAGTCTTCGAAATTAGACTTCTCTTAGCGTAGGATTTTCTGAAACACCTAATGTAGTGTAAGGTTCTCATCTTTACGCATAAGCTGAGTCATGGTAAGATTAACCGTGCGAATCCATGTGATTCAGCGTGTCACTGTAATCAACCAGAATTTATATTGAAAAGTTTCAGGGTGAAATTTCTCCTGTCGTAGAATTTGCAACATAGTGCAAATATGGTCTTCCTGCTCTTCTCTATACTTTAGAGAAGGTTAGGTTGTCATAGATGAAAACACTGATGAATTTTTTTATGAGTTCATGAAAATTCAATTTATTAAGTCCATAATGCTGCTAGAGCATTTATGAGACTAATACAAAATCATGAATCTAGCATGATCGAGACGTGTACGAATAGCAGTCACGAAAATGTCCTGCTCTTTCACTCGTCACTGTTGGCAGCATGATCATGAATCTGATCTTGGAAAAGTGTTTGACACCCTCAAGTCGATTGGACATGTTGTCAATACGTGGAGGAGAATAACGATTATGAATGGTGATTTGTTTGAAATTGACGGTAGTCGACACATAATCTCATATTACCGTCCTTCTCCTTGAAGGTTCTTCTGGAATGTATGGGAAGATTTTGGAATAATCGTCTGGTTATGCATAAAAGGAACTTCAGTGGTCATGTCTTAACTGACAACTATAAAATTTTAGCAGTCATGGCTAACAAAGCACGTGCTTGGAAAGCATAGATAATTTATACAGATTTTCCTGATGGAAAACCATGTTGAATGTATTCAGGAGCCTGAACATTACTGTACAAAATCATGAATCTTAGCAGGGTGTGCTGCTTGTAGTCCATGATTAGGATTAAACTCAACTCGCATCTGTCCGAGGTAATGCGTTAGCAGCTTGTATATCATCCTTAGGCTGAAGTAAAACCTTCCTATACATGGGGGATACGAATGGCATCCTTTATGGTCATGAATATATGAAATATGGGTGCAAGTAATGAAAGTGTCATCGAGCAAACGTGACAGAACTCACTGATACGCCGGTGATGGTACTGAAATTCTTGTGGCCTGATTAATACATGGCAAAACAAAATGAATATACCCTTTGAGGGTACCCTGAAATTCTTAGGGATGTTCCAGAATTGGACGTGAGTCATGTGTCTTGACTCGTGTCTTGGAAAATATAAACATGACATGTGTCTTGACTGGTGTCTTAACATGTGTCTTCAAAAAGTATACGTGAGACATGTGTCTTGACTGATGTCTTGACACGTGTCTCGAGATGTGAAACAAATAGAATTATAAATATTAGGTTATTATGCCAGAATTGGCGGATCGGTTGGACTACTGATCCTTTGTATTTCTGATCACGTCCGTGGCCGGAGCTTCGATTGCGATTGCTAGGGTAGTTGTTGTCATAGTAGTGGTTACTATCGTCTTGTCTGTCAGTTCCATGACGGTCACTCTCATGACTGTGATTCATGTAACTATTCAGCTGAGTGACCGGCTGGTACCGGTTCGCACTCATATGACTGAAAAGACAATTGGATGACGTGTGACATGTAACTAAGAATTAGGGACAATGATTGATGGGAATCGTCTGGTGGTGAAGCATCTTCTCGTCCGATCGCTTTGATCTAACACCTTTGTCTTCGTCCTGTAAGATTTCTAGATTGTGAACAGCATCAGCATCTCGTAGCGTCTTTAAAATCCGCAGCATCAACCCTTAGTAACATCTCCAAGCTATGAGCGGTATCAGCAATTTGTAGAGTATCAGGAAGTAGAATACGTACATGAGATACGGTACATGGAGTACACATGGAATGCACATGAAATGATCGGTATGGGGTCGATCATCTAACATGATTTTAAAGGAAAAAAAATTGGTTAAACGGTTAGAAAGACCATCATGATAACCTGGCAATTCCCGTATATACCTCGTTCTGGTTGCATAGAGAAACGCTAACGTGTGGTTAAACGAATTCCAACGATGATTTTCCTGAAAGCCTGATTAATGAAAACCAACCATGACTTATCATGAAAGTAGGATTTAAATGAATTCCAATAGTGTCTTGCATGAAAGCATAAACAACAAAAGAGACGTAAGACATAATCACGTGAAGACGAAGTCATCATGAAGAAACATGAAACAACCTAACATAAATGAGTGTATAACATAATCAGCATGAAACTGAAGTTAACCATGACAGTATGAAAACATACTTGACATAAAAACATAGTAACTTATGAGGGGACATGAAAATTTTTATGCCAATAAATCATGAGAAAAATTTTATGCATGAAAACAGTGTAGGAATGCATGATGCAATTTATAAAAACCTTTATATGTGTGAGTGTAAACGCCAATGGTTAGTTTACCCAAAACAAAAGACATGGCGAGGGGACGCCTATGGGCCGGTCCCAAAGTTAAAAGTTTCGATAAAAGCACATGCGACTAAATAGGGTCAGTCTTGTACCAACCGTTACTTAGTCATAAACCTGCGACAATGATACATGGATTAAATAAATGAAACTCATGTGTCAAAACTTAACAGAAAAAATTTTATGTGACCAATTATGAACTACTGGGTTCAGTTCACATTAGCCACAATTCACAAGGAACATCGTGCATGAAACGTAACTAAGTATGGATGACGGATGTTCAGTCCATATTAGTAAAAGCAATACTGATGAAAACATCATGGTTGAAACAACAAGGTGCTGAAAACATCATGGTTAAAACAACAAGGTGCTGAAAACATAAGTACATGGAATAACAAGTGTTGGCTTAGGAAGCTCCTGGTGACTACCCACTAGTCACAGGTCAAGTTTTAGAGCCTACAGGTCGAAGCCTAGGCTCTGATACCATAATTGTAACACCCCACTTTGATAAGTGGACCGTTACGCGTAATTATGGTGTGTCATCAAAGCATGCAAGGTAATATGTAGTAAAACATACATGACCATAGGGAAAACCGGAATCAAACATCGGTTCCCAAACATAAGCCCAAAACATAAATAAAGTAAATGAAATGAAGAAAGACTACACAAGCATAAATATATGAAGGCAAAAGGAAAAGAAGTATATGGCAGCTTCCATCCTATGCACGTCCTCCAAATGCTCGAGTCTGTCCATGGGTACCTGCCGTTTTGGGACATGGAAAGGAAATTAACGGCTGAGCATAACGCTCAGTGCACGGATATACAAGTATGGATGAATAATATAAGCATGTAAAACATATAGCAGCGGAAATGAATAAGTCTTGGAAAGCCTGGTAATTCTTAGTAAAACTGGTTTTATAGTTTGAAAAGCCTTATGTTTATCTTATGAAAACTGTTTAACATGTTAACCATTAGTCAATATAGGTCATGAAATATCAACATACGTGAATACTTGGAGGAGTGACCTCGTCATGCAATTAGAGGGGATGCCTCTAATTAATATAAGTTTGGGTAGGAGGGATCAGCTCTTTGTAAAGGATGCAAGACACACACCACATTCAGCTGAATAATTTGTAAAACATGTAACCTAGGATGCACCCATACGCCCCACATGATAATATAATAATATGGCCAAAAACTGAAGGGACGCCACGAGCTGTCACTCCGCCGTGGTGAAGTCATAACACTGGTGCCTCCAGTGTTATGGTTATGGTACCTCCATAACTAGGTGAAACTGGTCATGCATGTATATGGCTTAGGTATTTAATTAAACATAAGCAGATCAAAACATATATTGGGAAAACAGTTGGCTGCATACGGGGAATCCTAATAAGGAAAGAATGTCCATACTGAAAGGATGGAGAATCAGTACCTTAAGTCCAGTGAACGAAGAAGACGAACGTAAGAGAGTCCTACTTCGATTTCACTAACGCTACATAAATAATATACGTGTATAAGTGTTCTGATTACTGAGTATGTAACTGGTTATATATCATGTCTTAGCTTGTTTTATATGTTCATGTCTTGTTTTACTGATTCTAACTTTGTGTTGTGTTTATCATGTATTCTCGACATTCTGATTAAGTATTACTTGTATTTCTTGTATTATTATACTTGTTGTGTAATAATAAGTAACTTTATAAAAATAGCAAGTTTCTTAAAATAGAAAGTTTCAAAAAATAGAAAGTTTTCAAAAATAGATTTACTGCTTAAAATAGATAAGTTTCTAAAAATAGAAAGTTTCCATAAATAGATTAACTACTTAAAATAGAGAAGTTTCTAAAAATAGAAAGTTTTCATATTTAGAAATAAGTTGGATTATTAAGCTAATAAAATAAGCTTAGTTTTACTGATTAAATATACTAAGTCATGTGATTCATAATATAGTTTATTAATTATAACATGTTAATTATATAAACTATAGGTTATATGATTTAATTAAATATAAGCATGATTAAATTAAATTAAAGTGTATAAAATGCTTAGGTTAAGCATGTATTCATATATATATATTAATATAACATAAGTCATGATTATTAATTAATTATATGTCATGTTTCATAATTAATTAATGCTATAGTGTAAAATAAATAATAAAATACTTGGGTTAAAAACATGTATTATTTATAATAATTATTAACCTAAGTTCATGTTTTAATTAAAGTAATTATATACCATGCCAAATTAATTTAATTAACTTGTAAAATTATATACTTGTAAAATTAATTAAACCTGTAAAAATAATCATGAACCGAACCCGTGTATTATACTTTTAAACATGACGTGAACCGGACCTGGAACCCTATGAACCGGACCAAACTAATTTAATGATTCTTGTATAATTAAGGTTTAAAATACATAGCCTAACTTAACAAGGTTAATTCAATATTAATTAGATTAAATAAAATTAATATTGCATGATTAATTTAATACCTTAATTAAATTAAATAAAATAGCTTGAAAGAATGATAAAACAACACCCTCTTAAACTTGCCTTAAACTGTTATCCAAACAGCCTCTTAACTGCTCTTGCACTGCGAACCAAACACACCCTTAACTGTTTTGGTTCCCACCGCCAGTTCATGACTTCCCCCTGCCTGTGTTCGCTACCCCCTGTCTTCTATAACTTCCCACCGAGATACATAAGTGTCTCGGTTCCCACTGTTTAGCCAAACCAAAACCCTTGTTGGGGTTGTGTTGCCCCCGTCTGAACAAAACCCAGCCAACACCCATCTAGGGTTGCGGCTGGTGACTGACTTTTACCACCGAGACCATTGATGGTCTCGGTTTAGGGCCATACGAACACAACAAAACCCCAAACGACACCCCCTTATTATCTTAACATTAACTCGTTTTAGATCGATTGACAAGAGAGAAAAGAAAGAAAAAATAAACAAAACAAGATTAGGGTTTTTCTTCTTACATGCGTTTAGGGTTTAGCAATCAAACACGAACACCACCACGATTTCTTCTGGTTTTTGGAATGAAGATGACGGCAGAATGATCCCAAAAAACGTCGGCTGTAGAGTGTTAGGGTTTTTTTATGTGTTTTGTCTAAAAACTATAAGTCCTCCCGTCCCTTTTTTTTCCTTTTAGTCGGCCTTGTCCACCAATGGGCCTTGAGCCCAAGTCTTCTTCTTTTCCTCTATTGTCTAAGCGACACAATCAAACAACCCTTATACATTTTTACTTAATTCACGTATTGTTAAACGATACGCGCAATCGTGTTTTAAAATGTCGTGAATTTTCCCATGGTTACCCTTATACGTGTTAAACGTAAATATTATATACGTAGTTACTTATCGTGTTAAATTTAATATACGTAATAATAGTCGTGTTACATATTCGTGCCTCGTGATTTAAATGACGCGATTTATTATTTTGTGGTTTTACTCATTATACGTAAATTCATGTCGTATATTAATAATAATCATAACATACGTAATTACTTACCGTACGTAATTAATATACGTAATTAGTCGTCGCATCTAATTTACATACGCGACGATCATGTTAGATGCTCGTGATTATATGTTCGTGATTTATTCATCATAGTTAATAATTATCGTGTATTAACATGTACGTAATAAATATCGTGTAATAACACGTACGTAATTCTTGTAATAAATATTCGTGAAACGTATTCTTGTTATAACAGGAAAGTTTTAATCTTGTACGTGCGATTATTAGTGTACTGTTCATGGTAAAAGCATGCGGGTTTTACAAACTAAATCTTACACAATCTTGATTTCAGCTTTATTTTGAGTCAACCGATATACACAACGAGCAGTGGCAAAATGATTGGATCATCCCTACATTCTGGCATGTTTTATCATTTTCTCTCCTTTGTGTAATCAATGATATTTGGGTGTCGTCTCAAAAACTCGATGCGTTAAAACATGTGGTTCAAATTTACTCAACTATATCATTCACCATCTTTTAGCTCTTGGTAGCTATTGTATTAATTTTGTTTTAACTGACATATATGCCTATTCTGATGACGGAAGTGAGGAATTTTACTAGGATGAGCTATTATTGTTCGTGAAACTGTCCATTCTTCCCACAAAAGATGTTGGCAGTCAGACTGAAGTAAGACCAACACATAGTGATGATGGAGCGTTTGATGATATAGAAGAAGATAAAACAGAGTAACTAGAAGTCTAGAATACCAAGTATATCTGGTTTTTCACTTGAAGACTTTCGATATCCCGCCTAGAATGATACTTACCAAAAAATCAACCAAGACACTCTGAAGCCCCTTCAATCCCTTCAAGGGATACAAGCTTAAGTCAATTTTTTTGATAGAATATATATTATAATAATGTGTTTGAATACTTTTAAAAGTGGAAATTCTATTGATTAGCTTTGACAAATTGTGTACTAGCTTCTTTTTTAAATTTCTTTAATAAGCATAGAAGATTGACAGAAAATTAAAAAGTAGTCATTTTCTGCAAACTTATATGAACATTTTGAACACGCAAAAGGCGCACGTCTGATGTTATCACAATACTTTGCTAAACTCAGAATTACAACCACGGGGAATGGTTAAAGTTCCTAATATGAATATGCTACGACAGCCTCTATACGGACTCACCAAGTTTAACAAGCCGCTATAATCAAAGGAGGATTTTTCAGCTTAACTCTTTTTCAACTCACTAACTTTTTTTCTTCCTATAATGAGGTTTCATGGATATGGCATGTATATGGGTGAAACAAGCAACAAAATTGAATTGCCTAGTATTTGATTTTGACAGCATTCTTTAATGAATGTTATAGTTGTAGAATGGTCAAACATATCTAACTTGAGATTCCTAAGAGCATCTCCAATGCATACAAACAACAATAGCTTTTTACTATTACATAAAGTCATTAGTAATTGGTTTTTGTCATTGAAGCAATAGATTTTTACAAAGTTTTTTAAAAAGATTTTGCATACACAAAGTTTTTTCTCAAACTTTTAGCTAATAAATATGATATGCATTTAAAACATTAAATGCAAAAAACATAAAAGATTTGTTGCATTGGAGATGCTCTAAATTGAGCCAAATTTAAAGTCATATAACACTAAATGACAAGTATTAAGGTGAAAGTAATGTGTCCTTACTCTTTACAAAAAGGAAGAACTTTCAATAAACGAAAATTCGATTGACTTTTCAATAAGCTTGTAATGAAAAACAAATTTGGATAATAAGTTGTAACTTGCAGTTAGTACAAACAAATTGACTTTGACTTTTTATGTGAACCACTAAAGTTGACCTATAATACAAAACACCAAGTTGGGGTATGTTCTAATTTAAAACGAGGATTTTTTGGTTTCATGGATTTTGAACATAAAAATATGGATTCATTGCTCTAAAATAGAACAATACCGTCTTTATTATGAATAATTATGGATGTCTAGAATAAGGCCCATGGCCCATATAGTGATTAGGGTTTATCCTAGTCTTTGTCTTATAAATACTTATTGTATTTACCCTCTTTCAATATATCAATTGAAGAATATCACTTATTCTTTATCTATTCACAACACGTTATCAACACGCTCTACTGGTTTTGCTTTGATCTTGTTCCGTTCTCGTTCCTCACTGGTATGTTTTCGAGTTTTTTTTTTTACATCATTCGATCTATTAAATGCAAATAATGTTACTTTTTGCTTAGATCCTTTACTTTACAACCATGTCTGCTATCATAGTTTTAATAGATTTATTTAATATTGTTTGTAGCAAGTAAAGGTGTTATTTTATGATCTCATCGTTTTATTATTCATTGTTTTCATATAAAACTGACACATCTTAACACATGTGATACTTTATGGCTTTTCTTAAAAAGTTGACATTGTTATAAATTGTTTTATTTGATCTGTTCATGGTGGATATATATATATACATATCAGTTCTTCTTTCATGCACGGTTTAGATCTTGTTTAATTTGTAATATACTATTGAACATACATGATAAATATCATAAAACGTACCGATCTTATATGTATTGTCTACGGTAAATCTCTTGAAGTGTATACTTTAACCATCATCTTTGATTGATCTATATATTATTATCATATGCTACGTGTTTTTTTTAAGTCATATACTTCGTACTGTTTTGGAATACCCAATCAATCATATCTATAGTTTTACTTTAAAGATCATTAATCTGGCACACTGCATCATGTATATGCCGTATGGATTTGACACACCATATATTTTTATTTTGCTTAATCATCATATTTATTTTTTCCTTGTTTTTTCTTTATACTTATGCCATGTTGAGTACTCGTATTTTAATTGCTTAGTTTCTTTATACTTATATAAAAGTAATAGTCGTAATAAAGCATTAGAAAAGAAAAAACCTCTAGTTGCTTAGTAACATGGACATCACTTCCAGCCATCATCAATATATGATATTTTTTAACCGACAAAGAAAATCAAATATATTGAATCTAGCAATCAACTAGAAAATAATTGCATATTACAAGATGGCAGGGTTTTGTAACCAAACAAATGCATACATGTAACGTATAATAATTTCCAGTAGCAAACACGTTTCATTCATATCTTGCAATCTGATTATTTTTGGAATAAATAAACATTCACAAGATGTAATCATATAGAAAAATACATGTTTTCTTGTTCAAGTATACTAGCTAGTAATTCTATATAATATATATTATTTAATTATAAAAGGAAGTTATATATGTTTTTTTTAGATGTTTAAAAAAATAATCTTAACGTTAAGAGCTATCACCCCTTGGGTGGGGGCTACATATGCTTATGATAAATATCTTTAGATAAGTTTTCTTACGCGTCGGTTTTAAGAAAAAGATGAACTAAAGTGGTTAGTAAAGTCTAGAAGCTTGTTTTCATATTTTTATCAACAATTATATACTTGTCTAATACAATATATATATTTCAAAGAGTTTATTTGCATTTATATGTTCCTGTGCGATCAAATTTTCAAAAATCTTTTAGATATGTAACAAATTTGTTAAATACATGCATGTCATCCAACCAAATAGACATGTGTTATAGTTATCTCTCTGAGGAAGAGAATTAAATCAAGAATATTTATATTATATGTAAGATGCCCCTACTACTTGTTAGTAATTAGTAATAATATATGTAAATCAAAGATTGGAGAATCTATGTATATAAGATAATATGCAAATAAAAAGAATATGTTCTTATTTGAATTATACATTCACAGTTTCGCAAACAATTGATGAAACCTCTAATTTAATTGTGGCAAATTAAATACTAACTTATAACTTATATACAGTATATTAGTTGTTGCAATTTCAAATTGTCAACTCATGCATGATTTATAGTTTAACTATGACGTTGAGATTACAAAGCATAAATACGCATTACATGGTTTTCTAATATTTACTGATTTCCTTATATATGCATTGCTTTTATATGTATTAGTTGAAATTTGCATCTAATCTATAGTTTGATATGCAATTAGATAATGTATTAAATGATTATATTCGAGAGCTAATCAAATTTGCATTATATGAGCTACATCATCACGCTTACGTATTGAATTGAAAATATAATCATTGATTACTAATGTATGCATATATGTACGTTAAACCATTCTATGAGTAAATGAGTAATGAATGCAAGGGCCATTAATATTTGTTGACTAGTAAGTTCATATGTCTCTAAGATTGACGTTTATGCACCTAAATGCTTTACATGTGAGTTTGGTTAAAACTTCCAATATGTTTTGTTCTCAAATTTTTTTTTCACTCTAGCTGGGTAACTGATGATTCATAAAATATGAAGTTTATGATGCATGATTTATTACATACTGTTCTTTATAAAATAAATCGATATAGCTATAGTATTTATATTCTAAAAGACATAAAAGAGCTCATTGAAGAAATATAAGCTCTCCATATAATTCGGCTACTATATATATGAGGTGCAATTGAAGCATATGTGGACATAAAGTGTGAGTTTATAAATTTTAGTAATTGGCATGACCGGTTAAACCATCCCGAGTCAATCATGATGCGAAAGTTATAGAAGAACCATGAGTTTCTTCAAAGATGATGTTGATTATTTCCATTGTTCTTAGTGGAAGTTCATTACTTATCACCACTATATATAAATAAGGATTCATTCCTTGAAATTTTGGAAAAGATAAAAGAAAAACATGTATTTAGGCCTATACATGTCTCATGTGGATCATTTTGAGTTATAAATCGATGCATCGTCAAAATGATCATCAAATACGCAACTTCAAGTTGGCGTGATTAGTGGCTCGATGTGAGCATGATTTTCCAAATGATTATTGAGAAAAGTGGTGAATACTTACAAGTTTGGGCGATTATTGAAATAAGTGTTGAACTTTATATAGCCCATGTTCATACGCGAATTTCTTTTGTTGAAACGTTTATAAACGTCTCCAATTGATTGCAAAACCTATAATTATGAGAACTAAAGTTTCGGTTTATGGGGCAATTTATTACATATGAACATATGAATTCGCATCTTGCCAACAATAATGAATCCTCCCGTTATAATGGTTTTTGGTCACAAACCATATAGTTCCCATAAGACATATTGAAATGTGTGACATATATCATAATAAGTCCACCACAACACACAAAATGGGATTTGAAGAACGATAATTCATTCAAGGGGAGAATGAGCAGCGAGAAATTTGGAATGAATTATGATAATGAAAAGTTGATCCTCACAAGTAATGAATATGAACATAAAGTTCATGGGACAATTTATATTCCAAATCTAGTAATTGCCAGACAAGGTGAGTGACCTAAATAAAGTGACTAGATCACAAACGCTGCTAGTGCTCCAATTAAAATGAGTGTCCCAATAATAAAACCAATGATTGGTAGTAAGTCTATGGCACGTCTGCAACGTGATAGACTATTCGATTCCAAATAAAAATCCTCGATTAAAGAGATAATATGGAGCAAGAAAATTAAGATGGTCGAATCGAGGTAATAAAGACCCCATGATAGTCTCCTAAAGAGACACTAGACATGAAAGCAATTGAGAAAACCCCGGTACATGAAATACTATGAGATCTCAATAAATGAGAGAATGCAATGTCTAGTAAAGTGTGGAATCGAAAATAAATGAATCGACGTCGATGGATATATATATGATAATGTGAATGATAATGATAATAAAGAATATAGCGCTAAAGTGAATGTGAGGATCATGGATAGATGAATATCCAAAATATTAATGACGCAAGAATATAATGAATAATGGAGGTCTCTTTGATGAGACATATGGTTGCAGATTACAATCTATTAATAAGACTTATTGGATACGCAATAGTCTTTATGAGAGAGAGAGAAATTAAAATATGGATAAGTTGCAAATGATGGCACACTTATATTTCTCAAAGACTTGAAAATGATCATGTAGATACATGTTCACATGTGGTGGATCCAATAAATATTGTATAAGTCTGGCAATGTGATAATAAGTGATATGCGTCTAAAAGATATATATGAATAGAGCTCAAGTGATATTGATACTTCATTATTTCATGTAATATGCATGGAACATGCTAGAGATAATTAATGCTTAAGGCATATAAGAAACGTTCTCGAGAACAACATTGATTGTATTGAACTAATCATGATTTGAGCATATATGTTATAATCGCCTTACTATGTAATATTGTGCCAAATAAAGAGTTATGGTTATAAAGGCGACTAAGTGCATAGAAGTTGAATTTGAAACAAAAGACAGTTTGTCTTAATTTCAGAATTGAACATCTTAATGATGAAATATGTATGCATCATGAAAACTAAAGATAAAGTTGTATCTTTATGTGGATAAACAACACTCATATTTATGAAGTCACATGATGTTAGAAAGACTCTCTTGATTTATAGAGTTGATGATCACAATATCGATTGAGATATGTCATTTGAAAATGAACAATTCAATTTTTGCTAAAGGTTATACTTGATGGAAATGAGTAACTTGCAATGTTTGATGATAAATTTGAACGAGATGTATGACGTATTATTATGCAAAGAATATGTGTAAATAGTGTTCATACATATGATTTTATTAATACACCTTAATGTGTATTTTAGTGACTCGGTGAACTTAAGTAATGTGATCATCAGGGGGAGAATATATGTGTTGTACTCTTTTTCCTTGACCATGGTTTTGTCCCCGCAGGGTTTTCCGGCAAGGTTTTTAACGAGGCAACATCCCTAAGCGTATAAAGGATTTAATGTACTATTTTCCTTCACTAGATTTTTGTCCCACTGGGTTTTATCTAGTAAGGTTTTTAACAAGAGATCTGTGTTTATAATCTAACCCATCAAATACAAGTTTAGTTGATTTTGAAGATGCAGGATATATGTCTGACCCTCAAAATGGGATATGTTTTTACAAGTGGAGGAGTAGCGATTTCATGGTGTTCAGTAAAGCAAACAATTGCAGCAACTTCATTCAATCAGGCATAAATTGTAGCAATCCATGAGGCAAGTCGAGAATGTGTTTGGTTAAGAAATGTAACACAACACATACGCAGGTCATGTAGTATTTCTTTAGAGAAAGAGGCACCAACAGTTTTGTATGAAGATAATGCAACATGCATTGCTCAACTCAAAGGAGGTTACATGAAAGGCGATACCGAAGTTCGTTTCACTCGTGACTTACAAAAGAGTGGTCATATTCTAGTTCAACAAGTTCGTTCAAGCGACAATATGGCGGATCTATTTCCCAAGGCACTTCCTACTTCAACATTCAAGAAGCTTATTCACAATATTAAGTGATGTAGTCATCAGAGGGAGATAATACGCGTTGCACTCTTTTCCTTAGTCATGGTTTTGTCCCATTGGGTTTTCCTGACAAGGTTTTTAACGAGGCAACATTTTCAAAGCGTATTATCTATAGAGACATCCAAGAGGGAGTATTATGAATAATTATGGATGTCTAGAATAAGGCCCATGGCCCATATAGTGATTAGGGTTTACCCTAGTCTTTGTCTTATAAATACTTATTGTATTTACCCTCTTTCAATATATCAATTGAAGAATATCACTTATTCTTTATCTATTCACAACAGTCTTTCATTTTTCATATTTTCACTTTTTTTTTAAAGTTACACGAAACATTTACCATAATATTGTGTATCGTTTACTATCTGCCGTTAAAAATATCCACCGCTATGCGCGGGTATTCGTCTAGTCCATATATAAACAGACAACATATATTAATGACACATTAATTTTATAGAACCTAATAAAAAAAATTAAAACAAACAAACCCAAAAACTCATTATTGTGTAAAATGAAAAAACACAAATCCACACTCAATATTATAAAATGAAAAAACCCGTGATAAATATTTTGGTCAAGCATTCCCAAATAATACCCGCTAAGAAACACACTACAAAAATTTCAAAAACGAGGGATATAAAGTTAGCGGGACATTTTAAATTTTTTGACCAAATCTATTTTTGCAAACTCAATCCAACCATCCGATCAAATCCAATCCAACGGTCCCCACTCCCGATCCGCACCCTTCACTCCCATTGGCCAAACCCAAAGCCCACAAAAAAACCACTATATAAACAACAAACCCCATACACTGTTTTCTCACAGTTTCATCATTCATTAATTTTCCGATTCAAAGAAAACAAAGAAAGAAAAAAATGGCAGGAAGAGGAAAAACATTGGGATCAAGTGGAGCTGCAAAGAAGGCTACATCAAGGAGTAGCAAAGCTGGTCTTCAGTTTCCTGTTGGTCGTATTGCAAGGTTCTTGAAAGCTGGTAAATATGCTGAGCGTGTTGGGGCTGGAGCTCCGGTGTACCTCGCCGCTGTTCTTGAGTATCTTGCTGCTGAGGTAAATTTTCTTGATTTTATGCTAATATTGACTTTTTGGGTTTCGTATTTAGTTTTGGGGATCTGTCGTAAAATTAGTTTTTATTCAATTTTTGAGTTTAATTAGCTTGATTTCGTTTGTATTTGATTAATTTCGAGTAATTTAATGTTTTATACAAAAAATATGTTTATTTGAGATATATGTAAATTGATGATTTAAGTATTTTTTTTAATGAATCTGGGGAAAAAAATTAATTAATTTATAAAAGTAGTTTTTTCTTTTTGGGTCAATTTGTAGTAAGGGTAATTAAAGGTTTTAGGGGTTTGTTTATGAATCTGGTAATTTTTTAAGTTTTTTAATTATAAAAAATATGTTTTTTTTCTTCCCTTTTTTCCGTTTGTAGATCTGAACAAAAAGTTGCTGTAGTTTTCTTAAAAAACAATTTTTTTTTTGGTTTAAGATTTTTGTAGAGGGTTATTGAATGTGTTAGTGTTTTGTTTATGAATTTGGTGGAAATTTGTGAATACTGAAATTTGTGACATGTGTGTAGGTTCTGGAATTAGCTGGAAATGCAGCAAGAGACAACAAGAAGACTCGAGTTGTGCCAAGACACATTCAGTTGGCAGTGAGGAATGATGAGGAGTTGAGTAAGCTGCTTGGTGATGTGACAATTGCGAATGGTGGAGTTATGCCCAACATTCATAACCTTCTTCTTCCAAAGAAGGGTGCTAGTTCCAAGCCATCAGTTGATGATGACGAGTAAGGCGAGAGGGTTTGAAGGAGATGGATTTTATCTGAGTAATGGTCTGTTAGAGTTGTTTAGCGTTAATTGTTTTGTGTTTCTTGTGCTGGTTAGGATCTGTAATGTGTTGATATGATTCAATGAAAAACTATTGCCTTTTGGTTCGTCAATCTTGTCTTTGATTTGGTTACTTGTGCCTAAAAATGTTTGCTAGTCTCTTGATCTTACTAACTTAAAAAGTAGAATGAACAAGGATTCTAAAAGGTTCTTTGTGTGGACATTCTCTATATACTGATAAAAGATTGAAAGTTTGAAACTATATTCTTCAATTGGCACCAAGTTACTTACAACAATTAGCACTAGTTTATGCTCTTTTCATAAGATATGATTGAATTCCTCATCTGTATACTTATTGGGTTCAAGTCACATTTGCTGAATACCCCTACAACAACTGCCATTCATGTGGGGTGATAGCCTGCGACACACAATCTGTCCACTCATATTTGTTTGCTTAACTATAACACCGAATTACTTGTAGTTGTGTATGCTAAACTGATACGGAAGGAGTATAAACTTATCAAAATACTTGGTTTGACTTACACCGGACGCTCGGGCTCCGTGTTTCAAGTTCGTTATCCAAACCGTAGCTATCCTATCTGATCATTGATATTTGACCATTGTCCTCTTTAATTTGGCTGAATAAACTTATAAGCTAAATAAGCTTTTTTATAAGCTAAAACAAGCATTCTTTAGCTAAGTGCTAAAGTTAATTTCGGGAAAAAAGAAAAAAGAACAAGAGAAAACAATGGAGGGAGCTTTTGCAAGTTTGGCTCTAAAATCTTCAGCTTAAATTTGGGCGAAAAGTATGGAGGGAACTTTTGCAATTTTGGCCGTAAAATCTTCCGCTCAAAATTGGGCAGATTAGGAGGGAAAGAAACAAAGTGTCACCTAACAAAAGTGAAAGTTACCGATATGCCTTCTACACCTCAAATATTTGGATAAACGTTGTTAAATAACAACAAACTTTTAAAAATTTATTACAATACTACTAACTAATTTTTTTAGTTGAATTAAACGTGTTAGAGTCCGGTTATTAAAGAACCCTCTTTTTTGGTGAAATCCAAAGGCTCAATCTGGGCCATCCATTAGGAGGACCAGATCAAATGATAAAAAACACGGAGGGACCAAAATAGCCAAACTTTAAAACTTATATCAAGGGCTAAAACTGAAAATAATAATAACATACAACTACAACCCATCTTCGGAACATATAAAAAATTTTCTCTCTCTAAAACAATCAACCACTCTCATTTCTCTCTCTAAAACAAATCAAATCCTAACGGGATCAACAAAATTACCCCATAAAAACCTTCAAACCCCCATAACAAACACAACAATAGAAAAATCGAAGAACAACCGACTTGATACCGCCAAAAAAGCGGTTATATCGAACCGACAGAAATTATGCAGGATGGTAAATCCTTTATTTGGAGTTATATAGCTAAATCTAGTGATTTTGTAATAATAAACTGATGATTTTGTATTTTTTGATGATTTTTAAGATGGTTATTTCGACTTTCTTTGATTTAATTTGCTTATTTTTTATTTATATGATATTTTGATGATTATATGCTTATTTCTGAGTTTGATTTGTGTATTTGATGATTTTTGTGAAGATCAGTGTTGTATTGTTAACATTAGTTTCTATGATGGATTTTTTTCATATTATTTTGATTTTTCGCTTATTTCTGAAACTTATTTCTTATTTAGAAGCTATTTAGGAAGATTTTTGTGAATTTTGTTAATGTTAGTTGTCTATAGAGTCAACCTGGTCTGGTGATAATGTGTGGCTTATCACGAGTGATAATTGGCTTATCACGAGTGATAACTGGCTTATCACCAGTGATAATTGGCTTATCACCAGTGATAAATGCCTTACTACTAGTGATTAAGTATAGATTAAACACGCTCAAAAAATGTTTTAAAAAACAGCGTTTGATATGTTAAGATTCTACTTTTTGAAAAAACATAATAAATGATTGGCATAACTAAACCATTAGAGATTGTAAAATACAGCAAGAAAATGTATATATTGTTCGATTTTTGACATTTTTTATGATTAGGTAGTTATCCATTTTATGTTTTAACTGTTATATTGTGACAACAATCTATTATGATTCTCTTGATAAGGACCACACCTTTCATTATGATTCTGAGTCGGGCTAATAATATACAAGCAAGAGAAAGAAGTTCAAAAAGTGGTGATATCAGTTTTTGAGTTCAACAAGCGAGTCAAGTTTGATATGATAGGTTTTAAAGATGGTATATCTGTTATTAGAGGGGTGATTGGACCTTAAAGATATTGTAATATAAAGATGTGGATGTTGATTCTTTGACATTGGGTACTGTGAGGAGCTTGTGGAGGCAAAGGTGCACAATGACGAGATGTCTTGGAACGATTATAGGAGATGATACATTAGCTTTTAGAAGCAAATACTATTGTGGGGCCGAGCGAGTGAGGTATGTACCATTGTTAAAACTTGTGGGTATCCAAAAGCGGATATTTTCATTTTTATTTCTGTTATGTTAAATAAAAATAAAATGCATTCTTGTATTCAAAAGGTTGCCTTTTGTTATGTTATCTAACGTTTTATATGATTATAGTTAAGTGCTACTGTATAAATGAAGATGACAAAAACTGATTTGCATATGAAATAAGGTATTAACTACATAAATGATTGTTTATTATCAATTTATCATCAAAAGGCTATGTAAGAAGATGCGACAACAAAAAGATATGATGGATTGAGGGTGCCAAAAAAATATAAACAGTCTAATCGACTTATTGTTAATTAATATATAAATTTTAAGTTTTTAGTTCATTAACGAAACCACAATGTAAAAGTGAACTCATTTTATCAAACTGAACCGGACCGACATGTTAACTAGACAAACAATTTCACCTAGACAAAACTAGGAACCACCTTGGTTTTTTGGATGGCTAAGCAACTGTTGCCAATGACTGACATACTGCATTTTTTCGATCTTTGACAGATGAACGAGAGTCAAGTTGTTTGGAGATACAACATTCAGAGACATGTGTGGTGAATTTGCAGGCTGAAATCGAAAAGCTAAAAGAGGAAACTGAAACGAACAACGCTGATATGAGACAGAAATTTGAAGACATGCAAAGACGGGTTGGAAGCTCAAGAGGAGTGTGAGTATCTCAAAAAAGCAAATCCGAAGTTACAAACCACTAAAGAAAATCTAATTGAAGAATGCAGTCAACTTCAAAAGTCAAACCGAGATCTAAAGAAACAAAGGCTCGACTTATACAATCGCTGATCGGACCTGGAAGCGAAACTAAAGGCGTGACAACATAATTACTCCAAGTTGTCTGGCAAATTGGAAGATTTAGAAGATAAGTTTTCGTTGATGATCAATGAGATTGCTACAAAAGATAAGGTATTTGATTCTGAGCTCGAGGCTTTACATCTGCAAAATGAAGAGCATACAGAGAAGCTTGTTATGGCTGAGAACTTATTCAATCAGATGTATTCAAAGAAGATGGATGAAATTGAGAACCTTCAACAAGAAGTAGCACATTTGAATACACAGATACATGCAAGCCATGACAAAAGAGAAAGTATGGCTTCAAAGGGGATGTATGAAATGCATGTCTTACGTGCTGATAAGAATAAATTGGAAAAAGTAATTAAAGATGTCATGGATAAATTAACATCATCCGAGAAGAAGCTTGAAACCATTGAAGTTGAATATGAAGAAAAAAAATTCAAGATTTGACTGTTGAGCTTGCTGCATGCAAACATAATTATGGAGTTCTAGCAGCAAATCTCAAAAAACATAAGGGGTTTCTGGAGAATGCAAGATCTAATGAAGAAAAGCTTAGAATCACAGTTGGTGAGCTTGATGGAAACCTGAAACAATGTGAATATGAAAGAGTACAATTATCTGAAGAAATCTTGAGTCTGACCAGTCAATTGCTGAAGATTCCATCGTTACAAGATGAAATTATGGCTCTTAAGAACTCATTCAATGAAGTGAAATATGAGAATGAAAGACTGCAAGCCTCACTACAGTTGATAAACGACGATTATAAAAGAAGAGAAAACTTAATTGTTTCAAAGAACATTAAAGCATGGAGAAGGCAGTGATTGAATTAGAGGATCATAAACGCAGTAAAGTTGCATTGAAAGAAAAAGTTATGCGGCTTTAAGGTGATCTAACTGCTAGAGAAGCATTAGTGTGCACAGGATGCTGAGTTGAAAAATGAGCTCGGGCGTCTGAGGCGGTCAAATAATCAATTACAATGTAAATAATCAATTACAATGGAAATTTATCACCACTTGCAATATCACTAGTCATAATGAATTGGGATAATTTTGTATTTGATTCTTCGATGTATCACTAGTGATCAATAATAGAAGTTTATGATATCATAAGTGATGTTAGACATTGACTGTTACACATTTATTATCTTTAATATATACAAAAACAATGAAATATCACAAGTGATATTAGAAGGTTAAAAAGTATACTTGTTTAATTATGAAATATCATAAGTGATATTAGACATTAACTATTTTTAAGTAATATCACAATAATATATTATGTTATACAAAGAAATGAAATATCACCGATGATAATGAAATATCACCGGTGATAATGAAATATCACCGGTTATAATGAAATATCACCGGTGATAATTATATTTATCACCGGTGATATTACGATCTAAAGGGTAATCAGTGAAATTTATTGTTTTTAATTCAAGGCAATGGGGGTTATTATTGAGTTCCCGAACCAAGATACTAAATTCGGTGGCCCGTCTTTAATGCTTGAAACCACATTTAAACTCAGTGGCTCGTCTTTAACGCTTGAAACCACCTTTAAACTCAGTGGCCCGTCTTTAACGCTTGAAACAACATTTGTTAAGTGATATATCCACGCAAGTGATATATCACAATTGATATTCTAGTGTACAAAGCAATAAAATATTACAAGTGATATTTCATTGTTTTATATATTATTTTCACCACTGGAGTCTTTATTATTGTTTATTTAAAGTGATATATCTAAAGTGATATCTCAAGTGATTTTATTATTGTTTATTTATCACCAGTGATAAAATAATATAATATACAATTAGTCAATTTAAAGTCATATCTCAAGTGATATAGCTATGCATGATGATATCTACTTTTGCTATTTTTATGATTTATCACTTGTGATATTACGTATATGTAAAAATAGTGGTACATTCTATTTCTTACCACAACTTATGATACATTATATTTCTTTATCACATGTGATATTACTTATATGTAGAACACAAGAGTTAGTGTCACATTATATTGTTTTATCAAATGAGATATTAATCTTAGACGATTAAGAACGACAATTAAAATACTCTTCACCGTTCTTAGAGTGTTATATCACAAAAGATATATAATTGTCTCATACAAATATGAAGAGTAGCCAGTGTTAATATATCACATGTTATTGCAATAAAAGTTATATTTATCACCGGTGATATTATAATTAAGGTTATATTTATCACCAATGTTAATTTAAAATAAAGGTGATATTTATCACCGGTGATATTACAATAAAGTTATATTTGTCACCGGTGATATTACAATAAAAGTTATATTTATCACCATTAATTAACGTTGTTTATCACTGGTGATGTTACAACAAAGGATTTATTTCTCAACGATGATATTACAACACATGTTAAATTATCAACGGTGATATTACAATAAATGATATTTATCACTAATATTATTAAAATAAATTTATATTTATCACTCATGATATTAATATAAAAGTTATATTTATCATCTGTGATATTACAATAAAATTATTTTGCACCAACCACATCTGTGTTCTTTGTCTTATACTCAGAAGTCAGAACACTCGGATTCCTTGACTTCATCTTCTATTTTGATGGTTTTCACCACTGGAGTCTTTTCAGTAGTTTTTTTAGTGGCACAAGTCTTAACAATGACTTTTCATATTATTTTTTTCTTTCCACTGCCAGGTTTCTGAACATCTGCGTTGTTTGTCAAATTTTTCTTTCCAGGTATTACTGCCTTCACCGATGATCTCACCCCCTTCGATCCGACCTCTTTCTTTTTATTTGCTATATCAACCCTTTTCAAATCTTTTTGGTCCCAGGCTTCGTGTCTGCTCATAAGCAAAGCTACTTGTCTGCTCAGAAGCAAAACGTCTAAGCCAAAATTATAGTAACAACAACTACAAATGACATCCTCTAAATAAACTTTTTAACAATCTTTACCTTTAGAAGCTTCCGTATGTAATAGACTCGTCAAAAACATCTATCGTTTCCCCTTTATGTGCTCGTCATTAAGACACTTCATATAGACAAAGTATTGGACGTTTTGATCAACACTAGGTTTAAAATTTATCTTCTCTTTGACCTACAAACCACCAACATATTCAGTATATAAATCATAAGGGACCAATGGCAGAACATGAATTATAATCGAGGGGGCAATGTGCGATAATAATGGTTCGATAACGAGTTATGAAAACATAGTAAAATTTTCAAGTCAGGTCGGTTTTAACTAAGAACAAAATACCACTAGTTTCACTAAACCTTAAAAAGTTCGATAACTTCCATATCAAAGGAGTACAATATGTTCCTTAAAAGAGTCTACAAAACATTTATTGTGCTTAAAACAACTAAAGAGCTACACTAGCAACTTAAACAACAAAAGTTCTATAACTTCCATTACACTTGAAAAAGATAGCAGCTAACTATCCATTCCAATCTAATCATTCGGGTTTTATATGTATAAATTTATGATTTTTCAGGTCTCTTATTGTATCGAAACAATATAACCACTCACTTTTACTTAATGAACGGACCATATGTCGTTCCATATATAATCACCCATATTGAGTAACACTCTTTAGAACTACGATTTACATACGAACCAATTTCACAATATACACACTATATTTCTTTAGAAAATCAACTAATCACCAAATCAAATTGGTTCAACCATTTCATCAAACAGTTGATATTCATTATAAAATTAAATTTGCAATGATAGTAATAAGAGTATTAAGGGAATACATATTACAAGCAATCTTCAAACTCAACACCAATTACAGATATGTGAGTGATGAAAGTAAAAAAAATTAACCTTATGCAGTGTCAATTTTAACGTAATAACCTCCTCCAAATTACTGCAGCAGTGGTTCTGTAACCGCCTAACCGGTGTAATGGTGGTTTGAACGACGCTCGCTGAACGGCGGCGGTTTGAACGCCGGTGATCGGGCAGTGTAGCGGTGGTTGTGTTGATGGTCTCGTGGTAGTTGTGTCGAGAGGTTAAATGTGTGTGTCTTGAGTTTCAAAAAGGAGTACAATATATATTTAGACAAAAACATAGGTTGAGGGATTTAAATTTTAGATTAATCTGGATCGTTAGATTAAAGACAAATAAAAGGTGGGGATTAGTCCATTAGAATGTAGTAAAAAACAAGGATGTAAAATAACTTTTGTCAAACGTGTTAATTATAATAGGATCAAGTTAGTGTTTAATCGACGATCGTTTGTAACGTTAGCCCTTATATTAACAAACGTTTTTTATTGAGTAAAAAGAGATAAAAAATTATTTTTTTATTTTTAATTTATTTTTAATGTTTTTCCTATTTAAAAAAAAGAATTTCGAACATTTTTAATTTAAAAATAAACTTAATTTTTTAAAAGAAGAAAACAAATTTCTTACTAAAAAAATTAAGTCTTTTGTTACGAAAAAAAAAAGAATTCCTTAGAGAGCTCAAAAGTTTTTTTTTTCCTTTTACAAGGTTATATTTTTTTTTGTACTTATTAAAAACTAAATTTTTTAAAATAAATTACAATTTACTCTTTTAAAACAAGTAAAACGTTTTTATCCTTTTTAACTTTGAAAAAATTAATATTTTTTCGTAAAAAAAGTTACACTTTTTTTTACAAAGTAATTTAAAAATAAAATAAAATGTAAGAAAAAGATAATTTAATTTTTTTTAGGGTTCTAAAAGTACGAAAAATTATAATATAATTAAAAACGTCCGTTAATATGAAAGATTAACGTAGCATATGATCGTGGCTAAAATGGGGTAACGTTGACACATTATAACTAACATTATAAACGTTTTGTTGAAGATGATTTTTTTATGAAAATACGTAGATAGTGTCAAAAATAAAAAGTACCTTATCGTGGTAATTTTGAAAAAATTCACTGTTATTTTATAGTCTTTTACACACAATAATATTATATTTTTTTAATGTCTCTACATCTAAACCATTACTTCTAATAGTACGCCATCCGTCCTAAAATTATTTTCTACTGATAAAAAACACACAGTTTAAGAAAAATAAATTTTCTCTCCCTTACTTTTTGCATAAAGATAATTTTACCATTAACCAATTAATTAAAACTTTTTTAAAATTTGTAATTGTAATTTCAATTGTGTTCGGTCGGAGCAATTTGAAGCAAATTGGTGGAATTTGAAATTAAATTCTTCCCAAATGTCGTGTTTGGTTAATAAAAAAGAAGGAATTGTAAATGATGAGGGCAATTAGATTCTCTTATAATGAGTAAATAAATTAGATCCATAACACAAACTATAACCACCCACCCACCCATCCAGATCCAATCCCGTCATTCTCTCCTAAACACACACTAAAGACACATAGTATGGTTTTCATCAACCCATCATCTCATACACATCAATCAATCGTCCAATACTCAAATAGATGATCAAATCGATCATCAATCATCAAATCGTTGATCAATCAAGACAAATCGATGATCTATCGATCATCAAACCGTTACAAAATCGATCATCAGGTACAATCGTTAGATCTATTTTTTAATTTTATCCCTTTTTAATTTATTTGATGTGAATCGGCTTATAATTAAGCTTATATGATGACTTTTTATTATGAAAAAAAAGGCTTAATCTCTTTTTTTCATATTATATAAATTTAGTGTACCAGATAATAAGTTAACTTATTTAGACGATTAATGTGAATAAGCTTATTAGGAGAGTTATATGAATAATCATATGAATTAGGATAGAGTTATCTGAATAAGCTTATAAATAGAGTTTGTTGAAACTGTAGGATAAACATAAAGTGAGGTATGCGAATAAGCTTATTAAGAGAGTTGTGTGCTGAAACTGTAAGTTACAATGAACAGATGTATCAAATATGATTACCCTCCATACATCGTATATGATATATATATATATATATATATATATATAATATATATATATATATATATATATATATATATATATATATAATATATATATATATATATAATATATATATATATATATATATATATATAATATATATATATATATATATATATATATATATATATATATATATATATATATATATATGTATTATATATATATAGGCTCCGGTTCCATTGAGAAGGTTTTTATTATGAGAAATTTGAGAAATCTTCGTTTGAGCCATTGATTCGAAAATTTTTCATTGATTCACTAGTTAACATCATTTAATAGTGAATCAAAACTATAAATCATAATTTTGATTCATAAATCTTTGTAAAAATCGAGTTATGAAATGATTCAAAAAATTTGTGCAGTAAACTCAATATTTTACAAATATCGCAACATCGAGAGTTTTTTAATGTTGATTCAAATTTTTTTTACTTATTTTGTGTTATTATCATATTAAAATGAATCAACACTTGAAAAACTTGAATCAAAGTTAACAAGCTATGGTTTTTGAAAAACCTTCTCAATTGAGAAGGTTTTTTTCCTTCTCAATTGATCCAGATTCTATATATATATATATATATATATATATATATATATATATATATATATATATATATATATAATATATATATATATATATATATATATATGTATATATATATATATATATATATGTATATATATATATATCATATATGATAAATGGAGGTATCATATATGATAATATGATAATATGCTTAAAAACAAATACAAACAAGTTTGTGATCTCCTGGTTGGTAATTAAAAATAGTTGTGTGTATATTATCATATTTGATAATCTGGTTGAAATTCAGCTTCTGTAATATATATCATATTTGATAATATGGTTGAAACTCAGCTTCTATAAAATATCATATTTGATAATCTTGTTGAAACTAAAATTAAATCTTTTTATTTGTGTAGTGAAAGCTGTTTTCAATGCATTTTGAAGAACTCAATCATCTCAAGGCCAAAGAAGTGAACATAAAAAGCAATAATCATCAAATCAAAAGTGAGTTACAAAAAGACAACGTCAAGAAGTGGAACATGGAATTCCCGTTTGAAGGAACAAACAACGCCATGTGCAATAGATGACAAAAGACGAGTGTCGAGTTTGCAACCTAAGTGTTGATGCATGGAATCAAGATACATTGTTTAGCCATTTGACTTGTTTATATTTTAGTAATTTGTGTATGACGTTGTAATGCTTTAACTTTGTAATGCTACTAAATCATTGAGCTTTTTGTTGACTATGAAAATGACGTAACGAGACCGAGTGGGTTGTTGGGTTTATCCTATAAAAAGCTATGAAAGGACTATTGCTAGTTGTTTTATTTGGATCCCGTTTATAAGCTAACTCAACGCGAGGCGATAAATCCTCCCACAGTTTTAGATTGTAGTGATGAGTGCCCGAAGTAAAGAACCAAGGGTACGGTTGGTAACTTCAGTCTGCCCATCAGCTTGAGGGTGGCTCGAGGTGCTAATTTTGAGCTTTGTACCCAACTTTCGCTAGAATGTCATCTAGAAACGACTAAGGAAATTAACATCCTGATAACTAAATACGGTATTCGATACTCCATGTAAATGAACTATTTCCTTGAAATAAATATTGGCTATTTGGATAACATCATAGGTTGTATAGCAAGCAATAAATGATCCATCTTTAAAAATCGATCCACTAACCGAATCCTTTTAGTGTTGCGTGCGTGGTAATTAAATCAATACTAACATCTTCCCAGGGTGTAATAGGTACATGAAAGGGCATGCATAAAATGTGTGGGGAAGATTTAGCTTTGGCTCGATGACATGGTAAGCAATGTTTGACGACTTGCTCGATATCACGACTTATCTTGGGCCAAAAGAAATTGCTTTCCATAATGTGAACTATTTTGTTAGTGCCTAAATGACCTGCTAACCCTCCTTCACGAGCCTCCTTTATTATCGTTAACATGATGCTATGGCGAGGAACACACAACTGTTGCATCTTAAATAAAAACCCATTAACAACATGATATCCACTTATGGCGTAAGACTGACAACTTGCATACAACTCCCTAAAGTCAATATCTAATGGGTACT